>VXBQ01007354.1:122693-155572 GCA_013400175.1 Phainopepla nitens
TTGCTCTGTCAAAAAAAAAAAAAAAACAACAGGGGGGAGGAAAGGAAAGAAAGTATGGACATATCAGCACTTCTTCATAAAAATCCTTTTCTCAAGAGAGTTGTATATTTTATGAAAGAAAAAGTCAAAGTTCAGATTACTTTTTGGATCATAGAATATATTAAATATATTCCTGTGTGGTAAATTCATTCTCCATAAAAGTTAGAGTGCCCTAGTAAGGTTAGAAAGCATTAGAAAGCAACTGTAGCTATAAGGCAGGGAACACAAGACAAAGGACATGGAAACGCATTAAAGTTCATGACAATTTACTGCCATGATATTGAGGCCAGATAACTTATGAAGTCTTCTTGTATACAATCAGGTCAGCGATCAGTAGAAAGCAGGAGTTACTTTTCTCCTGGTTATGCATTTTAAGACTAGTATGGGAACATGACACACGGGACTGCCGTCAGCTATTTAAACAAGATGTTGAAGAATTAGAAAAAATGAGTTCTGGAAAATTAAGAAAAAGAGTAAACAAAATTATCTAAGATTTAGAGAAGTTACTGTCCCTTCACAGACTGGAAACACAGTGTATTTTTCCAAGTGAAAAGGTGGATGTTGAAGTAATCTCTAATCAAACAGATATGGACACAGCAAGAGTTATGGCTGGAAGCTCTGGCCAGATGAAGTCAGAAGAAAACATGAAACAGGCCCTGAGCAGCAATGGCAAGAAACTACTGCAAAAAATCTGAGTAATACTGCCTAAACAAGTCTGAATGCTTTTTTGGGAGACTTGTGTTCACACAAGTTTTACTTTAGTCACACATATTACTCAGTTCACTTGCTGCATGGACACTGGATAGAATGCTGTGCTCTGGGATGTTCAGGAGGACAAGACTGAAAGAGATGTTGGCTCTTCCTTACCTTAAACTTTAGAAAACAGGGACATGACTTTCTGGACCAGGCCAGGTTTCTGTTACATGTTGCTTCGCACCAAAAGATAGAACAGCCCCAAGACATTACTTGTCTTTGTATTTTAAGGGGGAAAACAATGAATATCAGTGTTTTTACAGAACTAGTTAAAATGCATTTCAGCAGAAGCTTTCAATTCCTTTGACTGAAGTTAAATTTCTTAACAATTCCAATAAAATGGTTTAATTTTTCTTTATTTACTTCAACATTCTGAGGTCCGGACTGAGAGGGACTTTGATTCCTCACAGGAACTGTATTTCGAATGCAGCATCCCCATTTTTCCTCTGTAGTTTGGGGTCCCCAGTTCAATTGGACCTGGTCTGGTGTTTCAGTTTCAGGAATGTCTATAGCGTAATGCAGACAAGGAAGCTTTTGCAAAAAAGAATTTTAATTTTTTTTTTAAGGAGGAACATGTATTATCTGAACTTAACTGCCATGAGACGTTTCTTTGATTTTTGTGACCATGAGGTAAGGTCTAACTGATTTGGTCTGAAGTGTTTTAACCAACCAAAATGTTTTTCTTGGAGTCAGTGTTGCCCAGTGAAGATTCAGAAACTTCAAGGAATATTATTGTTTCCTTGCAGTAAAGTTCAGTTTTGCAGAAAATGCATTTTATATGAGAAAGCATTTGTGGAAATTTCCTGACTAGTTTTATTTAAGGACTAGAGAACCAGCTCTTAATTGAAAGGGGGAGAGTGCCAAATATTAACACCCCCAGGGACAACAAAACTGATTAAATATGTGTCTAATGTTCTGTTTTAAATCCAAAGGAAACTGCTTCGATGGCATACATGTTGTTTTAAGCTTTTTTCATTTTCCTGAAAAAGTGTCTAAGTGAAACAGCATGTTCTTTATGCTGGGGTCCCATTCCCTCGGGTAACTCTCATCGTGCTCACAGCATGTAAGTGCTGCTCTTTCCTCTGAGCAAGCAGAAATGCCAGCAGCATGAGGACTAGAAACATCAGTGAGGAAAACACTGCAGTGGTCCTTCTGTGTGCCTCACCAGCTGCTGGGTTGTGAGTTCCAGGGATTGGGGACCTGAGCTTTCTTGAAGTTGTTCTCCATTGATGCGTCCCTTCCTGAAGTTACAGCTCTTAGGAACAGCCCCACTTGGTGATTAAAATGGGTGGTGGAACACTAAAAATGGCAAAGTTTTCATCTCTTTTCAAAGTCACAGATTCACAGATTGGCTGAAGTTGGCAGGACCTCCGGAGGTCATCTGGTGCAGTTCACCCCACTCAAGCAGGACCACGCAGAGCCAGCCAGACCATGTCTAGATAGCTTTCACATGTCTCCAAAGAGGGAGACTTCCCAGCCTCTCTGGGAAACCTGTGTTAGTGCTTGGTCGTCCTGACAGTAAAAGAGTGTTTTCTGCCATTCAGAGGGAAGCTCCCGTGCTTCACTTTGTGCCTTTTCTTCTGGTCCTGTCACTGGGCACTACTGAAAAGATCCTATAGCCATTGATAAGTTCCCCCTTGAGCCGTCTCTTTTGGATAAACAGTCTCAGCTCTCTCAGCCTTTCCTCATAGGAGAGATGCTCCAGATGCTTAATCATCTTCATGGCCCTTTGTTGCACTCTCTCCAGCACGTCCATGTCTCTGCCATACTGAGCCAGAACTGGGCACAGCGCTCCAGGTGTGGCTTTTCACCAGTGCTAAGTGCAGAGGCTGGATCACCTCCCTCGACCTGTTGGTAATGGTTTGCCTAATGCAGCCCAGACTGCCATGTGTCATTTTAGCCACAAGGGCACATTATTGTGCCTCATGTTCAACTTGGTGTCCAGTGGGACCCCAGTTCCCTTTCACAACACTGGTTTCTAGCAGGGTTGCTCCCAGAATACAGTAGTGTATGGAGTTGTTCCTTCCCAGGTGCTGCAGTTTGAACCTGCCCTTGCTGAACTTCGTGAGGACTTCCTTATTAAACTAGTTGTTATCTGATAATAATCTTTGCTATTCAGACACAAATTACATTAAAATAGAGTGTATAATTTAAATAAAATAATTCTGATCTTTTATTAACACTTACTGTTTATGTGTTCACCAGCAGCCCTGTGAGAGTCATTCAAGTATCCTACCTCCTGCCCTACCAGATCCAGCTTCTCCAGAAAATATCCACGTTGTTGATCAATATGCTTTAGCAATGATGCAACTCTAATGAGGTGAAGCTATTGAGTTTACCCTTAACTATGAAATAACGTTAACAAAGCTTCCAAATGTCTGCTGCCAAGAGAAGAAAGAAAACATCTTGATTTTTATCCCTTGACTTACTACCATTGCTGCACATGCTGAGAGGACAATGTGCCATCTCTGAGAAAAAAACCCTCATCTCTGAAGTACAGACCTTTAACTTACAGACAGTGATCAGATGGTCTATTGCAATACAGCCAGGTGACTTAAGGAGATATGGATCACAGTCAAGGTTGCCTTGGTAGCTCTAGATTTTCAATGCTTTTTAGTTTGTTGGATGAGTTGTAGCAGTGTTACTGTAATATCATCTGTTTTAGTGCTTATTAAGCTGCATCAAACTGCATGATTTTTCTTGAAAAACATTGCATATTTATATGTATGTGCATATACAGGGTTTTTTTTAAATTAAATTTGTAACATGAGCAGCTGATATAAATCTAGATGCAGTGCCACACACTTTATGGTACTTACTTCCTGGAAAGGCTAATGAATAATTGTAATTCTGGCAAATATATTTGCTTAGGTGACTCTAAGGCTGAAAGATGTCTTTATAATTTGGTGTTAAATACCATTTAAGGAAAAAAGTCTCATCCAAAAGTCATGTGCAAATGTAGGCAAAGGTAAAATCAAATCTGAACATCTTTTACAGGACAGAAATCCAGAGCTGAGGTCACATTAAACCACAATCCAATTCTGTAGCCAACATCCTGTGGAAAAGCAGAAATTCTGAGAAAAACTCATCCATCCATAACAAGCAGGTTCTTCTCATCAGTGAACACAAAACCAGAGGAAGAGAAAAGACCAACAAAGCATTAGTTTACTTTGGCCACTAATTTGTGGATGGCTAATTGGAGATGACTGTGTAACAGCAAGCAACAAATGCTTAGTGTTTACATCAAGTAATACAGTGAAATCGTCAAAGACATGCCAAATCATTTACAGGAGGCTTTCAGTGTGGCAAAGGGTTTCAGAGTGGCTTTGCCAGTACATAGCTAAGCTCTGCTGGAGATGTTGCATTTAACTGATTCTTCTTGACTGATCCTGGGCTCTGGATGCAGGAGGAGAACCATGTCTGCCTGTGTAAAAGCGTTAGGTTTCTGGCTGCTGCTATCTCTCAGATGGTTGGGAAGATGGTGTTGGAAACCCCTTTTGGGAATGCCAAATACAGTCGCTAGAAAATAAATGCATTAAATGTTTCCTTTCATACAGGCACCTTTAAAATATGGTATAGAGCTAATAAATTTTGAAGTCACAAGAAATTAAAATTGGGAAAGGTGGGAAACTTTTTGAATAGCAACATTTTAAACCAGATAAACCTAAGAGTTCAGTGTGTACTGGTAGGAGTTCATCTCTGATCTGCAATGCCAAAGACATGCCTGAGGGAGGAAACAGAAGAATTGTGGTGATTGGCACTTGTTTCCAGATCTGCTCCTGGATTACATTAGGACTGCTGTATTTGTGACAAGGGTTTCCTGGCCAGAAGTATGTGTGCATGAACCACCCAGGTGGCCTACATATGAACTGGAAGTGCATCCCAACCTCAGCATCTCTGAAGTGCTCTGCATGTGCTGTGCAGCTGTGCACACACAGCCAGTCAGCTGGATCCAGTACACACTGTGTTCACACTGTCATCTGCACAGTCTATAAACTACCAGGGGAATCAGGCAAATGACACATGTACACAGTGTAGGACTTCTGGGTGCTTTTGGACTTCCTAAATCCCAAGATTCATTATGGAGGTAAAAAGAGGACATGCTTGGGACAACACACACATAGGGAATGTTCTTTCTTACGTATGATTTACCCAAAAGGTGATTTTTTAGAAGTTGAAAAATACCTGTTGTGCATTTATGGACTGGGACACAGTATTGTATGAGCAAAACCAATGCTTTTTTTCACCCAATGAAAGAAAGCAAGTGTTTGATACAGGACTCCTGGACCAAGCTGAGAATGAAATCATATCAAAGCAAAATTGCACCATTCAAGCAATGCAACATAGCTCCCAGATGCATAAACCTTTGGAGTAAAATAAAACCACATGATCCCCATTCATAAAAGCAGCCTTTGGTGGCATTTGCTCTGCCCTTAGCTTGCAAACATTCAAGTGTGAAAGCTTTTGTTCCTCAGGATATCTGCAGGGATGTGAATACTCCTACACATGCACTGCTGATATTAAAAAATATATAGGTATACAAACCCCTGTGTAAATAGGCATCTCCTGTAGTGATTCTCTTGGAAGCTTCTCTTCATTTTAGGAGTCAGGAAGCAGGTGCTAAATGGTTTTGATGAGCAAAGGCAGACTTGGAAGAGCAGAGCAGATAAGCAGTTCATGTAAACTGCTATTATACAGAAGTATTTGAAGAAATGCGTGAAAATCAATTCTGTACTTTGGTAAAGCGCTGTCTGGAAAAGGGAATATAAAGGAGATCATGCATTGCTTATAGTAATAGGTGTGCACAGTTTTCAGTGGTTTGTAAGGTAAAATTTTATTGTTCACAATAAGAGAGGCTTGAAAGATTTACAGAAAGGAAATTCACAATAAAAATGCAGTATTTTTGCCAATAGCAGAACCTCTTGCAGAATGTTTCTTTCTCTTGTCATTTCAATTCAAGACCTAAATGTTATTCACTGACACACAAACTAACAATGACATTTTAAAGCTTGCACAGTGCACATGCATCCAGCTCCCCTAGGAAAAGTCAGGCAAACACCTGATGCCTGCTGGGAATTTTGCTGTGGGTGCCAGACAGCTGCTGCCCATCAGTGTTTCCAGGTGTGCTTATTCGGTTGGGAGGTCGCTCCAGCTGCAGACACAATCATAGCAGGGACTCAGGCAGGCTGGAGAGACAGAGGACATGCTCAGATTTTGCTGCTTCGGCTGGCTTGGTTTTGCCCTGATTTAGAGCACCTGGCTTGTTTCAGGATGCAGATGTTTGCTCTGTTGCCCAAGAACCAGCACTTCATTCCCTTTATAATGAGCACTGTGAACTGGGGGAGTTATTAAATCTCTGGTTTAAAAGAGACTAGTTTTTCTCTCTTTTTTCTCAGCTGACAGTCTAAAGTTCACAAACAGATTAGTGGAAGGAATATATAGAAATTAAAAACTTAATTTTCAGACTCCTCTGAGTCAAATCTAATTGACAATTTGAATTATAGCCTGTGCTGTTCTTTGTTTCATTTTTCTTTGGGGAAATCCCTGCTTATAGTTTTGCTTTGTCCTTTACTATAATTTTACAAGCCTATATTTAAAAATTATTCTGAGGCAACTTCTAGAGGCTGAAGCAATTTTAGGACTACTGCAGTGCTGGTGTGAGACCATGCAATATTCAAAATTGAAAAGATTATACCTTACTCAGGAGACTAGGTACCTTTTTTAAGACCAACAATTTAATTAAAAAACACAGGCTCTATATTAGCAGCTAGCTTATGGATCACCATATGCCAGTCAAACATAATGAAATACATGCAAATGTTAGATGGTGTATTCTTTTGTCTCTGAAATTAGCAATTTCAGTGAACAATTTTTGTTCTGTATGTGGGGATTTACTTTTTTTTTCCTTTATATTTAAAAAATTGTGCCTAGCTGAGTACATACCTTTTGAATGATAAGAAAGGTTGCAAATAATCTATTGTCAACAATGCTTTTTTTACAGCTTAAGGCTTGGCATTCTTGTCTTCCATCATGAATGTCTGCATCGTGCACAACGTCGACATCACATTGAGGTGTCCTCTTTCCTATAAACACATTTCTGCCTTTGGAGATTGTTTGCATTGAAGGGGAAAATGTCATGAAATTGAAGCCCTGGAGAAAATCACTTATGCTCAAGAAACACATTTCAGCTTTTCTGTCTGAACAGGTTTGTTTTCTATTCCACCTTCATTCTTCATCACTGTCACCCATCCACTCGGCCATTTGTGTTTGGGAAGTCAGGACAGGAGAACGTTTGCTCTTTGTGTTGCTGCCACAGTCAAGAACCGCCACAGGAATTAGAGAGCTGTAATGCAACAGCTCCAGTGACTGTTTCTGAGAATCTTCATAAAAGAAAACTAATTTTAAGTAAGGGACAGCCTCACAACTGATAAATGTGCAAATAGTGCAAAATATATTGGGAAAAAATTTACAGTGTGAACCTGATGTGAAGACAACTGCAGAAACAATCTTTCTGATTTATACCTGATAAGAAAATAGAGTCTTAAGTTCTTCAGGATGTCACCACTATATGGCAGTAAGTTTATGCCAAAGGGGAGGAGTTCTGAAGTTTTTTTTTCTACAGAAAATTATGATGTTGCTATTGCACGGTCTTTGTAAAGTTTTGTTAGTGTAATTTTCAGTACATTATCTGAAAGTGGTACAACTCTGTCTAAAGATACTATTTCTGTCAGTACATGATCATCAGAAGTTCCACAATGACCAAAATAATGTAGTGTAAAAGGGTCTCATGAGGAAATTGCCTTTTAAATCAATATATCAGATTTTTTTTTCCTCATGAATATGACCATGCTTTGCTTAGTTATTACATTTGCTGGTGCTCTCATTTTACCTGGACACATGCCATCATATTCTGAATAAAGTCTATTCCTTCAAATACATTCTGCTAACAGTGATAATCAAAGTATTTCCAAAGATCAAAAGGTGCTTATGAAAGAAAGACTTAAATCCTAGGCCTGATGAGACTTTGTTTTTCAAAAACCACTTTTCATGCCTATTTTAAAATATTTTTCTGAGTTATTGTCTTTTATTATTATTATAATTTAAAATAACTCTGTTTTGATTAGCATTAAGCTAAAATGTCAGTTTTATTAAATGTCTTCAATGTCTTCATGCCTGGAATCCCATATATACAGAAAGATTATTGCCCAAGTAAAGTGCTATCTATTCCCTTTTTTTTTTGCAGTCAAAATTTTGATTCTATTCTTTTAAAGTTATATAGAAAAAGAGAAAATACATCCAAGAAAGGGTAGTGATAAAATATATGTTTTTACTATAGTTGAACCACAGGATGTCACTGTTCCTCTTTCACAAGAAACAAACTTCAGCTGTGAAAGTAGACCAGATTCTTCTTAAAATTACAGAAATGCACAAAAATGACATAAAAAGCACAGAAATTAAGTCAGACATTTCTTTTTGTATGTGTGAGTCAATCTAGGCAATGTGTTGCCTATGTAGAATAACAATTTAATATTCAATTCAGTCTCATCATGTACCAAGATTGATATATTTTTGGTACATCCCTCCAGACAGAACTGACACATATCAATATGTCCCATATTGCATAAAGAGTCAGGCAGAGCTGAATAGAGTTCAGGCGAAAGTTAATGTAAGACATTAAAACTTCTTGTAGCCTTCCCTAGTTAGCACTGAATTTCTAAAATTTAGCACCCTTTGCAACCACAAAGCTGGATCTTGACAAACACATGCTGCTTCTAGAGGTTTAGTATGATCCCTCCATGAGATCCTTGATTGCCTTCATATATAGAGTTCCCCATCCTAGATGTCCCAGTAGGATGCTGGAAATTAGCTCAGAGAGGCTTTAAGATGTCAGTGTGCTTCAGGCAGTTTTTTTACCTGAGGGTGTTGCAGAATAAAGTCCTTTTCACATGGTCATCCTGATGCCTTTCTTCCCACACTTCCATGTGTCTGTCTAAAGATACTAGTTCTGTCAGTACAGGGGCATCAGAAGTTCCATAAAGACCAAAATTATGTAGTGTAAAAGGATCTCATGAGGAAATTACCTTTTAAATCAATGTATCAGATTTATTTCATCCAAGTCTTCTCCTTGTACTTAGGGCAACTCCCTCACGCACTTCAAATCTCCTCCAAAAGTACCTTGTTCAAAACTCCAGTAATATTGATCTGCCTGCTCATACAAGCCTAAATCCAGGTTTTTTAATTACCATTGGTTATTGATTCCACTTTTAGACTTCTTGCATTTTCTTAGGGAGTTATCTTGTTCTTTCTGAATTTTTTCTCTATCCTGAGCACACTGCACATGATACATGATGAAGGAATTGGATTAGTGGCAGAGGTTTTAAGAAATATTGTGTGTGGAAGATGATGGCTCCCTGGTTTTTCTGGAATGGCTTGTGTGAAATGGAGGCATTCTGGCATATTTTACTCACCTTTCTGCTTTCTGTACTCTTCTTCTCACAGCTTTGGTAAAATGGACTCTTCTATTTTCATTCCTTTTGTGGGATGACATGTAAAATATATGGAAAATGTGTAGGAAGACTTTTCACAATCACCAATTTCATCCCCACAGCCCACTGAGATCTCGAACTGAATCACACCCCATCTTCTACATGTCTGAAATAATTTCCATACTGTTCTTTAAAATGGCAGCCAGGAGTCAGTGAGAGGCGGGTGCAGAGACATGAAACAGAAGAGAGTGCAGTACCTGCAGAAATCTTTTTTCTGAAATCAATGACTAGATCATCTGGCATCTCTGTCTGAAATCTAAATTTTCCAATCACTGAGGAACTCCTAAAAATAATTATGCTTTTAGTCTTCTTTATAAACAGTGAGGGTACTTTGCATGAATCTGTCTTTATAGATATTCTTCCAAAAAAGTAGAGGAGGTAGCAGTTTGGGGTGAGGGATTGTGTGGTGGTTAGCAAGACATATGGTGTGCAGCATAAGGACCATACTGGATACAACTCAAGGCAGTAGCAAAATTCCCACCCACATCACCAGATCCAAACCTGGCCCATAAACACTTTCTTTATTTGACAAACCATAGTATAAGTGACTTTTTATTTTATAAATGGACTCTATAATTCCCCCTAAATAAGGGTTATTATGAGTGCCACTGAGCTCTCCCATGCCAAAGACATCTCGTTGCCATAAGAGCTAATACACTTGAAATGTGGGGAAAATGTATGAAGACTAAGAAGGGTTTGTAGGACCTAAACTAAATATGTGCTGACAAGCATTTCCTGGAAATATTTCAATATTTTGGGGAATATTTAGCTGAATAGCCCAGAGGTAACCATAGGCTGAACAACAGGGTTACAGTATTTCATCTCTTGTGCAAGTTGGCTGGACAACACATTTGTTCCTTGAGCTTCCTGTCTCCACAAAACGCGAGGCAAATTGCCTCCAGACACTAAATCTGTGCTCCTGTGGGTCAGCCCGTGCTACTCTTGTCGGGTAACAGTGTCTGACAGAAGTGTGGCAGGTGCATCTTCAGTAGCCTCAGCAGGGCTAAAATACAAGTAGCAGCATGGAAGAGGTGGAAGCACAGATATATCAGCACAGGTTACCAGCTAAATCCTCCTCTTGTGTGGCAAAGTGTAACTCATGGTCTGCACTGCAGCGTTCCTGGGGCTGGTGAGGCACAGCATCTTTGCTGCAGTCATACCCTGTGGTGCAGTGATATGTTGTTCTGCGACAGCACTTTCATTGGAGCTTTTCTCCTTATACACTGCTGGCACAATATGCAAACAAACACACCAACAGTCCTAATTCACAACAGACAGTTATGGCAGCAATAGTTTTTGTCTTTTCCAGACCATGTGTCAAATTCTACTTTGCTTTAAAGTCGAATTTTCTCCAGAAGAAAAGATAAAGGAGATCACGTTAGGTTGAAGACGAAACACTGTAGGGAGAGTGAGGGGGTTACAAAACTCTCCAGTGTCTTTTTTTCAGCTGTATTGATTTTTTTTAAAATTTATATTTCATTGAATAAAAATAATTTGTAGGCCTTAGGACCCTCAGGGGTACCGAAACCTGCAGCAAATTTAAGCATACTTACCACTTCAAAGTCAACTGGGCTTTCTCTTATAGCAGACTAGTTAGCGTTTCAGGGAGGAAAATTCCAGGATATTTCTCACTGGAGATGAGTGTGGAGGAAATGTGCTTGACTTCCAGCAGAAATAAGGTGGTTTTGAAATGCTACCTTGTTTATACATAGCAATGTTCCCTTTAATACATCCTCAATCCTCTGTTGTCCAGAGGGTCACAGCTTCAGTCAATATGACCTGCACCATTCAAAATCTCTCCAAATCTGAGTAAATGGGCACTCTGAGGGCTTTCAGATCCAATGAGTTCTGGTTTTGGTGATCTTAGGGATGTGGGGAAAGCTGTTCTGGTTTGAAGGGATAGTTACTATAGATTTTTTTGATACGTTACGGCTGGACTAGAAGATCCCACTGGAGATGTGTGCCCAGCTGTGCAATGTGTCAGATAATAATGTGTGTGAGGTCTCGTGAGTACCCAAAGCACATACTTAGTGCTTTCAATATTGTTGGGGAAGCAAATTAAGAGTTTGGCTGGAAAATCCTAAAATTGACTCATAGTCTAGCCAAGAGTGGTGGCTAAAAAGAAACAGATTTCATGGGGTCTTAAGTGGCAGAAACTGGAGGGCCAAACCCTGTTTTTTAGAGCTCGAGCATTGGTACCAACCCATGGAGGTCACAGCAGCTTGATTGCTGCCTCCTTGGGGGGTTCTGCCAGAACTTGAGAGATAGAAATTTCTTTGGTGCTGATGGCATCTCGGCAATTTCCAATGTCAGGCACTTAGTATCCTCAGTACCTCAGGCACCTCCAAGATAAAGCAGTAAGTGAGGGGAGTAGACATAGCTGCCAAGTCCCTTCTTGACTCTACCTATACCTGAAAATTTCATAAATGATTTTTCCCAGCTTCTTTTTCTCCAATATCAAGAGTATGTTGGATCAGTAACTGATGTCTTAAAAAAAAAACCACAAAAAACCAAACAAACCAACAAGAACCTGACCCTGTTCCCTGTTTAAATCTTTCTAATCACCTGAAAAGTGGAATTTTTATTGTGCTGAATGAGGTCAGTTCTCAACTGGGTACAAATAGCAAGACAACAAAATAAACACCTTAGTTCACTTCAAAACCCCCGATGAAGCCACATCAACAGTTTTGCATATTTCTCTCCTCTCAGAAGTATACAGGCTACATTTTTGAAGATCAGAACTTCACAGGCTTCCTGAAGTAAACAGGGTGCAGAAAAGAAGGGAATAATATTGTTGGCTGGATACTAATGTCCTTCTTGCTTAAGCTAGCAGGTCTTATTATGGTTTTGCATCTTTCAGCTAACTGTGAACAAAGTCCAGCACTCAGTGATACTGTGCTCATTTATTTTGTGTGCTTGATCTCTGTAGGCTTATAAAACAAGGACTGGATAATGCTTATTCATAGATTTACTATATTTCATTTTCCAGTACAAATGTACAAGAAAATACATCTAAGTATTTCAGACTTCTTTGTTATAAAACTAAAATAAAATCAATCTAAACCACAACTAATTTCAACCATCAGCAAAACATATTTTTCATTCACCCTTTCAAGGCCTTTCCTGCAAAAATCCCCAAGTCTTTAAAGGCAAACACTCTACTGGGAAGATCATTAAGACTTTTTTTTTTTTTACCAAGTGGGGGAAGAAGCAGGTTCAAAGAAGGCTTCCCACAGAGAACAAACTATCCTGTGAACATCTGAGATACTGGAGTCAGAGTTTCTACTAAGCTATGTCTTATGATTGAGTTTGGTACCTAAGAAGGTGCTATTTTGATTGACATTTTGGGGAAAATTGTTTCTTGCTTGTTGGTTTTTTTTCCCCCCTTCCTTCCCCCTCCCCATAATGATAGAATCATGAAGTCTCTGTCCAGAATAGATTCTTTAGTTGTTTTCACATGTCTGTCTCACAGAGGCTCTCTCTTTAACTTCTCATATTTTTTTAAGGATGTTAATTACCTTTGAATCCCTGCATCTGTGTCAAATTTGATTGAATCAATCCAGAAGGATCAAACCCTTTGTGTCTGTGTGGGAAGCTGGATTTGCAAAACACCTGCAGACTCTATTTTTAGGAAACCAGATTCTTTAATAATCTCCCTTTCTAAGTAATAAGAGATGACCTTTCTTTGCTGGCTGTGGCTAAGGCAGAATCCCACAGGTGTGGGATCCCTCCTCTACACAAGCATGGTATGAACATGAGAGAGCTTGATGAGTTATCCAGATACAAAATGAGAGTGACTTGCAAGTAGGATCATTTTACATGGGAAGCCAGATTTGCTGTCACTCACATTCACTCCCTTTGCCCAGTTGTGGCACCAAAGCTGACTTCAAAGGTAGCTCTGTCAGCGATCCCATCACTAGTGATTCCCTGGTCTGAATGGTTTCCTTTCCCGTGGGGCAAACTGCTAAGTGACTCAGACTGTGCAAGATCCTTCCTTGTCACCTACACGTGTCCTTTGCTCCTCACTCATCTCAAGACCAGCTTTGTAAAAAAAACCTACTGAGTTTCCAAACAATCAAGCAGAAGTTTCTTCTTCCCAGCCTCCCCTGCCCAAATATCTGTTTTAGAAATCTAAGAGCAAGGCTGGCCTAGAGACATCTGGCTTCCCTCATGGTGCAGCACCACCTTATGACTGATGGCTAGAATTTGACAACACTGCAGAAGATCCAGCAGTTTATTCCTTTTTTGTGGGAAACAGAAAAAAAAATGAAAAAGTGGCAAATGAGCAAATAGAAGGAGGAGGTAAAACTCCAGGAGGTGATCCTCAGGGCTCAGCAATGCAATTCTCTGCTCTTTAAACCATATTCAGCCCAGAGAGACTTGTTTTGAAGCACTTTAAAATGCAACTGAGTGGAAATTGCTGAACAAAACATATTATAATGAACGTGGGAGTTTCACTGAAGTGCAAGACATGTTGCACACTGTTTCGTCTATTGACTAATGCCACAGTCTAAGGGACAGGCATCACATCAAACAGAGGAGAGCAAGAAAACAGTGGCAACCCCCACTCACCCCAGCTGTGCTCTCTTGGCTCTGTACTGAACATGGTGATCGAAGTCTGGCAGAGCTGTTGTAGAAAATGAGGTCTGGAACACTTAAAAACATTTTTGAGTGAATTCTGTTTATTAAACACCACTGAGACCTTTTATATCAATTTTCAATCCTTTCAATAACTTGTTTTCCAACAGCACAAAATCACCCACCTCTTCTTCAGATCTTAATTAGTCCATCAATTAGGTAAATCACATCTGCTTGTCCTTTTTACCACAGTTCCCCGTGTACAGTAGCTCTGGATATTTTAGAGTATACATCCATGTTGGCAAGGCGAGATTGGCACTGCTCCCAATGCTGTTGCCACCCACCCTCTGTTTTCGCAAGGGTGCACACAGATGCAGTGGGGTTGAGGATCACTTCTGCTGCAAATGAGTTGGGTCTGAACGAGGGAGTTACTCTTGGCTGAAAACCCGTTAGTATACAGAAGTATAAACAAAATCAGCAATAAACGTGATCAGTTTGCATGACTGTGCACTCAGACTAATGATGAAATAGTTGCCTGGGCTTAAGCGGCTGCCAACTGCTGTCACTCTGCATATTCTGTGTTGTGTATGACTTTTCGTGGCATGGAGAAGAGAGGAACTGTTTCAAAGAGGATGCAGGTGTTGACTCACACCTGGCATGTTAGGAGGACCTACCTCCTTCACTCTGTGGGCCCACCCTGCTGCTGGCAGATGGAGTGCCAGGAGCTGAACAGCTCCCCGTGGCTCCTCGGTCACACGCACTGTGTGCAGGGTGCCAGGGACGTCCCTGCAGGGCAGGCTCTCCATCCCACCTCCAGCCCTACTGCACCTCTCTCCTGACATTTCTGTAGGCACCAGCTGTTTATCTCCCTTTTTTATAATGGGGCTGAGCCCACCCAGAGCTCTCCATCGGTTTATTAGTCCTGACCACACTCACATTGACAGTCTAAAGTCTTGTTGGTGTAGGTGGTATCAAGAAGCCCTGAATCCTCCTATGCCAAATCTCTCTCACTCATCAGATGGCTTTCACTTCAGTACCTCACAAGTTCAGGTTTCTTGTCTTACTGGACACAACTGAAGAAAGAACATTCAAGTGGGTGAAGATTGAAAAATCTGTCTTTGCAATTATAGGTCCTGACTCTTCTCATCTGAGCTCCTCACAGTCATTGCCTCTAAGGAAATATAAGTATGGAGTGGATGTAAAAAACTACTACTTAAAACCCCTCTCAGAAAGAAATGTACTTATTACACTTCCCACACTTGAAAACTACTCGCTAACATAAAAAGCAGTGTATAATTGGTCCTTCACATTTAATTTGCTTGTGGAACGTAATAATAGCATGCATATTACCAAAGAAAGCAGATTTTACAAGGATTCCTTTAACAACTTAAAATTGTTGGATGAGACATGTTAAAATTTTACTAGGCCTTTCAAAATCCAAAAAATAAGTTTCAATTTTTAGCCTTCGAAAGTTAAAAACTTTTATATTAAGATTGCATCTAAGACTATTTTGTTGGACTGTATGTGCACTTTGAAGATGTTTCAGGTGCTCTGGTGTCATGATGCGGCAGTGAAGGAGGGTGCCATCACCTGGAAAACCCTTGTTCTTTAACAATTTGGGAATCTGATTGAATGTGTTGCAGCAAAGAAGTTATTTATTGGATCTATGGCCCAGGATACCTCTGTGATGCCAGGCAAGCCACATAAAACCTTGTTTTCCTCTGAGGCTCACTAACCTGTTTGCTCCTTGCTTTCTGGTGTCCTAGTGCAAGTTTCTTAAGGCCAGGCTAACAGAGATGCAAAGTGCTCACAGAGGTGGAACTGATATATTGGAGCCATGAGAGAATGGGTTATGAGTTAAAATTTACAGTATCATCTGAAGTATCAGGACCTCATCATCTCCAATGTTCATCCAAAGGAAGGAGCTTGCAGTTACCTGTGACTCAGTTCCTCAGAGGTTAAATTGTAGGGGTGGCAGAAATGCCATATAACTGGCATTTTTAATGCCTGTGGAAGAACGAGAAAGAAGAGCTCTGTGAGAACTGAAGCTATGATCATATCTAATTTGAATGATGTCTGCTCAAGTAACTGTGCGAGTGCCTGGCTGTGTGCTGAATGGGGAGCACTGAGGGTACTGAGTGGGATCCTTTAGGATGAAAACAATGTGGCTGCTTCATTAGAATGCTAAACCTGTGCAGTGGGTGTGCAGAGGAGCATGTCACACCTTCACGGGCAAAATAGACATCCTTGGTGTTTCCCTGGGTAAGAGCTACACCCCAAATTCACCTGTCCTTTATTAAGTTAGGGAATATCTAAGGCATTACTAAATTAATCTTTTTGATGTAAAAGAACGTCACATATATGACATAGGCCAATCACGTCACTTCACAATCTTCTGGAAAGCAGCAGGTGGTACTGCAGTGAGGGATTGAGCTCTGCTGGAAGCTGCAGTACACTAATGGTTCTAGGGCTCATGGCAGCATAATTTTGGCAATTAATCAATCTCTCATTTTCTTCCATGTTTTCTGCCCTGTTGATTATCACCCTTCAGTTTTCCCACTCCCCTTTTGAGATGGCAGAGATCACAAGAGCAAATATCACACAGGCATCAAAAGGGCTTTTCCTTTGTCTCCTCTCAGCAAAAGAAATGCATTCCCAGGAACCCTCACCTCTCTCCAAGAGGGCTGTGAGGGCTCTGAGAGAATCCCCCTGTGGGGATGTGGCTGCCAGCCCAGGGCTGGCTTAGAGACAGGGCAGCCTTGGCTGGTCCATTCCTGTGGAGGCATGGGAAGGTGGTCCTAGACAGCCTAAGCTCCTGTCCCAGCCTTGGCCACCACTTGCTCCAGGGAGGTGGCTGATGCCCAGGGCTGGGTCTGCCCAGGCTGCCCTCTGTCCCGTCCTGCCCCTGGCTGGGGCAGTGGGGCGTGACAGGCTGTGAGGGAAGCCCCAGCTCATGCAGTGTATTTACAGGGAGAGAGAAAAAATCCATCAGAAATAGCTTGCTTATCATTCCTTTTGATTTTTTTTAATTAATTTCCATTATAAAATACCAGCAAGAAAATGTTCTGACAAGTTTATACCAATACATGTGGTGTACAATTTGGAGTTAAATGGGACTGAGAAAATAATTTTTGCACCCATATACAAAACCAATGTACAAAACTTGATATTTTCTGCTAAAATTAAGTATTTTTTTCCATTCTGCTCTCCTGACTACAGCTGTGTGCGAGTGAACTCTGGTTTGCAAGGCTGGACACCATGAGACCATTTATTCTTCTGGTGAGGACAGCATTCTTTGACTCCGTGGATTGCCACAAAGGTTCATTGCAGCAAGGATCAGTTGAACCACAGACTCTTCAAGTTAGGCCTAGATCACTGCCCTTTTCCTGGAGGGGGATGCAGAGGTCTCTTTTCTCCAGATTAGGTCTTCCCTGGTGCCATTTCACAGAGTATTTTTAAAGAGGCACAACTAGTTTTAAAAGTTTCCACTTTCTTCCCACCAGCCACTTGTCCACATCTCTCTGCCTGCTTGCCCTCACTTGTCCCGATTTAAAGGGTTGTGAGAGAGAAGTGTTGAACAATCAGGAGAAGGATTCAGGACACAGACACACATCACTTCCCTAAAAAATTTTGCACATTTTTAGAAGTCAAATTCTTCCTATGCATCCCAAGATGGGAGAGCTGGCTTCAGCATCATCAGGATCACAGCCAGAGAGATGTTGTTGTCTGTATTGCCATGAAGTAGATTCTGCCATCCTCAACTGTTAATTGCCTTCTGTGGTTGTGTATGTGACAAGCTATTCCAATCCATTTTTAACATTTCATCTAGTGTTAAAAAATTCTACAGTAATAATGGGAAAGATCAGGGCAATATAGAATATTCAGAGAAGTACTACAGAGAAGTACTACCCATCTTTTCTTTTGGAACACTTGTCCTTTACTAACTAGTTACAAGCCCAAGTCTTTTTCCTCCCTTGTCTCTGTATTTACTGTGCTTTCCAAATGCTTGAAGTTACGAGTTGCACAAAACCAAAATGTTTCTCCAGCCCAGCTGCTTGAATTCTCTAGAGGTTTTTTCCCTGGCCTTTCTCAGCTGCAGGAGGGAAGACTGCCTCTTTAAATTCCCAGATGAGTCATGATAAAAATAGTGTGGCATTTATATTCATACTAATGCACCTGCAGTATCATCTGTCTCCCAGCTATGAGGCTGCAAATTTCTGCACTTATCAGAGCATAAGTTGAAATGCTTATAAGTCTCTGCCAAGCATAAAACATGTCTGCAACTCTGCAAGCTCAGCAGAAACTCTGCAGAGAGAGGAAAGTGTATGTCCTGATCAGTCCCGACTGATGGGAAATTCATACAACATGATACAAGTTATTCAGATTCACATGATTAGATTTAGATTTAAATCATGTGATTTAAAATTTTTGGGCCAGTCTCCAACATATTTTTATGCTCATACAGTGTTAGTTCCTCAGTAATATGTTAGTTTCAGTTACTATTTTTTTTGAGTTCACCTACTTTGTTCTAGATCACATTTCTCCATGCTAGTTCTAATTTCCAATAAAAGTATTTAATCATAATTTTATAACATTTTAAATTAATTGTCAATCTGCTGTGCCACACTAAGACATCAACCTTGAATACGCCTATTTAAAATAAATAAATAAATAATTGCTGGATTTTGTATTTGATTTGATTCTCTCTAGTCAATGATACCCTTCCACACTGTTCTTGTTCTTCTCCCATCCCCAAAGGCTCAGCCTGCTGCTTGTGGTTCTGTTTGATTCTGACAGCTCTGTGCAGGTCTGTCCCTGGGCCCATAAGCAGACTGTGGGGCTTTCAGTCCCACTACACAACCTGTGCTTCCACTGCTGCTTCTTGCTAACTTAAAAGGCCTGCTGATTCTGGGACATATTCTGAGGGCATTTTCAAAACCACCGTAAGTTACTTTTGAGCCTCAACCTAAAAATGAAAAAGAGTTTGACAGTTTTGAAAATTCATTTCCTCCTTTATCTTCTGTGTAACCTCATTGCTTGCTTCACGTTCAGTCACTGAATCTTGATGCATGCAGCAGAAATGCATGTGGAGACACTCAGTTGGTGGATTCAGTAAGTGTAGATCCTGCTTGCGTAAACAAAGACTCAAGGGAGAAAAAAACCCGACCAAAAGCACATTTGGACACAATTTAAATGTATGTCACGATCTCACAATCTCCTCCAAGTTAACAAATTGTATTTTAGAACTGTGTTTGGTAATTATTGCATTCATACCTCAGAAGTAAGACCCAGGCATTATGGTTGGTTGGAATTCATCTGAATAAATAGCAGTTTGCCACATTCTTAACAAAAACATTATTCATTAGAACTATTACGTATTAACAGCCCCAAATAACATTTGGCAATTGCTTTGGGTCTGTGTTACTAAAAGGTCCATAGATGCATACAAATTGCTCAGTGCGCTAATATAAAACAGGAGCAGTAATGAAATAGTAGAGTGAGTATTAAGCTCCAGGACTGCAGTTTTATTCTGCAGAATGTTCCTCTTGCAATTTGTAAACGTCTTAGAAACTCGGGTGTTTTTAAGCTATTTAATGATTGTTAGTCATAAGAGTTGATTTGTATTTGCTGCCTGTTCCTCTCCATCTGCAAAAGGCATTAGTGGCAAGCTGAGTTGGTCAGATGATTTTCAGGCATTGCTACAATAAGCCCTAAGTACTTCAGAGATTTTAGAACACAGATTCCTGCAGGTGGCTGTCCAAAAAAACCCTCTGAAGCAAGTGGCCAAATGGGTGCTATGGTTAGTAGTGCTGACTGGTAGGGTAGAAGGAAGTGCATAGGTACTATGGGGGACTTGTCAGGTTCTGTAAAAGGAGTAATAACTCTTCAGATCATATGTGACCTCTCTGCCCCATGCATGGCTCTAGGTTGTAGGAAAAGACTCTTCTAATGAGGCAGTAAATGACTACTCTTCCAAGAAGCTTACATTATATCCCACTCAGAAGAGGCATAGCCAGGAAGAAGAAAAAAATTTCCTTGTCCTACACATACTGTCACAGAAAAGGAAAGGAGACTCCAACAAAAGCATTCCTGGGATGTCAGTATAGTATCTGGACACTTCTAGACTTTCAGAGAATTTAATTATGAACACAGCTGTGAGATGATTCTACTTCTCAAAGAACAGAAAAAGCTAGACACACTTCCTTAAAGATATTGGAAATGCTTACATTCTATATCAGACTAAACTGCTTTCTCAAGATCTTTCAGAAAGCCTCTGAATGAAGAAGAAGCTGAATTTTGTTACCTCAAGTTCTACGGTGTATGACTCCAATTCAACCTCTGAAATCTATACATAATCTATTAACCAAATAAAGGATCCTTCCTTTATTGAAATCCAAATGGTTTCCAAAGCATCTGCTTCCAGTTCTGTCAGCAATCTGGAGGATACTTTGCAGATACCTTAAGGCAGAAGTAAAGCTCAAGAGCCAAGGATTTATATACACTACCAATCACTGTGACAGTATATGGGAAATTAATCTCCAGTGTCACCAACTTGAAAAGTTGGAAGGAACAATATATTTTCTATAAGGTGAGAGGAGTAGAGTGCTCTTTCTTGTGCTATCCATTTAAAAATATGTTTTATAAAAAGGCAAGGCAACACCTTGCCTTAAACTGATTTGTAATTCAATGGTATGAGATGTGTGAGTGAAGAGAAGGACTAAAGGAGGGAACAGGGAAGAAAACCATATAAACATCCAATTGTTTCTTGTATTTCTGGGTGATAATGGTCTGGGGCTGTGGACTTGTGGAAAAGTGTTTGGAGAACAAAAATGCCAAGAAAAGAGCCTGAACAGGAGTGCTTTTCTGGTGTTTGTGTCAGTCTTGCTAATACCTGTTAGGTTGCTTTCAGGGCAACCAGGATTCCCTTTTTCTTAAAAGCAATGCGACACTGGGGCTCTGCTCCACATCAGTTCAGAAGCAGTCAGGCACATGAAAGATGACAAATTATTAATGACAATTATTATTAATGACAAATACTTCCTCCTTACTTTTGGAAGTTTTTTGCTCTTACCGTCAGGAGGAAAACACTGTAAATGAAATGTTTCCCTGTTTATTGCTGTAGCTCCTTTATGCGGGTCTCTTGTTTGTTTACTATCAGTATTTTTGGAGATTATCTAACAGAATCCAGAAATTCACATTTCATAACCAACACTTAATTTCTGTTAGGTTTAAGAAGGTTTTTTTATAAGGTTGTGGTAACAGAAAACACTTAGCCTTAGCATTACTTCCATAGCAGTTTAGTAATCATGAAAGGGATGTGAGTGGGATAGAGAATTATAATTTATTGCCTTTGAGCATCTACTCTGAACTGAAATTAGCACACTCTTATTAAGGTTTCCAGTGATGAAATATTTAATTGCTGGACATAGCATCACCTCTCTATATTTTAGAAATGGGTGTTGTCTGGTTTTGGCTGGGATAGAGTTAATTTTCTTCACAGTAGCTGGTATCATGCTGTATTTTGGATTTAGGATAAGAACTTGCCTTCTGTGTTCCTCTGCTGGGTTTCCTGCTCAGTTTTCACAGAAAACCAGTGGCTTCACCTGTACTTTTGCACTAGCACAATTCTGTTCTAATTCACTCAGTATCATTCACTCTTTTATAGTTGGGCCACAGAATTAGCAAAACAAATTTTAAATACAGCCATGAACAGAATAATGTCACTGCTTCTTGAAAAGAGGAGAGAAAGAGGAAAACTGCTTGATTAGATGAGACTGTCCTTCACTTTGAGATGCTCTTGGGGCACACAAGAGCTCAGGTCTCATTCCCTATAGTCTTGGGTAAGCAGCCTGGGAAAAGCATAGGTCAGAGCTGCCTGCAACAGCTGGCAAAGTCGCTGCTTATCTTTTCTTACAGGGGGCTGCAAGGCTGCTCTGAGCAGGAGTTCATCCCTCTGAGCCTGTATCCACTTGTTCAGTTACACAGCACAAGGGAAAATGGGACCTCTCACTTCCTCTCCTGGGTGGCTGTAAAAGCATTGTTGGAAAGGGAAGACCTTGGGTTAAAAGGGCAGTAAAAAAAGGCTAAAGGAGCATGTAATTTTTCTGTCAGGTGAAGATTGATAATTACTGCTCTGAGATCCCTTTTTATATAAGGGTTTTAAAAAAAACTGAAACAAACAAACCAAACCCCACAGAGAATATTTTTTTTATGCTAATAGGTATTCTTTCTTTTGTTATACAACTTTGATCAAAAGAATTTGGGATTCTTTTAAATGTAGTGTGGCCATTTAGAAAATGCTGAGAAATCTGAGGTTCCACTTAAGTAGTGCTAGTTACAAGCATCCATATGCAGTAAAGTGTCTGATAGGCACTATTCACAGCATATATAACAGATCACCACTGAAGGACTGACAGCCATGTAGAGCCTCTGAACAAACCCATCAAGAGTACTTCTCTCACTGTACCTCGAAGCTGAACAAAGAGCGTTGTGATGCATGGACTAACGTTCGAAAAGACTGGGTTATAAAAACTGTATTTACTGAGTTTCAGGTTAACATGGGGCACCTGAAGAAAAGAATGATCACAGGCTCGCCTGTCTTTTAGCTGTAGGTAAGAGGGCAGTGAAGAGAGGGAACTATTCATGCTTTTAGCTTGAGTATCATTGAGTTTAATGAGAGATGAGTGCTAAAACCTCACGCAGCACTTTGAAGATACAGAGGTCACTTTATCTCCTATTCTGTTGAAATATAAACCTGCCAGGAACTATATATAATTTTTGAAACAAGTAAATATAACACTGGTATGTTTGGCCAAAGAAATCAAAATATTAGGGGAAATTAATCATGCAAAAATAGGGCAAGTAACTGACTACATGACAGTTGAATTGAATTACTATGGGACAATTTTGAAGATATATTCATTACTTTGCAAGATGATAGTAAATTTAACAAGATTCAGAGCTGACCTTTAATTCTTTCTATTTAATGTGCTTGTTTAAAAATATGGCATTAGCAAGCACCTATCTGAAGTACCCTTTGATATTCATTCTGGACATGAGCCAACAATGTGTGCTCACAGCCCAGAAAAGCCAACTTTATCCTGGGCTGCATCTAAAGCAGCACGGCCAGCAGGTCAAGGAGGTGATTCTGCCCCTCGGCTCTGCTTTCGTGGCACTGCACCTGGAATGCTGCACCCAGCTCTGGAGTCCTCAGCAGAGGACATGGACCTATTGACACAATCCAGGCGAGAGCAATGATCAGAGGGATGGAACACCTCTCCTGTGAGGACAGGCTGAGAGAGTTAGGGGGTGTTCAGCCTGAAGAAGAGAAGGCTCCAGGGAGACCTTACTGCAGCCTTTCAGTACAAACATGGGGCTTATCAGAAAGGGGGGGGACAGGCTTCTTAGTTGAGCCTATTGAGATGGACAAGGGGTAATGGTTCAAAACTAAAAGAGGGTAGAAAACTCAGAGTAGATATAAGGAAGATGAGAGTGATTCATCTTTTGTGATGAGCGAGGAAACAATGTAACAGGTTGCCCAAAGAGGTGATAGATACTCACCTCTTTGGGCAACCTCTTACAGGTCCAGGTGATAGATATCTGGACATATTCACGTGATAGATACCTTGACACATCCAAGGTCAGGCTGTAGGCAGCTCTGAGCAACCCAACCTAGTTGAAAATGTCCAGGTCCCTGCCAACCCAAACTCTTCTATGATCCAACTCGCAGCACACAAGTGATTACAAAGCTATAGCATGGGTGAACTCAGTCCTTGGCAACAGCATAACAGTGGTGAGCAACAAATAATAGCAGAACAAAATGTTCTCCAAACACTTAGTACTTCCCAGTTATCAAAGACTAGATTTACCTTCTTACCTTTCATCTCTGATGCTTCAGACAGCTGTTTGACCAGCTTGGCTCTGCCTGGAAGCATTTCCAGAGGCAAAGAGACTCAAGATACTCAGTACTTGCCTGTGTAAACAAGGACAATGTCAGTTGCTTTATTTGGGCTGGTTTTGTCTGGAGGAAGAACCTAAGGCAGGAAAACTGAGTGAATAGATTCTAAATAGAGATTTGCTTCAAAAATAGTCTCCAGACCACACTGGTAAAGTGAACGAGGAATTGGAAAGGTTGTTGAGCACTTTTAACTGATAGATTTTTTTTTTTTTTGGTCATTTTCTGCAATGAACATTGCTATACTTAGTATTTTCATCTAGAACAGCCACCCAGACTTGAACTCCTGGTTGGTTGGCACATTTCATATCCTTCACATGAAATCATAGATTTTTATGGCTATCACTCCCTGAGGCTTCCTTAGAACTTGCCTCTCCAGATAAGTTCTTGAGCAAAAGTGGAAATGTCACTGCAGCCATGACAGCCCAGGGGAAGTTTTCTAGGGAGTCATTTTTCTTTAGGCAAATTGGCAGAGCTGGAAAAATAGGGCATTTTTGGTGCACCACAGTTGTTCTGCTCTGAAGAAAACACATTTGGCTTTTTGTGTGTATTGAGCTTGACAATTTTTACACAATGCTTCTTTGAGTCTTGTCATTAAGTACTACCCTGGTTTTGCAGAAGTAACCATCAGTGTCTTAGTCCTCCATTAGTGTTCATATAAGCCTGTTCTTTACCATAAAAAAGGTGGTGAGGGATTCACATTTATTGTGCCTGAGTGACTTGAATGACATTTTTTCAGTTTAGAAGCATCTCCACTTGCAGACTCAGCTTGGGATCTGAAAGTCAAGCTGTGCATTTTCTGGCTCATACAGCTTTGCCATTAAAGCTTCATTACATCAAATTCTACTCACAATTAAACCTTTGGAAAGAAATTTTCCTCTGAGTTTGCAAAGTAATAGTTGAGGAGACAGCATTTTGGTCCTGGAAATAAAAAATATTTAACAACTCTTTTGGTGACACATGAGCCAGAATGGAAACTAGTTTTTTTCTCATACTTTTGTCAACACTAAGTGAAAGAAAAAAATTTGTAAATATTCATTGTAGTACTAAATACATTGGATAAATATACAGACAGGGAATAGATAATTGAGTGAAAAGATGCAACTTTTTGACAGTCACTTTTCAGAATAAAGACACATTTTAAGAAAGACACAGGTGTGTTGGAATAAAGAAATTTTTTTATATGTTAAGGTGAGTCAGACTGTCTTGGGACTTCATTTGCTTAACTGACAGGCAGAAAATAGGATTCTGGCTAGTATTGCAGCTCCTCTAGCTTCATATGGGAGTTGAAATTGAAAGTAATAATGAACTGTAATGTTAATCACTTCTTTATTAGACCAGGGACTGTGGATCAAGGGGCCTTAGGTCTTTCTTTGACTCTTTCATTGAAGTCTTAGCTGATGTGAAAAATATAAACTGAAATGTCAGTTTGATGGTACCAATCACAAAATGGTACTACTTGGTCCTGTCCCACAGTGGGCCAGGCTAACAGCCCAGCACAGCCAGCAAAACAGGCACATACGCCCACACACAAACAGGGAACCTCTTTATATTATTTCTCACAAAAGCACCTTGCCAAGCCATAAGGCTACCTATAGAAGCTGTGAAACACCATTTCAAAGCACCTGGTGTCTGAGAAAAATGTTCTACAGTCACTGCCAGTCCCAGTATTTTTTCCTATGGCAGCATCTTTGTTTCCTCAATAATTTTTTTCCAGATCTAGTGGGATACCGAGGACAAGCTGCTACAGGGCCTACCGTGCCTAATATGCAGGACACATCTCCCACATTATGAAGGAGGTTCAGCCTTGTTAGAAATGGAAGGACTTTGTTGTCCTGGGATCCCATTTCACTGGGGACAGTGGTGAGCACTAACAGACTGAGGGAAAATTTCTTTTTTCATCACTGTTTTTTCCTGAAGCTGCAGCAGCAGGTGCTGCATATTGTGACTGCTTTCAAAACAAAGCTTTCAGCCAGGCTTGAATTCTAGTATTGTTCATCCCTCTCAAAACTCTTCCCAAGCACTGACAGCTAAGCTGGATGTCCTGTGCCTCTGTACATGTAGCAGCTGGTCTGTCCAGCGTGGCTGCTACAAAGCTGAGTGTGGTAGTGTTACCCACTGCAAATGGCTCATGCATTTTTTCAGACTTGTGCAGTGGTTAGGCTGACCCACCTGACACTAAGATTTACAAAGAAAGGAAAGAAAACAAAAACATTGCAGAGGAACAACATGATTCTTTGTGCGCTTAGCACTTATAAGCAATCCTTTTACTCATTCAGGCCTACAAACTGGATGCTAAAATGCTTTCCAGGAATGATCTGATATGAAACTTTTGAGGATGCTCATGTTTTGATCCTATTTCAACTCTCTTGCAATCACGCCAACCACCTGCCTTCCTTGAGTCTTTATTAACTCAGCTGGACTCTTTATTGTTTTAGTAAAGTTGAGGATTTAAATGAAAACCAGATGTGCTGTCTGATCCAAATTTTCCTGGGTAGATAAATTCTCACTCTGTTCCGTCCACTTAGTTATAATACACCAAACCATCTCTAATGGAAATGCTTTCACAGCCCATTTAGTAAAAATAAGGTCCCACTTCTCCTAGAGAGACACTAATCCTCTGTGCTAATGCAGGAAATGGTGGCAAGAATCACTCTACCCTAGTCAGTGTTCTTCTTGTGTGCTGTAGTGAGGTCTTGTTAGAGCAGAAAAGAGTTTGGCAGAGATCATGAAAACCAGGGAAAAGCCTTGAGTGGACTCTGCAGTGTGATGTAGTGTAAACATGAGGAATGTGGGAGGAGACTGTGCATGGAAGTGTCGGGAAGAGAACATGTAGCATGCAGAAGAGTGGGGCCGTATCAGCAAGCAATAACAACAGGAATATTTGGAGAGAAAATGTGCTGAAGAGCAGCATTTTCCTGCCTTCTTGGTAGTCCACCTTTTTCCCCACCCTCAGGCAGGGAAGCCAGATGTCCCTAAAAAGCAGTTCATTAAATTGATGTAACAAAAGACAATTAATTCTCAGTGGCAACATTTGGTACTGCTGTTGGTTGTGTTCATGTCACAGACACCCTGCCCCATGGCAGTGGGGGGATTGCTGAGATCTCATGAACAACCAGTCAGGTGAAGCAGCAAATGCAGTGTGCCCTGTACACAGTTCACAAAACCACCCTGGTCTTTTAGTCCTTCGGCTCTTGCAGTCACCTCTAGCAGAAGGCTGACAACATGCTGCTTCTGGTTAGGACACAGGAATTAGGAATCTAATAAAATAGCACTGTGATAACTGAGAGTTGTCTCTCTAGTCTTTGATTAATAGACAATGTTTGCAAGGGCTTCATTCAGCACTTAACTAAAATTATTTGTATATGAATAAATAATGCTCTTTATTTTAGAGAGAATGTGACAATCCTTTGCTCAGGGAAGAAATAAGTATTCCAGCTCCTCTCTGCTAAAAAGAGCCTGTGGCTTTTATGGCCATCCCTAAGATCAGCGCTCTTTAGCATGAGACAGAGCTGACCATGGCATTTTTTTAGCAGACCTGTGAAAATATTTTTATTCCCTTAGACTTCCAATATAAACAGATTCTGCTTAACGATCTTTATAACACTTCATACTAAGCAGAACTGAGAATCTTAGAAGATGACAGAGGGCTCTTCCAGGCATTAAATTAAAATTACTTTGTATAAAAAATAAAGATGTAAGCCTTTTGCTATATTCCAGTTGTAGATGGCTGTAGTCCACTTGCTCTTGCTGGCAGCTTTTTATTTTCAATATATAACAAGGTTATTAAGAAGTTTTGCAGACAAATGCAGACCATTTCCAGGAGTGCCCAGAAGAGCTCCAACATCAGGGAACTGGCTGAGCTCTGTGAGTGGTGGGCAGCAAGTCTGCCTTTGAAAGCAGGGTGCTGCTGGCCACGTGTGCCCTGTGTCTTGGGCGTGGAGAGGCAGAGGCTGCCTGGGCAGTTCTGCTGTGCTCTGAGCTCACAGAAGCTGGTGATGGAGCTACCCCTTGTGAGGCAGCATTTTTCATCCCACAGCTCTCACGGACTTATGGCATGAGTCAGAAAGATAAGTTGGAGCTGGAACTCACTTCCCATGGAGGCAAAATACTCCCAGTCAGCTTCAGTGGGAAGGGACTGGTTGAACCTAAAGATATTCAGATGATTTCTTGTACTCTTTGGAGCAGCTCTTCTCATCAGTCCCTTCCCAAATTTTTGTTTCAAAGCCCCACATGAACCGGATATGTACCAGAGCCTGCGCTGGTTTATCTGAGGGATGAAGAGTTGGATGATGGTTATCTTGTCAAACGTGATTGTGAGTGATAGGCAACACCCAAGGTGCCTGTGGTGTGTGGAGGAAGAATTTTACAGAAGAACATTTTGGCAAAAACAAGGAGCGAGAGCAAAGGAAAAATAATCCGTAATGTATGTAATCTCTCAGAGAGTAAATTTTGGAGGCCCTTAGAAGAATTAGGAAAGGAGAAAAAAGCAGAAAACAGCTTTATACGGTTATAGCCATGCTTGGAGGGAGCTCTTCCCCTCTAACCCCTAATTTCATCTTTGTCCCTTGCCTCTAGAGGGACACAGTAAAGCTCAGGACCAGCAGGGAGAGAGGGCACAGGCTCTGTGCACTGCAAACCTTGACAGCCTCTCCTCATGGGCAGTCTGAGCATCCATTCTCCTCCCCTGTCCTCACTCAACAGCTCCATTAAAGCAGGCATTTGCAAAATGCTGCCTGCTGAAAGCATGAGAATTGATCTCTGCATGATATGCCTTAAGGCCAGTAAAAATTAGTTTTCCCATTCTGCAAAGAAGGAAATGAAATGAAAATGGTTAAGTGACTAGCTCAAGATTGAAGAGGGAGCCTTTACTGGAGCTTGGAAGGAACAATGGAAATCATGCAGTTAATTTCTTAGGATGGATCCTTTCTGAACAGAGCCACACATCTCATGAGACCCTCCCTTCTGCTCAGAGAAGGACAATCACAGCTTTAGTCAAAGAGGCAGAAGTGTTTGGTGACATTTCTCTTAGTCGTGAGGACTCAAACATTTTCAGACTCTCTGAAAAATATCTGGACTTGACTTAAAAACAAGAACACAAAATTTAGCCCCAGACATCCCCAGAGAGGCCATGAACTACATGTGGTCAGGGGAAACTATGAAAGGTTTTCAGTCTAAGGCTTTTCTTCTACCAGATCCCAAAATACTGGTTTAAGGTTGATAAATTGAAGATTAGAACATATATAGAGTTTTCAACAAATTATTCAGTCATGGTGTATTGAAGGATTTTTTAAATGAGAATTAAATGCATTTTTAGAAAATATGTAATGTCTTAGAGCCACTCTGGAGCTGGAACAAAACATGTTTTCTTTATTTAAAATGTAATTTTTATGGATGCATTAGACTTGGAGCCAGAGAAAACATTTTTAACTGCTGAGGTTTTACAGCCACTCTAGGGTTAGGAAAGAAAGCTGAAAAAATATTCTGCCTGGCAGATTTTTTAACGCTTCATTTAAAAGTAAAATAAAAAATATTGTAACTTTTCCACCTGTACCATAGTTCATCCCAATGAAAGAGACACCTTTAATTTCATCCCTCTCTGTTGCAATGAGCCCAAATTCAAGATTACCTTCAACTTACCTTGTGTGGAAAGAAGAGACTAGCTCTGGGCTGAGAACAACAGCAAAGGCACTGGGGCCAGTCCTTGGTCCGTAACAAGGATGAGCCTCTTTGTTTAACTGCATGTCTCGGTTTCTTGCACATAAAATGCAGTGAAAATGTTGTTCCTTCCATCTGATTCATTTAGGTGTGTTGGGAAGTAATTTGAGCTGTCACCGTGTGTTTATATAATGCTTTTTGCAGAGAAACCTTCAGAGATATCTGCCTTTTGACATAATTCAAGGCAGTTGATGCCAGTCTGAAAATCTACTTCTGAAGGTTAAAATGTGTTCTTTTGCTTAATGAAGTAAGTTAAAGGGTATAATATGTTGAGTTGTTAAAAATAAACAGTTTCCCTCTCTAAATGTTACTTCCGGGAGAGGACCTAAAGGAAGCAAACAGGCTCTCCAAAGCTTCAGCATGTTAGGAAAGCCCAGAGTGTGCTCCATGCATTGCAAAGGGATAGACACATGCCAGACTTGTCTATAACTTAGTGTCTGGTGACTCAGAGCTAGAAGAGGCTTTCTCTCCACATTTCTGGGCACATTTTTTACATGTTGAAATTCTTGCACATGGAACATGGAGATCTACTGGTGAAAGCAGATCCTACAGATGAACTCTTTATGAAAAGCCAGAGGAACAGACATAATTTTTGTTTAAGTGCAGAAAGAGATTAATCTCTTCAGGTGAGTAATTTTGTGCTGTTATCTCTTGCTCATGTGAGAACTTGTGCTGAAGTACTTGAATTTCACACATGGTAAATCAGAAGTTGGGCATCTTCTCCCACACTTTGCTCAATTACAGGGTGGCTGCGATTTTATTTGTACGTAGAACTTTTACATACATTTCTGGAATGTGCAGGTTCTTGAACTGGGTGGGTTTGTCTGTAGCACATGGCAAAAGGCCATTCTCATAGTGTGATTGTATAGCCCACAGAAGCAAAGAATAGTTCTGAAATGGAGCGGGAAAGGCCATTTTATTCACTCCCTTGCTTCATGGGAAGATCAGTGTAATCAAATTAACACCTCATCTGACTCTCTCTGAAAACAAACAAACAAACAAAACCAAAACAAAACAACAAACAAAACCAACAACAACCCACAAAACAAAACATCAAAACAAACAAACAAAAAACCAACCAAACAAAAAAAATAGCTGTGTGTAAGGATGATCAATATTTTCCCTTTCAACTGTAGAACTGACTTGAGAGGTAGTACAGTCCACCTTCCCTCAGGCTCTGAGGTCCATAGCAAGACTTCAGATAATCCTTTCACCTTTCCATGTTTCCATCTTGCACTTTCCACACTCTGGAGTCTCATCCTAGGTCATATGTAGATTACTCTTAGAATCAGTAATGAACACTTCTTTAATTCTGTCTTCAGTTTTTACTTTGGGATTATAGAATGTGTGCTGAATTCATAATACAGGCTTTCATAAAGTGCCTGGAGATTTCTTGGCATTATGAGGAGCCAGAGAATTTTGGGGTACTTTGTGCTTTGGGAGACAAAAAAAATTGCCAAACTGCTCATTGGGAACCCTCGGAGTGCCCATGGTTAGGGATCCACATAGACCAGGAAAAGAAATGAAGCAGCTACACATATGGTTTGGGGAAGATGAGTAATTTGAGGCAAAAGAGAGGGAGGTGAAGGTGAGGTCCAGATGGGTAACAGTCTTTAAATAAAAGAATGGAATACAGAAAGTCAGGCCACTGGAAAGTTTTACTTAGAAACTGAAGACAGCCAGAGGAACCAAAGGTGTATGCTTTCCTGAGCAGAATTTTCAGAAAATGGTGTGAAGAGGATGAGTTTTGTTGTGGAAGCACCATGGAAAACGTAAGACCTGTGGATTTCACTTAAACATGACTGAAGGCCAGCTTCAAAAGCTGGACCTAGAGAAAAGGGCAGCCTGCATCATGGAGAGGCTGTTGAACATCCTTAGGAAAAATAAAATGAAAATAAAGGGGGAAATATGGGAGAAAAGCACTGAGACAGAGATTTAAAAGCAGCAGCAATGAAGGGACAAGGCAGTTTACTTTTGGAGTTACATATGAATGCTGTCTCCTTTGCAGCAAGTGCCAGAACTGCTCGGCTTTTCTTCATGGTTCTCACACCTATTCTGCTCATGAGACAACACTTTAATATCACCGGATGTAACCCAGATGGTACATATTAATTTATATATGAATGCTGGAAAATACATATATACCTTGCATTTGAAGTCTTTTAAGTATGATTTTTATATTCATTTGAAAATTGTTCATTTTTATTTGAGCCATAAGGCAGTTAAAATACAGCTCCCAGGTGAATGAAAATTTATCTATTCCACCCTGAATGATTCCAGGTTTGTGTGAGACTACTTTCAAAGGCATGTGTGATCACTTCATTTCAGAAATGATTCTCACTGGCTCAACAACGAGTTACTGTCAAACATCCATTATTTTGCTGAAGGAAAATGTTGGGGAGATAAATTTAGAACATCTTTCATCTCATTTTCAATATGAACAACTGTTCCATATACTTGCCAGCAGAGACCCAATTGTGTGACAAAGTAGAATGCCTTAATTTAAACATTTAATTATTTTTCTGAGTCAAATTTGATTTAATAAGTAATGATAACTGGAGTCGGACATGATCTTTAGGTAATCAAGCAATGGAGCCTACTTATCTGAAAGAGCAGGAAGAAGTGATGGTGGCATTTGTCGTAATAATCTATGCAACATCAGCACCAGTATTGCCCCAGTGTTTGGAATCACTGAGAAAAGGTGATGAAAAAAGAAGAAAACATACAACTACAGGTAGAATATCAAAACAGTATTAAAGAACAAACTATGCGTCTTTATTGGTAGCTTTCAGTTCCTTCCAGCCCTCCATTCCATTTTTTACTTTCTGTTTCTATCCCAAAGTGTACACCATTTCTGCAATTGTATTTTCTAAGCTCAAAACTGGACTCCTAAGTGCTGTGTTTCTGCCAGAGATGGATCTTTGGCCCCGGAGAGCAACAAGGAAAAAGTAAGCACTTAAAAATATCAATAAATAAATATGCTCATTTTTAAAGCACTAACCCTCAGAGTAGTCTGCTATTATTTCTGTTGTATTAAAGTGCTCATATAGAAATGAACATAAACCCAAAACATGAACTTTGTACCCTTAAGAACAACTGGAAAAGGAATCTTCCGGCCATTCTTTTCAATCATTGCCACAAATAGGCATTATTCCACTAGGCTAGTGAAAACCCTCTCCTGCAAACACCACCTTTCCATCAACAAAACAGAGAGTGAGGCTGATGCAAGGGTGGAAGGTAGGCGTCAGTGTGAGTATCTGAAGTGCTCCTGTATTGGTTTTGCACAGCCT
>VXBQ01007356.1:3572-48572 GCA_013400175.1 Phainopepla nitens
GAAGGAAGGAAGGAGGGAAGGAAGGAAGGAGGGAAGGAAGGAAGGAAGGAAGGAAGGAAATTTTTTAAAATCTCACTCTGTTTTTGCCAATTTTATTCACAGTAACAGCAGACCTGTTTAGACCTCTGACTGTGCAAATGAATGGTTTGGTTTGTCTAAATAAACACAAACTTGGAATCAGGCATACCTGATCAATTCCCTAAATGTGAATATGTACACCTCTTCAGTGTGTACAGGAAGGAATCCAAGCCTGAGCAGCTGCAGCATTTGATTGTACTCAAGGTAGCAGCCAGTAAGGTGTTTACAAAGAATATTTCATCCAGAGAGAGAGAGCATGCACTTTCAAAATGAAAAATGCAACTTTTTAAAATAGTAAACTAAGAGAAATAGGCTTTCCCTCCTGAGAGTCTGGTGGTGACTTTTTATTAATCCTTTATCAGTTCACCTCAGGTGAACTTACAATTATTTGTAATAGCAATGTGAATTCATAGATGTTCTCTTCCTTTGCACTTTTGCAAATGACTTATTAGAGCTGTGCACACAGGCCTATATGAACAAGGATTAAAATCTATGGAATGTATCATCTGCCTCTCTGTCTGTTTCTCTTTCTGTCCGTCTATCTACCTATCTATGAATATTTTATGGGTCTGAACTTAATTAACAAAATAATTTCCATTTTGTCTCCAAAATGATCAACAGCAATTATGTGAGTTTTTTAAGGTTTATAATTTTATGTCACCAGACTGTTGCTTGGGGGCAGAGGCACAATTGCCGTGCCAGCTGCAGTTGTATTTATTTGGTTTTTCTCTGTCTTCTTCCTGTAGGGCTGCATTATGCAGTTTTTAATTAGTTTGTGTTTGTATTTCACCCGTCCCAAATCAATGCCATCCTGGAGCAATGCAATGTAAATTCCTGCAGTACAGGTGTAGCTGCTAGCTCTGGAACACTAGGAAACTCATGTCTTACAAATGAAAGCAGTGAATGCCATTCAGCCAAACTGTCAGCTTTAAACAGCCAAGAGGAAGGAGATCAAAGCAGAGAGCAGGAACTTCTACTCTCCAGATTAGTCTTTATGGTTTGAACGCCTAATGCTATTAAAGGGAACCAGGACACATAGCACATCGTTGGCTACAAAGTTACTTCTAATTTTGCTAAAGTCCTGCCTTATTTCGGCCAATGTAAGCCTTCAGAGCATTTCAAGATGCACTGTTTCCTTTGAGGCCTAGTAGCTACTCATCGGAAATTATGCAGAACTAATACCTTCAGAGACACATTTCTGTTTGTGCACATATTTATATAACTTATCACCTTTTGAAAGATAATTTTGATTTCCTCCTAGGTTCCACAAAGTCTTTTAATAGAACTTGCAGCTATAAAACCTGAAATTCTAGTATCTCCAGACATGAAAAGTCCCTTTATGTTGTGTTTGGTGTCTCTTCTTTTCTTGAAATGACCTCTGTACGGTGGTGTATAAATCTATTATTCCAGTCACCGGGGAATTCTTTTAAAGCTTTTTTTTTTTTTTTGTGAGGAATAAGAGATCGTTCATCTTTAACTAGGCCACATAGAAATTATGATTCAACAGCAGTGTATATTTAATTAGAGTAATCTCACTTGAATTTAATTACCTAATGAATTATTTGTTTAAAAGGTAAAAAGGCTTGTTTGCCAAGTACAGTGCAGCCCACTGATAAGAACTTCCGTTATAAGAACATTAATAATAAAAAAAACCAAACCAAACCCCACAATATTTTATGGTTTTATATTTTAACTCTTTGCTCCTGCCAGCCGTCGGTGGGTACGCTGAGCCCGCTAAGATCAGGGCTCCCTTCGACTAACGGCGGGGAGCGTAAGGAACGCGCCTCCCCGCGCCGCGCCGGCGGCCGTGGCGGCGGCGGGAGGGGAGAGGGAGAGACGGGACGCGGACGTCTTTGCCGGGTGAATTTCGAGGCGAGAAGCCGGCGCCATTCGGAGAGGGGCGGCGAGGCCACCCGGCTGCAGTCGGTGGAGGGGCTGCGCGATGCTCCGCGCCCTGCGCGTCCCCGGGCAGCCGCCGGGATCGGCGCTGCTCCCCAGGGCTGATGTCCATTCCTCTCAGTGCCGCGTCTGGAAGAGGTCCTGGCCAGGAACAGGAAGATGTCAGAGCGGGGAGTGACAAGCTACAAAACAGTCGTCATCTACTTTTTTTCTCTCTCTCTCCTTTCCCCCCTAGTCTTATGGTCAGTGCAACTAGTCATAATCCTTTGATTATTGATGCTTCTTCAGCTGTGGCAACAAAAACTGGCCAGCCTCTGCCGTAGACCTTTCTCCTCAGTTCCCAAGTTTTCCAGCTACTTGCACTGTTTGCTTCCAAAAGATAACACATACAGTGCTGAACTGCGACACTTGTTGGAAGGCTTTCAGAAAGCACCACAACTCTGGCATTAGCAGACCCAGAAAAAAAAAAAGTGAAAAAGAGAAAAAACTTTTTTTTTAATTTAATTATTCAATAGTGGGAAGTATAGTGGGAAGTTCTCCTTGATGTATTCTACTTATCAAATGCAGAGAAACTAGGTAAAAAAAAATTTGGTTTGTTTGTTTGTTTGCTTCTGCGCTGGGACCCATGAGACAGTGGGTCCTCTCGAAGGTGTCACTGGGCGGTTAGCAACTCGTTTGGGCCGAGAACTTTCGGTCTGTGCTTCCCCCTTCCCCGAACACAACAAGGCCATCGGCAGGGCCTGAATCGGAGTGCAAGGAGCAGCAAGGGGTCGGACTGACCTGTCCTTCCCTTGCTGCCCCAGCAGTGATGGTCTGGCACCACGCAGGAAGCCGGATCTCTGTAAGATTAGGGAACGGACGTTCAAAGATATCTCTGGTGGTGGGGAAGGTGGCCTGGGGATGCCAAACATGAAAGAGGAATTTCTCCCCTACCTTCCTTTGGTAGGTAAGAACCTACCAAGCATTTCTGCTTGAGAAACCCCAGCGAGAGGGAAAGAGGACCGTGTGCAAACCGTGGGCAGGGAGGGTAAAAGTAGTTGCAAGCTTAAAACTGAGCTTGAGCAATGTTGAGGCACCATTTCGAGACACAGCCGTGCTTGGCAGTCCCTAATGGGTGGCACTAAAGCTCCCACCCGCGCAGTCCTGCAGTGAAGGACCGCACCACTCATTAGCCCGTGGGCGCAGACGTACCCCACGCGCAGAGGCAGAACTGCAGAAGCACTCATGGATCAAAACACCGAACCTGTCTGCTCGGCAGGGAATTCTCTCCCGGTGTCCCTTCGCCCCGAGTGACCAGGCGGGAGGCAACCCGGCGGTCGCCGGGCGGAGGTGGCGAGGGCAGCGAGCCGCCGGCGACCCTGCGCGGCTCCGGCGCACCTCCTGCCCCGCAGCGTCCTCACCGCGCTCCTGCCCCCGTTTTGTCGCCGGCGCCTGAAAACGAAGGTGTTTCCCAGGTTTTCCAAAGCTGTCTGCCCTGCTTCAGGCGTACCTGCTCTAACCCTCAGGCAGTGGCTGAGAATCTTGCGCAGCGCGAAACTTTCTCTCCAGCGGTTCAGGGAAGCGAGGAAGGCCGCTCTTGGCTTTGGAGGGGGCCAAGGCGCGGTGGTCTGGGGATGTGCTGAACATCAGGCAGGAAAGGAGTGGTGAGAACAAGCCTCAGTCTCTGCCACTCCCTGCCTTCTCCATTTAAAGGCAGGGATCCTATTTTTTCCACGAGTTTTGGAGGTCTGGTAAAGAGAAGCAGTTTTAAGTAGGGGTTGCACTAGCTGCTGGCTCTGTGGCAGCAGTGGGGCTTACCAGCGCACCAGCACCTTAACTCCTACTTCAGGGTGCCAGAAATGTTTGAGTCTGATGACGATTTTGCACTTTCAGGTAAATATGCCAAGTCCGGGACCCAAGAGTAGCCTCGGGTCTGTTACAGTGGAAATGGATATTGACTTCAGAAAATCTCGAACCTCATGATTATATTAAGAATGTCTAATATATTCAAAGCTCAGATTGTGGCCATTTTCGGACCTTAGAGCAAAATTATCACAACACTTCATTGTTTATAGCCACATAAATATGTTGGTGTCCTCTAGTGTGTGTCATTTGCACACACTGTTATTAGAATCAACTGGCACCCTCACTGAAATGTTTGTAATGACTTTAAGATATTATGGGAGTTATAGATCTGCAGTCCTGGCATTTTAATTCTTGAGGACCTATGCTTTTCTTAAAGTTACAAGTGCAGTTGCCACAGCACAGCTACATAATGTAGTTTATTCCATTATTTTTTATAAACAAATAGCCATGTTATCAGATCATATTTGTCTGTGTGCTTTTATTCTCACCCTCTTTGGAGCATCAATGTATTTTCACAGTATTTTTACTGATAAACTACAGCTGTATAATTTTAATCATGTAGTTATGGTAGGACAAACTATTAAATAAATCTTAGACTAGAATTTATTGAATTAAAATTCCTCACCAAAGCTTCCCAGATCCTTTTTAATATTCTATAAACAGAGTAATTTACAATGTCATTCTATCTCTTCTATAGCTTTCTTCTAACACTGCAGCATTAGTAGCAGTTGGTGTATTTTCTGTCTTTGGTTTCTTTTTCCTTAGATGTAAAGTCACTCTTTTTGCTATTATAATTGATTTATGTATCCATTGATGTGTGCTGCATTTTAATGATGACTCTTTGTTTTATCCAATAATACTTTTCAATAAGATTGTTTGGATTGCATTTTAAAGACAGGTGTAAACTGATGCTTAGAGTTTTAATGCCCAATGTTGACCGAGGCAAGATTTTTTTCCCTGGGAACAGATTTACTCTCAAATAAGACTGTACATTTTTATGTATTTTTACCTTACCTACATTTTTTACTTTACTTTAGGCTTACTAAAATGTAATTACCTTTCCCCTTTTGCTTATTCCTTCTACATTAATATGCTAAATTCTATGAGACCCACATCTTTTATATTTTTTCATTCTAACTCCAGATTATGTTTGAATGGCAGGACAGACTGAGCTTGACCTGTATCAAACATCCCTGGTCCATTGAAAGCATTGCAACAAGATAACAGTGAGAGCAGAAATAAAGTGGATTTAATAAAATAATAGTAACGAAGTGAAAATACATCCATTAAACACCTTATTATAAGAAAAGCCTTCATATGTGGTTCTTAAACAAATATTGACTAGTGGACTAATAATATGACTTTTTTAATAACAAAGTTAATAATGTCCTCCACTGAATTATTGGTCTAGATACTGTAAGATACAGAAAACTAAAAAAAAAGGGTTTTTTTTTAGGGTTGGGGGTCTTGTTGTAGTTAAATCACCATGGCAATGTGTAGAACTTGGTGTGCAATCATGAGCTGCACCATAATACTCTAGAAATTAGCACTGAGTTTGTTTTATTGATTCACTGCAGGTTTTCCTCCTCAAAACTGCTGTTCCCCATCCCATATGTTTCATTTTACTTATGCATGGTAGTTCCCTGTCGAAGGTGGCAATTTTGGGTGTTTTTGCCTGGGCTTGAGAACATTCAAATAATAATGATAATGTCACATCCACTGTTAACTTTTCATGTATAACTACACTGCTTCAATTTACAAGACATTTTATGCAATATATGTATTCTACTGTTTTCTCATATGTTTTGCATTGGTCACAGACAAGATAAATTTTAGAAGACTAAGTCATGATGTTCAGAGACTTACAGACATTATTAAGAACAGTGAGGAATTATGAGCATTCATAAACACAACAGGCCCAAATTAAGACCCTCAGTTCAGCAGCTGGAAGCCTTTTGGGGTTGATTACTACATGCAAAGAGAAAACATGCAAGGAACTACTTATTCAGTATACTCTGTACCCTCAAGTTAAAGAGACTACCAGTGGAGTAAAATATCTGTTAGCTTGGGTGCAGATAGTGGAACCTATTTTTATAAGGCCCATGCCTATATGTTCAAATATTTAACACCTGGATGCTTTTTTAATGCCACAGGATACTCAAAGACACATACTGATCCAAGCAGATGTTTTGAAGGCCAGGAAAGTAATGGGTCATATCCTGCAGAGCTGGGCTGATAATGGACAAGGAAATGCCCATTTTCTGTTTCACCTTTTATTTATTTCCTCAGCTTTTCCATGAGGGTCACAGAGCTAGGCAACAACACGGTCATTCAGTAGCTCACAGAAGGTTTTGATCTCTCTCTCACCTTGTCTCAGGCCAACAAGCATTTGCAGTAGCTCATACTGTGCTGGCATCGCTGCTGTAATTGCACTAACCCAGAACAGTGTTGCCATAAACATTTCTATGCTAAGCTTAATAATTCTAATGCTTCATGGAAGCAGTCTTGGTGCAGTTGCATTGATGTAGTAGATGCTGCCAGCGTAACTCACAATAATCTTGCAATCCTTACAAAGCCTGCTCTCTGCAATTTCCTTCTACTTCACATTATTTACTTGGTCTAAACTATTTGCTGTTTCATAGAGTGATAAATACCAGTTCATTTATTTCAAATAAAATAATCTCTTCAAGTATTGATTGGTGCTCTGACTAATCCCCGCTTCATGAGTCCAACCTGGGGCCTGTTGGGAAGTTTCCTCATAATGCAGTGCTACTCCATAGCTGAGCCAACTTCTCTGTTAATATAACAGATTTTCACCTACACAGAGGTTTGCTGTGATTTTTTTACATTGTTGCAGGTTTATACATTCCTTTAAACTGAAATAAACTCTACTCTACAGGCGTTTAAAAGGACTTCTCTAGCAGAAGCTGGAGTACTTGATGGAAAAGAAGCTGTGGTCAAGAACTTCTGACATTTCAATTTCACTGTCTTTTTTTTTTTTTTTTTTTTTTTTTTTTTTTTTTTTTTTTTTGTTTTTTTTTTTTTTTTTTTTTTTTTTTTTTTTTTTTTTTTTTTTTTTTTTTTTTNTTGTTTGCTTTTGCTGTGAGGTTTTGCGACTGAAGAGCAGCCCTTGGAGTCCTGGGAACAGAACAGCCAAATCATTCTCATTTGTTAGGACACAGAAACAGCAGAATAGCCCTTCTTGGGAGAAGGAAAAACTCAATGTTGAGAAGGCTGTAGGACCCCTGTGTCTCCACTGAACAACAAAGCTGCTAATAATGTCAATGAGCTGACATAAAAGTCGGATCCCACTAGTTACTTTCTTCAGGATACCAGCCTTTCTTTCCAAACTCAATATGCTTTATTTTTCATCATTCTTTTTTAGGTCTTCTCATCTTGTTTGTTATCTTTCCCCACTAATTGCTACAATGTTTCTTTTGTCTCCATATTCCATGTTTGCCTTTGTCCATCTTTCCTGGCTCAGTCTTGTCAGCTCCATGTTTGATCCCACAGTAAAACCACTCTTGCTCTTTCAGTTGTTTTTACTGAAAACAGCATCCTTATATTCTTCACGTTTATCTGTACTTTGTAGTTGAAAAAAATTTCAGAGAAGGGATTGACTTTCTTCATGTTCATATAATGCCTAGTCCATATGAGACCCTAAAGTTTAAGCAATAATTAATAAATAAAATCATCCATTTTCCACTGATGTACTTATCCTGCCTAAAAATGATAAGTTTAAGCAATTAGGAACTCAGGTGACTCTTCATGTAACTATAATTGTGTGACTAATTATGTTATCCTTTTCACTCCGTTAAAACTTACACTTGGAAGAGCATGTATGTATACAAGAGTTAAAAACATTTCTGGATTTGTTTGCTTTTGCATTCATAACAGTTGCTTGTTTGTGGAAAAAAAGGTGGCCTGTTGATGCAATCTGACCTTCATCTAAAGCCGATTACAGTTTGTCTTCTGACTGTTCACAGTGTTAGGAAGGAGTATTAGTGTATGTGTGTTTAACTGGACTTCTTGCTTCCATACATATAGCACTTGCAGAGTTCCCCCAATAGTAAGAATGTTAATTCAGACACATAAAATTTTGAACACTTGTTTGTTTGTTTGTTTGTTTGTTTGTTTGTTTTTTCACTAGTTTACTTGGCAGGAGTAGAAATGAGGTAATACATGTGAGAAAGAAAATAAAAAGCATTTAACACCACCAAAAGGATAACTTCAGCCAGCCCAGCAAATTCATGGGACCTGTAGGGATGCAGCCAAGGGCACAGAGCGGTAGATGAAGATGCAGTGAAGATGGCTCTCCAGTTCAGGACCTGAGCCTGAGAAGTGACAGTTTCTAGTGAGGCCCTTCAGCAGTTCATGTGGGAATCCATACTGTTTCTTACTAACCTAGGAGGTAGGACAGAGTGTAACCTCAGCAGGTTTTTAGATCATACCACGTTGGATGGGAGTGGCTATTTCCCTGGAGGGCAAGCTGTTGTTCAGCAGGACATAGGTAAGCTGGAGAGAGTCTGGTAGGAATACCATGAGATTCAGCACAGAATGTAGAGTGCTGGCCCTGGTCTGGGAAGCCATCCTCCTTCCCTCCACTCTTGGCATCAACTTTTTGAAAGGCAGCTTTATAAAAAAGGACCTGATGTCCCAGTGGACAGGACAGCAGAGGGGACGGGAGCCAGCAGCAAACAGCACTTGCAGTGAAGGAGACCAACTTCATAATGAGCAATAATAGTGTGAATGTAGCCGGAAGGAAGGAAGAAGGAAGGAGGAAGTAAGAAGGAAGTAGTTATTAGTGGGGTGGGTGTCAGTCTCTTCTCCCAAGCAACAAGGGCTAGGATGAGGAAATGGTCTCAAGCTGTGCCAGGGAAGACGTAGATGGGATATTAGGAGAAATTTCTTCACTGAAAAGATTGTCAAGCATTGGTACAGGCTGCCCTGGGAAGCTATTGAGTCACTGTCCCAGGAGGTATTTTAAAGATGTCTAGATGTGATGATTAGGGACATGGTTTAGTGACAGACTTGGCAGTGGTAATGGCTGGACGTTATGATGTTAAGCATCTTTTCCAACCTAAATGATTCCATGTTTTTTTCTTTAATCAGCACTTATGAGACTCCATTCAAAGGACTGTATATTTTTGAGTTTCCCAGTGCAAAATAGGTGTTGACATCTGCAGCCAGTGTAAAAGGGCTGCCATAATAATTAGAAGCCTTGAACACATGATAAGGAGAAGCTGGATGAACAGTGGTCGCTCAGTCAAAAACAACAGGCTAGTGGCAGGTCTTATACCTGCCTTCAGGTACTTTTTGCTAAAGTGTAATCTAAATGGAAACACTCTTCTTAGAGTGGTAGAATGAGAAGCAGAAGATAAGGGGAAATTATGTTTAGATACCAAAAGAAAAAAGAGTAGGGTGGCAGAGAGTGGGGGTGTGGCAGAGGGCAGAGGGGTGGGAAATAAAATGAAAGGAAACCATAAGAACCTGGACAATTTACGGGCTCACCATCCCTAAAGATATTAAAAACTGAACTGGACAAGACCTAGAGGAATCTGACATAGTTGGACCCATGTTGAGAGGAGAGCAGAACTAGATTACCTCCAGAGATCCTATTGAACCAAAACTATTTTAAGATTTTGTAGCAGTGAAAGAGTGGAGTTAACATCCTTGCCCATGTTAAAGGACTGTCTAGGGCAGACTACAAAATATGCATGTAGCAATAATGCATGTAGCTGTAACGTGTCAGTTGTATTCACTACAGATACATTTATTTCATAGAGTTGAACTCTCATCAGAATGCACTGTGTAACAAACTGATGCTTCTCTCTCTTACGGGCTTATAGTACAGATTTTATACAGCCATGATTGCTAATAAGATGCTACCTGATACAGCAAACAAACCATGAGAGCAAACTAGAGACATCGGACAAGCACTGTGCCATCTTCATCAGTAGGAAAGAATGGAGAGGAGGGAGACAGGAGTGAGCAAGACCTGAGAAACAGTCATCGTGCAGCTCATAGCTGACTTTCCTACTGAGATGGTGATTTACTGGTCTGCTGCAGGAGATGTACAAGAAAAATTCCATGTAGATGTTCAGGACAGCACTGTAAGAAAGTAGAGCTGCTAGTTAGTATCAGGTATTATACTTCTGAGAATAATTCCTCTGAGCACACAAGTAAAGGTGTTTCCTACCTAAAGACCTTATGTCTATGGCCAGACTAACATAGTTCAGCTCTCTCGGCTTGTGATGTCCCAGGAGATCCTCTTGGCCCATCCCAAGATGACAAAATAACAAAGACCAAAGCCACAGAATGTAAAGTACCTAAAGAGAATAGGAATGGCTTGAAATGCATTTTGTAGTGTTGAAATAGAAATATTCTCTGACCTTTCCTAATCCTAATTATTATTATTATTTATGAAAGAACAAGTGCTTCTAAATAAAAGATATAACTTTAATTGTGGAATTAACTGTAATTACATGTCATTATGAAATATTCCATAATTTTGTAATTGCTTAAACTGTTGGTATTTACTGAACATAATTTACAGTAATTCCTTTATTCTTTCTTTGTCTAACCAATAATTATCTTTGTAATAGGTAGTAGACTCGTCAGCTGAACAAAACTGTACACATTAAGTGTTCACAACATTTCTATTTGCCTTTTGTTTCTCTAGGAATCCAAAACAAAGTTAATCTGATCAACCGGGATCAATAGAAAAGTGAGTGAAGATTCTTATTTCTTTGAAGCCAGGGAAGGCAATGAAATAATCCTCCTAAACAATGAAGGCCTTTAATTCAGAGTCTTGAACACTGAAAGGCATTGTGAAGTGGGATTTGCAGTGTTTCTGGTTTTAATTTAAACTGTACAAGCAGGTGCAGTGGTTGGAGGTGAATTACTTTTACTCCATTTTTGTGATATTATAAGACAAAAATCACAGAAAAGTCCCAGACCTGATTTAGGGACTGCAGGAGTTAAAAAAAAAAAATAAAAAATTATATAAAAAAAAATCTTAGAAGAACTTCCTTTTGTTTTATCCTCCCTGTTCCCATCCCCAGTTTTAATTTATCCATCCTCTTTCCTTTGTGTTTTCATTAGGTCCACAAGCTGAAGGACATCTCAGTACCTGGGACTCTGCACCCAAGTGTGAGCTGGCTACCTCTGGAAGAAACACCAGCCAGTTCTTCACCTCCATCTATTTGGTGCCTTTACCTGAAAAGCTGATAGTGGGCTGGGCTGCAGAGGGCCCTTCTGTGAACTTTTGGGATTGAGGAATGTCTTAGACAATATGGGATGTGTCCACCATCCTGAGTCACAGGTAGTTGTTTCATCAGGTGGGTAACATACAGCAGCAGGGCAGGGACTTGCCAGCCAGGATTCTGTTGCACAATTTCCAGGCTCTAGAGGTGTCCAGGGGGCCAGTTGAGAGTCCAGGACACTTGGAATAATTTGGTGATGAGGCAAGTCCAGGAATGTAAATCTAGCCTTGTGGCAGCAGCCAGGCTCTTACTTTGCTTGGCGACCACCAGACAGGACCTGGAGTTAGGTGGCAGGACTGAGGTCAAGCTGGGAAGTCAGTCCATGGATTAGAGTCCAGTCCAGCATAGCTGGGCATGGCTGTGACAGACCTGGAAACAGCACACTTACAGCACAGCTCAGGCAGGAAGAAATGGCACCAGGCCGGACTGAAATGGAGCCCTGGTGTGTGTGTGTGGGCACCCACACAGGGCTCCGTGCCTAAGACCTACATGGAACGGTGGCTGATGAGTAATCAGAGAGCAGTGCTAGCAGGTGGATCTTATCTGGAAGGTGCAGTGTTGGACAGAAGGAAGGGTGCAAAGAAATTCCATCTGGCTCATAGTGAGGCAACGAACAAGGCTGGACAGAGGAAAGAACAATGGGCTCCCATTTTGATGAAGCTGATAGCAGTGCTTTTATGGATAGAAGGAGGATGATGTTTTCACTCTCTCTGTTTCTGTCTACTGCATAGGCTTGTGAAAATGCACCTTGCAGTAGGCCACCTACTGTCAGTCACAGTTAACTTGTTCGAGGTAAAAGAAGTTCTTATAAATCTTCTCCTGACTTCTTCTATCCCATCCACTGATTCCCTTACTTCATGTTCAGCTAGAGTTTATTTGGAAATGAAAATATTAATGTTAAATACATTTGTTCAATATGTCCAGTTCAATATGTCTTACTGAAGGAACTGAGAATTGATTGCTTGTTCTCTTTGTCTTGATCTTTCACTTGTTTTTGTCTTTCCTTTTCTTGTAATGTGAGAGAAAATTCAACTTCTGAACCTTGGGTTAAAGAGTTTGTCTTGACCTTAGGCCGTACTTTCTGACTTTGTTACTCTGTGTTTTTGTTTCTAGCTTCTAGGAAGTTATAAATGGGCAAAATCAGGCTTATTGTGGATTCACAACTCTAATCCTGATGACTGCAGTCATTTTAAGGACCATTTAAAACATTTATTTCACAAGTTGTCTTTGAGGTTTTCTGTCTACCTGCAAGAATAAATATTGTCCTCCAGCCTACTTACCTCCAGGAACTCAGGGACTCTCAACCATCAAAGCTGTCACAGAAGATTGGTTTCATGGCATTATGGGGAGAGGCACGATGCCAGAGTGTTGTTCTTATCTTCAAATAACATCTCCCCGAATAAGGTCCTCTTTGTTTTGGGAGCCATGGGTGTGTTTTGTACGCACCATTCATTTATTTTTTCAGTTACGTGTTCAGAGATAACACAGGTTGAACTAATTGTCTAAATAAGATTTGGAATTCAACAAATTACAGTGTTCAATAACATAATTTGCTTTGACAAAAACAACACAGGTAGTGCTCTCCTAGTCTGACAGCTCTGGGAGCTTGAGTTGATTCAGAAGTGCAAGAATGAGATTCTAAAAGCGTAAGGAAATAAGAAATGTTATTTATCACTGTTTCAGTGTCACCAACTTGTTATTTTTATTGTTCTTCAAAATAATGGGATTTATTGAAGCAGTTTATCCTCACATCACGTAATACACGTTATGCTTGAAGAACGAGGAGGATTAAAAATAGCAAAACATAAAAAAGCACCTTAAATGTAACAGAAATGCACAGCAAGGAGAGCTACACTTTAAAACCTACCCTTTTTGTATCTGGAACAAGCAGAAAACAAGTACATGTGGAAAAGAATAGTTCAGTTATTAAAACCACACAAACTGAGGTTTTTGCATAGTTATTACCATGCTCAAATGAAAGAAGATAATTGTGTATATGAAAGGGTTTCAACAGCTGTCTTTGAAATCAAATGAAGAATTAGATAAACGTGCTGGCTGCTTTGTATCTGAGATATATACACCAACACTCAATATTCACAAATCGCTAAGTGGTTGTTGGACACCTGAAATTCTATTGATTGCTAAAGCTCAATAATGTCTCAGACTTCATCAAAAGAGCAGGCAAGCAAATAAGTAATTATATAGTATTAGGACTCTTAGCATATACAAAATACACTGCAAGAGCAAACATTCTGACTAGATGAATAACCTCTGTTTGGTATGGCAGCAGCCATAACAGGAAACCTTTCAAATGTTGATTACATAAAATTAAGGATGATACAGTGAAAAAGAGTATTGTAAATCAGACAGCAGGGAATTTCAAGGATCACAAATCCTTGCCTAATATAAATTACAGCAATAAATTCTAGCATGGATTGTTTCTTTTATAACAATGGTTACCAAGATGATAAGAATTGTGAGCTAAAATTCCAGGGCATTTAAATCATGATAGTCCCTAGAAGTTTAATTGCTTTATTTTGCTTCCAGCCTGCTCAAAAGTGAACACAAGTAATAGATATAAAACTGTTTGATTGTATAAATTAATATTTGTTTCCTTAGATCCTATGTTAAGTCAACAAATAACTTTCTTATTGTAGTTATTATGGTGACTGGAAATAAATAGTCAACCTCATTCCTTCTTACAGATTTTTAGCACGACCCTATTGATGTATATTCATGCATCAAGAATTCCACTAAAAACTGTGGAAAGATACCAGTATGAAACTGGTATGTGAGTCAGTCTTAGTGCTTGGCAGAGGCTGTTGACCCCTGCATATTCTCATCATTACAAACCACTCAACACACCAACTGCCTGAAAGATAATAGTGATTAAAAAAAAAAATCTTTTAAGACGAACTCCCAGAGCATTGTGCCTTGCTTTTCATCTCACTGGGGTTATTAGCCATCTCTCAGATGGCTTAACAGGAATGGTCACCATACTGCAACCCTGGGCTCTGGCTGTGGGGATGTCCTTATGCTGTAATTAGAGGAAAGATATTGCCTCAGAGAAAACTGTGGTATAAACATTTAGTGCTCTGGCTAGCACTAATCTATTTTGATATGAAATGATCTGGCATCCTGGGAAGCCAAAGATTTTCTTCCTGTGGTTTACAAACAAAAGGAAGAGCACCGCAAGACTACAAAAATACACAGCTCTAACAATGCTTATAATTTGGCCTGGGGTTGACTCCACAGTACCTGCAGGCAATCTCACACAATGCAGAACACCACCAATGAATTCCAGTTCCTGCTGTACCAGGCAGCTCTTAATGGATGTTGGCTAGTCATCACGTCCTCATGACTAGTTACATGTAAAAGCAATGCTGTGCATAAGTTAACCTGAGATCCCGTATATTTCTGGTCAGGCTTTTGCAGAAGAAAAATTCAGATGTTGCACATAGCAGGTTCCCATCCTTTGAGAGCACTCCAAAAAGGCAGGCTAGATGAAAAAAAGTCATCTCTGTTCTTACAATTTAAATTTCACTGTTCCCACAGTATTCAACAGGTCCTGTCCAAAACCAGGACTTCAACTCTATGTTCAACTATAAGAGATGATGGGTGGTAAAGAATTTCTGCAATTTCCCCACAGAATGATAATCTTTTAGGACCAGTCTGTGGTTATTCTCTTATTTTTTAAGAAAAAGATAAGTCTATAGCTACACAGTGTCACTTGATGCCACTGAGAATGTGACATTGATTATATACAGAAAATGATCCTGAATTGTTCTGCAGTACTCCAAGAAAGTTTAAGTAGAGATTTGAACCCATTATTCATTTATCTAGGATGCTTCCACAAGAATTTCAATTCTATATCTCTAGGGCTTTACAGCTAAAATAGAGCCATGACTGGAGTAAGATGGAAACATTGGTAGTAGTCTCATGCCTCTGCAGTGAGGCGAGAAGGAAGCACAATTTCTGCAACTCATAGGATTGCTTTATACAGGACTGGTTGTACTGAGATGTGCTGCTGAGCTGTGGAGTACAAGGTAATCTCACAAGACCCATAGTTATGGCTTTCAATACATCTTCTGTTTAAATAATGGCAACATTTTCTGACACTAAGGGTACATAAAAACCTAATTTATTTTATTTTCCTTTTATATGATTGGAACTAATGAAAGTGTCAGGAGGTGAGCAATTTCTTTGCAGAGAGTTTGTTGTTTAGTTCCATTACATCAATAAGAAATGAAGTATTAAAATATATGAAAAGATAAATATGACAATTTTTCCCTGTTTTTACAGTGTGATTTGCCTTCACTGTGTCTTCCATTCACACAGGAAAACTTCATGGTATAGATGGTGATTTTTTTTTTTTTTGTATTGTCAGTATCTAAGAAATAATAAGGTATGAGCATAGAGATTAGATTAATATGAAATTTTAAATATTGTATTTAGGATGGTGGAAGTGTACCACGTGATCGGCAATAAAGTACTTATTTATATTTCACTTACCTGTTACAATGCCAGGAATCCATTTCCAATAAAGCTTATATTTTTCTATCAAACACTTGATATCAAGACCTTGACAAAGGAAAATTAAGCATTATGCTGCTGGAGAGTATCTTAGTTTCACAAACCAGGGAATTATATTTTTAACAAGTCCTCAAGTGAACTTGTGATACTGAATTGTGCTGGCTACTCTTGAATCCTGTGTTTTCACCAAGGAATTTTGGAGGAAAATGAAAGCACATTCTCCTCAAAACCCTCCTATCTGACCCAGTGTCTGGGTTCCCAGTTGTCATTTGCAGAGCCTGGCATGTGTCAGTCTTCTTCCCATGTGGTTGTGTTTTAGCAAACAAAGATGATCTGCTCTCCACTACAAATAGCTGCATATGATAATAATAGGAACCAGGTGAATGCCAAACCTTCCTTGAAGTGCCCCAGCCTCTACAGATGAGGAGGGTTGCATGCAGCACCATCTGTCAGGGGTGTTCATTTATCATTAACCAACTGGGGAGACAAGAACTCAAACACCACCAGAAAAGAGGCAGTAGCCCTGTCTTAACTGCTGTATGCTCATTTCAAGGAAAAATTTGTGAGCAGAAAGTAGGGCTCAGTGTATTAAATAAATAATTTGCTCTGAGTCAGATTCTGCTATGTTTACTCACACAGAAAAGTACTTTATTTAGCAGCTGAGTAAGCATTTCACGTAGAGTTAAATATTATCTAAACCAAGAGAAAAGATCAAAAGTTTGTTTTATATTATGGGAAATAATCAGAAACTTTTTAACCATGGCTGACTGTGGTTAGAAGGTATCCAATAATGGTCAGTTAGTGTGGTCCATGCAGAAGGACTGCATGCAGAGATTACTGCACCATTTCTAAGAAATTCTCTGTTGCAATATTCAGATGATAATTTTCAGAGTCAAAAGAATCCTCAAGGGGACAGCAGGCCCCAAACTTGTCCCCTGTTGGATTCCTGCTTCCTGACCCAAAGCACATTTGAGAATCCTGTAAGAGCTGGCGCTAAGCAATCACTGAGAAGCAATGCATATAATATGCACAAATGCAGGACAACATAGGCTACAGAAGACCTCAGGAAGTCCCCTGGTCCAACTTCCTGTTCAAAGCATGTTCGACTAGGGATCAAACAGGAATGCATAGGGCTTTATCCAGTTGGGTCTTGAAACTTTCTAAGATGGAGACTGCACAGTCTTTCTGGGTAACCTGCTCCCCAGCTTCATTGTTCCCAAGGTAATAAGGTTTTCCTGACATCGAATCTAAGGTGGCTAATTTTTTTTGTGGCTTTTTTTCTCTTAAATGACTGCAAAACTTCAAATGAAACTATTCTTTGTGCAAAAGAGGTGTTAGTTCCCTGCACCTTGTTTTGTGTAGGATTTGATTCAGAGAGCATTTTCCAAAAGTACTTATTAACCTGATCTGCCAAATGAAGCAAACAGATATTTAGACATATGGGACCTTTGGGTACGTCTAGGTTAGGATGGAGGTAGAAGAGGTTCTGAGGATCTTGACTCTGGGGCATGCACTCAAAATCAAATAGGCGCCTCAGACCTTTTTGCAGCTCCTTTCCTGTTCTTAGGCAAGTAAGACTCATTCTTAGTAAGAACATTCACAAGTTTTGTGGGGCTGGCACTCTTAAGAGGCGGTTTGTGATATGAACAAAGTTTTAGAAATGTTGATAGCTTGTGTATTTTCAATTTCACATTGGGAATCACAATAATGAGAACATCTGACTCAGAATGTTAATGCTTATTCTCATGTGAGATAAAACAAGTAGACAAACTGATAACAGCCTCACGTTTGTGTAGCTGATCTTTTGTCTTTTACACAATGCACTATTTCCAGGGAAAACAACAACATCAGCTATAAAACTTCCTCTGGACAGTTAATTAATAAATCTATATCAATTAACTTTAAACCACTGTTAACTATAAAACCAGAAGTTTAAATCAGCCATAAATTCAATTGTATATTCCAGCCCCCTTGTGACAAGCAATTTCTAAGAATTGCTAACAGGGGGTGATATGGAGGGTTGGTCCATGTCACTGTTCTTGTTCACTGTTGCTACTGAAAAGAGCATGAAGAATAAAAGTCTTATGAAAACTGGAATGAAAACTTTCTAGATGCTTACATAGCAGCCATCCCTCATTGTGTCCCTCATTGCCAAATTCTTTCACAACCAATCCTGTACACATTCTTTAGGGAAAATTGCACACAGACACGTTTTCAATTGGAAAAATTTGTATTTTGGAAGCAGGCAGGGGCTTGAGAGGCAGTCAGTACTTGATATAAATAACTCCATGTGCGTCTGGGCTGGTGGTGCAAGCAGGGGTAGACATGGGACGATGAAAGAGTAGAAAGGGCTGTTGCAGGGAAGTTCCTTGGAGGGGAGTATAGCTATTAAAGTATGGATTAATTACACTGAAAGTAGAGGATGAGGGTGATCTGAGGTCCTGTGGTTGTGGATAAGGGGGAATAGAAGCTACGGGGAGGAGATGCAGATGGGTACTAGTAGATAAATTGCCTTTACTGACACAACTGCAGACTGAGCTGGGTAGCACAGATCCCTTCTGCCCATTGTCAGTGAAGGATACCTGTAAGCTCCAGCATAAGGACCCTTATTGGACGGTCAGGTGGCAAGAAACACCTTTAGTCCTCACCAACGTTTTTCACACTGCCTGCCATATTACAAAATAGCTATGACCATCTTTATCGCCTTTTCCTGAACTTCCAATTCACTCACCCATGATGTTTAAAGGGCCTACTAAAAAGGGTGTTCTGACAGAAAGGTGTTCTGATTGAAGTCGTAACATTTACTGCGGTTCATGGTATTTCTTTGCAAAGGCTATAGGTTGAGCAATATATAAAGCATGACTTTTTTTCTTTGTCGTCCAGGAATCATGTGAGTGTCAGACATGGTTTGAGTTAGACCCAGTCCTGAGTTCCTTTTTGGATCAAAATTTTAATTATATCAGTGGATGTTTTGGTCATGCAAAGATTGTTAATTTGCCCTCTGGATATCTGGACTGGCATCTTCTGAAATGCTGACTTCGGATCTAAATTCCATAAACAGCTTAAATTTAGAATATTCCCCCTTACCGTACCTATCAAGTATCTTTTTTTTTTATCCTGTGGGAAAGAAAAAGCTATTGGAAAATCAAAAGTGATTAACATATTGTTAAAATCTCCGTCCTGAAAGTAAAAATAAACCATGAAAGCTAACCCCCAGAGCATTAAACCCACCTTTAAACACCAACACATTTCATTCCTGAAACTTTTATTGTTTTTCAAGTAGGAAGAATATCTCACTTGCTGCAACCATCATAAATTTTGACACAGCCCCAGCCACATTATAATGTGCCTTCATAAAGCTCAGTCTTTTCTCCCATACTTTTTCTTCTTGCTTGCCCAAGTTACAATGTATTTTGAAATAGAAAGGCAGTAACAGACAACTGTCTTTCTGTAAGATATAGTGAGGTTATTCTGTACAAATGGAATGAACCTCATTTTTTCATTTCAGATCAAAGCAGAAATCTTTTGAAGTTTAGCTATTTGATAAAAAAGGGCTTTATAACAAGCAGATATAGAAGTTAATAGGACATAGAGATATTTTATTAAATTGCAAACCATTATTAATATTGCAGTTTTAACTTGAAAGAAATATGTGAAATGACACCGGAAATTAATTAGATTATTTCATCATTCTTTTACATTATAAACTTTGATACACTTGCATAGATATATAGGTACATTGATAAAAAGACACAAAGACAAACAGAATTTTAATGAGTGGGGAGCTTTTATCTACTATCACTTTGTGACTTAATTTTTTCTGTTTATACTGCCTATTGATTCCAGTTGAAACCTGCTGTTTTAATGTTGTTATTGATATTCTCTCTGGGTTTTCTTCTAATTCTGGCATTGATATTACCTTGATCGGATTTAGTTTATTTGAATTGCCTGTAGGTTTCAGTCTCTGGAGTTTTTCACTGCTTATAGACATGCAAAGATAAAACCTCTCTTTTTATCTAAAAATCCTTGAGAGACTCTGAAAGATACAGCCGTTTTCTGAGAACATTAAAAAGAAAGAGGCAACAATCAAAAGGAATATACTTCTCACCCAGCCTATTCAAGAAATCATTTCTATACACCCTGAGTATTTTCTGACGTGCACACACTTCTCATCTAGTCAGTTCCATTTTACATTTGGAAACAATGTGTGAAGAAATTGGATTGTCATAAAGTGACAAGTGGTTCCAAGCTCCTTCTCTCAGGCTGCACCTTCATCGGACTGTCTCTGGTCCTGGATAATTTGGGAAGTGAACCTGCATAGTGCTCCATGTTATTTATTCTTGCACCATGGTGAAAAAGAAGGCTCTAGCACATTACCTGAATGTAACAGAAAATCTCCCTTCCCAATAAGACAAGTCGATGTGTGAGGTTGGGTGGGGTAAGGGAAAACTCTCTGTGTTTGGGCTAGAGGAAATTTCTCTATGTTCCAGAGAATTGCTATTTTGTAGATGCCCCACACCTCATTCAAGTCCAGGTTGGATGGGACTCTGAGCAACCTGATTTAGTTGAAAATGTCCCTGCTTCTTGCAGGGGAATGGGACCGGATGACTTTAAAGGTCACTTCCTACACAAAATGTTCTGATTCCTATTTCCACAATTTCCCTGTGGCTCTTAGAAAGATATCAGAAAAATAATACCGAAATTAAAAAAAAAGAAATTCCAAACCATTTCGTCTTTCAAATTATTATGCTTCCATTCTTATAAAAGTAGAACAAAAACCCGACAAATATTCATTACTCACTTTTCTGCTTTTTTATCTCTGTTTGTAATTTATTTGCTTTGTTTTCTTTTTGTTAGCTTTTTCCTTACTTTCTTTTTCTTTTCCTTTTTCTTTTCTTTTGGCTTGAATTAAGCTTTGTTCCTGTTTTGTTTTGTTTTCGCCTGCTTTCTTCTTCCTGTAGGTCCAGAGTTTATTTTCATTTCTTTGTTCTGATTCCTTTGTCATGTAACAGTACATATTTTTGGAAATAATTATTTTTCAGGAAATAAAGAATATTTTCAAGTCTGTAATTAAAGACAGGTAAATACTATGAATATATGTGTAAATATGTGCTGTATTTGCATGTGATTTATTTTCTCTGTCCAGCTGTCACAGGCCATTTGTATTAACAATTTGACAACTTACAGAATTCCCTAGGACCTAACAGAGAGCCTGTGCAGTATAGAATATTCATAGACAGGAAGAAGGCTGAGAATTTTCCTCATGGCTTAACAGTGAATCACCTTGATATCAAAATAAATTTAGTTTTTAATACCAATAAGAGGGAATGCTAATAGAAGAGTGGAGATTTTGCAAAAAAAAAAATCCTCTAAAATAGAAAGACTGTAGAAAGGGCTCTAGGAAAGCAGCACAGATGGAAGGGCAGCACTGTTTGCCTATTCCTGCTCGTCTCCGTGGATCACCTGCATTGGGCCAGCAGCACCACTCTCTACAGGCTGCATGGGCTGTATTGTTAGAATTGCTTCTGACAGCAGGAATGAAAATGGATTGTAGGGGAGAAGGAAGGGACTCAATGAATCCAACTGGTGGTCCATCTTTTGGGGATCTGGCAGATATGCCATAGAGACCATTTACTATGGCCAAATGTGTTAAGTTATCCTTGGTTGTAATTTTTGAGCTTGTTTAGTTGTTGATTTACTGTGGGAATGAATTCTACAGCTGAAATGTGCATTTTATACAAAAAAAAATTCCTTTTGCTACCTGGTAATTTCTCTGAATGTCCCCTTGTCCTTCCATAATGACATATAGTGGATGAATATTTTTTATTCACATTATCTATTCTCTCAACGATTGTGGAGACAAAGTTACATCTTTTCCAAGCTGAAAAGTCTACTCTTCCTGGGTAGGAAAAAATGTAAACCTCTGAACATCTTTGCAATTCTCTAGTTTTTCTGGTTTGCTCTTTTGGATATTGCACACAGCATCCAACATGTGGGTTTGAGGTGTTTACAAAGTGTCATAACGACATGATGATGGTTGTTCTCAGTTTCATTCTCAATATTACTGATATTCATTGAGCACAGGATATGCACAAATATGCACAGTAGCTTCAGAATCTATTTTTTGAGTTCTTGAATTTGGATGTTTCTAGAAAGCACCTAATAACAATTATAAACTCCTTGTTTATAGTTAGACATATTCTTCTTGTGTGCATAACTATGTTTATTAAGACCTAATTTTATCTGGCATTTTAAGACTCAATTAGTCAATATAATGAATTTTCCATTTCAGATTTTGCTATTCTGTGTCTATGTCTTCACCAAATTTGATTTTTTCTCCTTTCTCCTTCATCCTATAGTCTTTAACCTCACTTACATATATCTAATAACAGATATCTCAGTACAGGTCCATGTTTATCATTGGTAAGCCTTTGACTGGTTCACCTGATGAAATTCTGAGGCTGAACATTTATTTCTAGTCTTTTTTTACCCTCCTACAACAACAATTATTTATCAATGAGAGGGTCTTATCTTTTAATCCAGACCACTTTAGTTTTTAAAAAGCATTTGGTGAAAGACCTTAAAAAACCTCAGGTGTTTTCTCTCAACAGAGTTGTCTTACCTCTCTACTAATTGACTTTTTCAATAGTTTTGGAAATTATGACTCCTTCATGAAATAGTATGTATTTTATTTATCCCTTCAACCACCAATTCTGTTTCTACCAATTTTCCCACTTGCACAATCAAACTTACTGCTCTGTAGTATCTGGGATAGTTTTTTTTTTTTTTAAATGATGTCATATTTGCCAGAGGTAAGTTAAAAAAAAGAGATGAGTTAAATAATAGGCTACAGGCTTGACTTCCAAACTCTTTTCTGACACCTGTTGGTCTCTGATTTTCCATATTTGTTTTTCTTTACTTGGTTCTAGGAATTTCTACAACTGATAGTCTTGTTTGAGGCTTCCTACCAGTTTTACATTGGTGATAGTCCACTGACTTTCAGGTAGCTTCTCATATTTTTCTGGAGTGTCAGAACACTAGCCACTTGTATAATGTAGAAACTGTTTTCTATAACTATTTCCTCTGTGTCTGCATTATTTACTTTCTCATTTCTGTTTCATTGTCATTTCAAAAACCAATTGTGAGCTTTCTAATAGATAAACAGTTAATCTCAGGTTGGCAGGCCTTGAATCAACACATCTTGGGCTCTAAACCACTCAAATAGTCTGTTGAAGACTGGTTGGTAGTATTTATTTGCTGACTGGCAGTTGAATATTTTATTGTTGGATTCACTAACTGTTAACCATACCACACAAAAATGTTGACTCACTCTTAATTTTCCCATCAATTTACTTTTCATTTTCATCTGTGTTCTGCTTCTTAAGAAGATTTTGAAGCCTCAGATGTATCAAATTAAACACAGCTATAGAATTCTGGCACCTTTTAAGAAGTCAGAGATAGACTATTCTTGTTGTGGTTCAGCCGCAGACACCAGCCAAGGCCCACGTAGCTCCTTGCTCACTCCCCTCCCACTGGGATTTCCAGAGAGTTGGAAAGGCAAAAGACAGAAAACTTGTGGGTCCAGATCAAGATGATTTAATAGGGAAAGGAAAAGTAGCACATGCAAGCAAAGCAAGACAATTAATTCACCACTTCCCTCAGCAGGCCAGTGCTCAGCCTACTCCAGGAAAGTAGGATTCCATCGCACATGACAGTGACTTGGGAAGACAAATGCCATCGCTCCAAACATCCCCCCACAAGAAGAAGGGATGATCTGCAGTGCAAGTCTGGGGAGGAGGAGGAGAAGGAAAGATAAGGAGGGACACTGGAGACCTTGGTATGAGCAGAAATGGAGGCTACAGATGAGCATATGCAGGCAGAAGGCAGACATCTAAGCAGATGGAAAGAGTAGAGACAGCATCCTGAGGAGAAATAAATACAAAAAACAATTTTAGAATATTCCCTATCCAGAACCTCTCATGGAAACCAGATTTGCTAAACTCTACCTTTCCTATGGTAATTGAACAGACTTGAAACCCAGTGGTTAAGCTGTGCATCATATAAATTCATTAATGGTTAATCAATATATTCAGTTTGCTATCATCAGCACTTCTGCTGTTAGCTCAGTTGGAGAGGTATATGCTGTGATTCCAAAAGGCCAAATCCTAATTGTGGCCTCAGTATTAATGCTGATATAGATTAAAACAGCAGATGTTTCATTGAAAAAAGTTAGAATCTGTGTGAAAAGAGCACCAGCTCTCTAAAGTCAAAAATAGAGGTGCCTGAAACTCTGGAGTCTAAACCCATGCATGTGCTCCTACTTTTGTCTATTTTCTGTAGCTATTATCCTGCAGACTTTAATGACAGACACCGAAGAGGTGAGACAGGACAGGACAGTGTGACTTGGGCCTTGCTGTTTGCCAAAGGTGTCTTCTCTGAGGGTGAGCCAGGTTTGTGTGCCGATTGCCTGTAGCATCTGTGCCTCGTGTATTGCAACAAATAGGTCAGGGAGACACACAGGAAAATGGGCATAGCCTTGCAGACAGAAAATGAGAATGTCTCTACATCTACCAGAGACTTATACAAAAACTGGCATGTAATCATTCAATCTGAGCAAAAATCCCGTTTTTCTCACACTCTGTGGATACTTACCAAGGACTTTGAAGCCAGATTTATGCCAGCCTGGAATTGTTACTTCTGGAAACCAAAGAAAAGGTGTCTTTTTGGGAAAAAGCCAAAATCAAACAACTTTCCAAACAAACAAACAAAAACATCACCAAAAAAAAAAAAAAGGAACCAAGGAAAAAGAAAGGTTGATTTAGATCTCTCAAGTGAGCTTATTGGATGATTTTCACTATTTTTGTCTGAGATTTTTCATCTGTTAGAGGATGGTATATTTTTTCTCTTTCCTTGCAGATACAGCAAAGAATTGTAACTAATTACTGCTCATGAACACAGCTATGGTCATGAAGGAAGAAATTGCTCTGTACATAATATTTGCTTGCTTTTGCTAATATAGTGCAAGGAGCTGAGCACTGAGAAAGGGGTTAATTCAGTGTGACTACATCAATTCACTAGTTAGGCATTTAGTCTAAGTTCATGTCAACACAATGATCTAATGATTCATCCTACTCCAAGCAGACACTTATACAGAACAAATCACCCTCTGTAGTTGCTGGACTGTCTGTCACTGGTTACTGAGGAAGCAGGGATGACTGGTTCAGACCAGATACTCAAGTTTAGGAGCCTGTGGAGTGAGTGAAGGTCAATAAATACTGTGAAGAACCCATGATTTGGGAACTGGACAAACTGATTTTTGTCTAAAACCTTTCCATTTTAATTTTTACAGAGATTTAGGTAAGTAAAAAACCAAGACTTTGCATTGTGCTGGGTAAAGCAGGAGGAATTGCTCTCTGGTGCAGTTACAAACAAAGTAATGAAAAAGGTGGAAATAAGAAATTGGTATTCTAGTCATATAGAACTTCTGTAAACAAGATCAAAGTGTTTCAGCTTTGCGATGATGAGGTAAGAAACTGAGGCCTACATTCTAAAAACACATTCCATCACATGTTTTTTAACCATTAGAAATGATCAGTTTATATTATTTGCTGACATTAATGCATATAAAAAAAAAATAAAAAATCAGTGTATTAGCTCCTGTGTATCATTTCACAAGGTATGTTACATATGAACTGAATATCACGTCTGGTGATGGAGAAAGTCTGTTTGTATCTAATGCTGCTCCCTGGAGAAATTGTTCAAGAGCTGTTCATCCTTGTGGAAAGATTACTTTGATATCAGTGAGACTTATCTGCTGTGTAAGTGCCAGTTGAGTTGTAAAGCTTCTCCAGGGTATTTTATCAGGTGTTCTTACTCAGCATCAATGGTCTCTATGAGAAGAGAAAGAGCTGAGAAACAAGGCTTGGTTCTTCTGGTTAAAATAAATGGATCTGGTAAATGCCTTTTCAACCCTATATTTATATTTTTATTATTAAACTAATATTTTTAATTTGATGCAAAATATATCCACCCTTCTACTGTCACACAGATATTGAAATCTATAGCATTTGTTTTTAACTTATTTTGTTCTCTCCATTAATGCTGAGTATTACTTCAGAGGAAAGAAAAAAGATATGCTAAAAGATGTGGATCTCCATTTAAAGAACCGGCTTTCTTGTGCTTATGCCAAGAGTTTCATCTTGGAAATTCTTCAGATTCTGTCCTTGGACAGATTTATATATGGGATTTTCACATATGTTTCACTGAGAGTTTTGCACTTTTATCTTACAGAAGAATTTGACCTCTGGGGTTTACGTCTCTTGGGACTAGTTTAGGAATATTAGTTGTACTATGTCCTGAAAATATTTCATGCCCACTGCTGCCTGACTGAGAGTAATTCAGATACCACTTTGTAAGAGACTGAAAGTGGATTTTGTAATGCCTTTGAATTCTTTCCTTTTTTGATGTCTGTTTGTTAATCAAATTGGAAACAAAATGCACGAAAAATTGAGACTCTTAGAGTAAAATACAACACTGTTAGCTAGTGGTTGAGAGTGGAAATGTAAGTCAAAAGTTCTGTTACAGCCTCAATTAAAGATTTTGTCTATGGCTTGGGAAATATCTCTTAGGATCAGAACTGTTCCCACTGTTGCAACTAGAAGAAAGAGATGAACAATTTTTTACAGCTGGTCTTTTTTTTTTTTACTGCTAACAGATACTGCTAACTTTCCCCATCTACCATTGTGGGAAGGTTTTTAGATCTTTATTTGATTTGCTTTGAGAGTCCTGAGTAGGTGGGGAGTTCTGTCCCCCTTGATATTACATTTTGTCTATTTTTGTACTTCTGGAAGTCATATCAGTGTAATGAGATTATTTCTTTTACTGTTTGTGAAAGAAGGCACCACAATCAAGTTTTAGATAGAGGTTTTTGTAGTAGCTGGGTTTTGTTCCTTGTGCTCCTAAATGCCTAATAGTTCTGAGGAGAGAGGACTGAGAGATATTTCTCTAAAATTCTGGGGGAGAAGGAGTTGTTGTAGGCAAAATCATAAAGCAGAGGAAAGAAATAGCAAAGAAAAAAGGGAGCTGAAATTGCTTCTTGCATTTTTTCCCGTAATTTCACAGCCTCTTTTCCAGCTAGCAAAATAAACAATTAAAGGCCTTCTGTTTGATATATTATTCAAGTTAATGAGCAAAAGCATGTTTGTTACTCTCATAATGGAGCTGAGAGAAGGAAATCTGTTGCAAACTTGTCATTGTTTGATGCAAGGCTGAGGATTAATATTCTTGTTTCAGATCAAGAGTATCCCATTTCAGTACAACAAGTTGCTATTTTGTGAACTTATGTTATGCAGAAATCCGAGTGTTCACAAACAGGATTACATAAAAATAATAAAAGGTATGAAACAAAAACAACTCATTCATTTTTGATCTAACTTCTGTGTATTAAATCCTAAGGGAAAAAAGCCCAACACCACAGAACACCCCATAAAATGTGAAGGAAGACTACAAAAATGAGAAAATTAATTGAAAATGCAGATGTAACGTGAAATATATAAAGTAGTAATTGTTGCAACCATAGTATATATTGGATTTAGTCTTTTTCTGTTCTTCTGGATTCTTAATACTTCCCAAAACTCCCAAGTGTCTTCACATTTTTGTGTTTGTTGAACATTTAACTCTCCATGTCCTTTGGGGACTTCTGTGCACCCTTATCAACACCTAAACTCATACAAAAACAAGCTGCACTTTCTAGAACGGTGCTCCCACTTGTCAAAGCCTATTTAACCATGGTCACATCAGTCAGCTGTAGTTTCTAGATTATGCTTTGGGAACAAGCACTTTAAAAAACATACATGCTTTGTGAATGGTCCATTCAATCAGCTGTGCAGATGGTAACTGAATATTCAGAATTTATTTTGCATATAGAGAATCTTTTTCACCTTATTGCTTATCCATTAGGATGGGTGGAAATGAGTCAAAATTTTTGATGTCTAAAGTTCAAAATGTATTGAGCTATTTAAACAATCAGATTTGTAATTTTTTTTATTATTTTATATTTAGGATATGGCAGGCATCTATTAAAGACATTTAGCTCCTAAATGTTATTTCTGGCATCTCCTGATATTCCTGGACTGTTGAGTTCTGGTTTGAATTTTAATTTGTCCATCTGCAAAATACTTGAAAAAGCAATCTATATCTAACTGTATATCATGTCAGAAAAAATGTATTGTGCTACAGAAGTTTTGAGTTTTTGAAACGCTTCCCTCTTCTGTGCTATTTTGCTTTCTAATGCTATTTTTTTTCTCACCACTGATTTCAATAGAATGTTTTCCAAGTATTAATAATATCTTATTATTATTATTAAGTATCTCCTCTCTTGGCAACTAGGTTTGGGACTGACTGCATTGGTCAACAGAGTTGAAAAGCAAGTAATATTAATAACTCTAATTACCATCCTTATAGGCTAAATGGAATGGAAGAATTTCTAATTCCTCTATGGAATTTATAATAATTTACCTGGCATCTGACCTGAAGCATCTAGCCAGACCACTATTATAAATGACTGTCTCTTATCAGTGTTTGCTCTATGTGGGATGAAAGAATTATTTACCATTACTGCTTGTTGATAATGGTGATTAGTCTGCATGTCCTACTTCTGTGGAGGAGCTTACAGACAGGAATTGAACAGTAAATGAACTGTGAACTCCAGAAGTTACATCAAAACACTTGAAATATCCATGGTCCAAAATGTGAATCACCAGGGCTATCTTCATTCCAGCTTCCCTCCAGCTCAGACAGCCACCCAATCTGGGCAGGAAGTTTAACTTCAAGAATCTCAGGGTTGATAAAATGGTGGAAGATATTCACTGTGCTTAGCAGTGTCTTTGTATTTTTCCCCTATCCTTTTCTTTATATGCAGTGAAATACTGTTTAAATAAAATTTACATTTATATGCCTTTGCTTGTGGGTTTTGGTTTTTTAGTTTTGGTATTGCTTCTAAGATGTACTTCAGGTTACAGTAATTTAAATTTATTTGCACTGTCTGCAGAACCTAATTTTTATTTAAGTGCGAGAACAAAGTGTTGGTCTCATTGATCCCTTAATTACGTGTAACTACTGTTACTGAGAATAAGACACTATTAAGCAAAACTCTCCTTGTTATAATCCCTAAAAGATGTGTACTTGGGAACAAGTTAAAAGAGTATAAACCAAAAGGTGTAATAGAATAAGAAGCCCAGTGAAAATAATCACTGTCATGTAAAAGCAGAGCTGGGCATAATCTATAATACTAATGCTTTTTATATGTAGGTTACTGTATGTGAAATGCTACAGTAATTGCCTCCTTAAAGTATTATCTTGATTTCTCTGGTAAAAACCAAGCTGTACACAGTAGCTTGAATAGCTGCAAATAGTCTTTTTTTTTCAGCATGTCTATGGAAATGATCGTGCCAATTATCTTTTTCTCTTAAGCTGAATTTAGTTGTTATTCAGCATGTTTTTGTAACATGTCTGGTGGTGTCACAGAGGATTTCCATCCAGAGAGAGCATGTATCTTTTTCTAGGGCTTATGTCAGAACCCAAGTAATAGAGACAGAAATTCTTCCAGTACATGGTGCTAGAGAACTCCTACTCCATTTGATTAGTAGTTAGGTAAGCTTCTGGGAATTTCTCTAGGAATTACATTTTTCTGCTTTCTTTGGAGCGCTGTGCCCCTTGGAGCTAATGTCATGTGCAGATGGGCAGACTGGAAATGTGGGTTAGAGGAACAACTGACACATACAGGAACTAGCAGGGCAATGGTGAATTGAGAAAATACTGTTAAAGGGAGCTTGCTTGCTTCTAGAGAGCTGCATAGATTATACTGCCCTCACTAGGGAGGGCAACATAAATCCCATGACAGGAGCTTGCCTCTCTGGAGAATTAATATTCCACTCTAAGCCTGTAGGTGTGTTTGTGTTCATAAATCTGAGTGGGTGCATAAGGGCTCAGATCTTGATGTTCTTGAACTTGTTCATGCAGATGAAACTTATTGGTGTCGGGGGAATTAAGGGCTACAAATCTGGCTCCAAAAATTGCCAAACAGGTATCTTTCCCAAGACTAACTGAAATCAAGGGGAAGCCTTTTGTATCAGGCGTGTATGGTGTGAAAAAGGAAAGGTGACCTGCTGGTCATTCACTTCTTTCTACAGTTTTATTTAACATAATGCTGAGAATAAGTATTGCCAGAGTGAAAATTAGAAAACTCAGTTTTTAAAGGTACTATATCTCAAGTTGTTTTGGGACTTGGGATCTGCCTTTCACTCACTCACTCACTCACTCACTCACTCACTCACTCACTCACTCACTCACTCACTCACTCACTCACTCACTCACTCACTCACTCACTCACTCATTCTTTCATTCTTGAAGTTCCAAAGTAACAGTCAAATGGTAATTCAGGAGTCTTTATAAGGCTTTCCACCCCATGTCTAGGACCAGGCATGGGAAAGTCTGGCTGGGCATGCATTCCAAGAGCCAGTTTGTGCTAACACAGCACAGCTGGAACAGTGAGGCCTCTTGCAGGACATGCCTAAAGTCCAGCTGCCCAGGGGCAGGCAGACATCATCTTCACAGCCCTTCTGCAGCTGCTGAAGTTTCAGCCACTGTGTCTGTGTCATCCTGTATCCAATTATTGAACCAGAGGGCTGCAGCATTCCCTGTGCAAGAAATCTCTGAGTGCTTGCCTGCAACTCATGAGGGAATGGCTTCCCACAGCTACTCTCTGCCTTAGAGGATTTATATACTCTGAAGAGCTCATTTTATTTTTTTTTTTAAGATTAGAAAAAAAGTATTTTTTGAAATGTAATAGTGTTTCAGGATTTAAATAAGGATCATCTTAACAAAACAGAAATAAATTTTTGCCTTGTCTGCTTCCTGCCATCCTTGGCCTGGAAAGAAAAATATTCAGCTGCTATTCTAATTGCTCTGTGGGGGCAAATAATTTATATATGAGGGATTATTTAAAATAAAAGGGGCATTCTCCATCTTACTGCTTCCCATCTAGGCTCTAGATCACAGTTGTGATTGCCTTCCCTAGAGAAAGAATGAACATGTATTTAAACTGTAATAGATTTTAATTAAAAATAGCTTAATATGTACAATTTAAAGAGTTATTGTTTCTAAATGAGAAATGATATTTTTTCTTCTGTCTGCTGCATAATGATGAAGTATTTGGTTGGGAATTTGATATAATTGTCATCTGCTGGGAGGTGACTGTGGAAGGTGGCCTGTGAATCTGCAGACATGTCCTGAATGCTGCCATGCAGGATCATAGCTCACATTCTTCTGAAGTCAACTGGAAGTCCTGCTTTTGACTCCAGAGCCACAGAATTATTCTCCTGCAGGAAAAAAAAAAAAAAAGTTTATTTATTCTCTTTTCTAATCAGTAGAATAGTTTCAGAATATGTAATAACATGAACAAATTAAGAAATCAAATATGTAATTTTTATTCCCAACGTGTCATCCATGTTAAACTTTGAAATAATAGTTTGTTTCTTGCCAGTTTTCCTCCTCAGTAATTCAAAATGCATCTTAAACTCCTAATTTACCATTAGTGCTGTGTTATTATTGTGTTACCTGGCATACTTTGAATCTCTTCAAAATTTTAAGCTTTCTTTGTTCAAAGTGGCACCATGCTCCCAGAGCATCAGCACTCTCCAAGAGACACAGACGAGTTCAGGGAAAGCAGAATTACATATTCTTATCACTACACCTGAGGTCATATCTGTTGGTGCTAGAGGTTGTTTAGGGCATTATCAGTACTGATTCTTCTTGGGCTCTGAGAATAATTTGGATTCAGGGAAGAAACATAAACTGATCTCTTTCACTCACCCACTAAGTTTAATAGGATTTGTCTTCTCTGTACTATGGGTTGGTCCATTGATAAACATGTGTTCCTGGAACAAGTGTGTTATTTTAAAATTTACTTTTCCGTTAGACTATAAACTCTATTGTGACTTACAGTTGTCATTTGAAGCTGGCTAAGACACCTGGAAAACTCACTTCATTTGCTTTAGATTAGACTTCTAGGCGCAAGCTCATGTCATTTAAAGGTTGACAGTCTAAAGCAGGCACTGGAAAAGGTGTTTGTTTTGTAGGCAGGATAAATTCTAAGCCTTCTGGTTAAAAACAGTATTGGTTGCTCTTAAAACTGTATATGGTGTATGATGTCACCTTTTACTGCTCTGAACATATGCCTTGCTACTTCTCTTTCCCTCACAGCCTTTTCTTGACATATTAAAAAAACTTTATATATATATATATATAATTTATATTCTATATGTATTGTTTATATTTTATACATAATTTTATATATATTTATTTATATACATAATCAGTGTACTTAGGGGCCTTGTAGACCTCTCAATTATATATTTCCTGTTTTGTTTATGCTCAGGTAACATAGAGAAGTGGGTAAAAAATATTGTCAATACAGGAAGTATCACTATGACCTGCAAACTGCTGTTTTAACCCTTTAATTTCATCAGAGAGTAGTAACTGTTGTAGCAACTGCACCATCTAATTCTATGATAACCATCACAAAGCGAATAATACAATAATATTTTTATTAGTTTAGTATCTATTAACAAGTACTGCAAACTGCTTAGATAAGTTTAGTTGGAAGCCTGACGAATAGTGGATCTTGGGTGTGAGAGGCACTGTAGATTTAAAAAAAACGTAAAGGGATGGTCTGGGTAGCATTTTTCTGATGATGAACATGGATTTGCACAGATGTCCTTATCTGTAGGTGAAAAAAAACCTTCTTAAATCACAGCCTCTCTAATTAGTTTAATTTTCTTATTTCCTAATAACAACCTTAAATATCCTCTACTTCTGCTTAGATATTCCCTCTTCTTTCATTTATTTTTCTTTGTGTATTATACACTTAATAACTTTTCATCTCAATGTATAACCCATTTTTGTGCACTCTATTTGTATTGAACTGTTCTTTATTTATGCATTTCATATTTTAATTTTTTTTTTAATTCCCATAGAGTCTCTTCTTTTAGGAAGACTGAATTAAAAAAAATCTCTGTATCTCAACCAGGAGATATAGTTCATAATAAAGAAATTGATGCACAAAACTACCTTGTCTATTTGCCTTTTTACTTCAAAGTCTGTAAGTTATTTGGATGTATGAATCATAATTGTGTCAATCATAACTGGAAGTTAATTTTGCTATATTTTGCGTACAGAAACATCAAATAAAGCTAATATTGTTCAGAAGTAATGTAGGAATGTTTCCATTTTTGGATCCCCAAGTGAATACATGAATGTGTTATAGACTAAAGATCAATTCCTTCACGCAAAAGTCAGCAACAACCTTTTGAAAACTTTTGGCTGTGAAATTTTATTAAGCCTCAGGAAAGATTCCTGTGAGATTCAGGAACACAGAGGTAATTTTAGAGTAAACAGCATACCTTGATCATAAAGCTTCCTTTGTATTAAGCTGGTCAGTGTATTGGGTCACATAACCATCTGCCTGGAAAGACAGGTTCAGATACTGGTTGGCTATTGAAATCTGTGACTCTGTTCCTTGAAATGTCGATAGCCTTTTGTTGTTCAGTCTACTGCAGCACAGGGAAAATTAATAATAATATTGTATTCTGCCAGTAATTGTTACATGATTTGACTAAAATAGCAGAGTAATAATAATTGTTTTTCTATAAAGAGGCTTAATAATATGTGACAAAAATACTTTGTTGTATTAGATGTGTCGTATCCTCTTCATGCAACAGAGTCTTCAAGCCTCTCTTGTGACCAGTGCTCAATCCCATAGTTCTGAGCTACAAAACAGGACAAATGAGAGAGCAGAATCACCTGAAACATGCCACAATGCACAAAGAAAGCTCTCAACCTGTAGGTTTTTTTACAGAATAATGTGTTTACAGATTACTATTTGAAACGTGGCACATTTACACAAAATCTATATGACTGGCAGAATCACATGCCTCTTCTTAAACTCCTAAGTATATCACTGCCAAACCTGAGCTCCTGGTTCACAGGTGTTAATACATTTGTGGAGAGAGGATTTTATATGATCATAGAATTAAAAACTATTCCTATGCATGTTCAGACAGCCAAGTAGGATAAAATTTCCTTTCCACCACTTTAAATCTGCCGCTTCCTGACGTAAGTGCTTGACTTTGTAAGTCAAAATGCTTTAAATGCTTTTTTTTGCACATAATATATATATATATAGTTCATGTTCTATTGTAGCTGCTGCATTACACACATTGTTATTGTAGCTATTGTTTATGTATTAAGTAATATAAATGCAACAACTACAAAAAATCTTGAGAAACACACTGAGAGAGAAATACATATTAACAATCAAGTAGGGCAAATAGAAATGCTTTTCCCAATCATCTCTGAAAGGTTTGCATAAAATTCCCTTTTTGCTTATGTTCCAATCTCTCCACACAGCCTTTTTATGAAAATTCATGCAAGTTAAATTTTGTTCTTTCAAGTGTTCATGGAAAGTGAATTTCAGGCTCTCAGCCAAGATACATTTAATCATGAAACAAAATTAGTTTAATCATGAAACTAAATTTGTTTGGGGAAGAATTAGAAATATGCAACTTAATATAATGAGGGAATAGAAATAATATCCTGCTTTAGGTGGCCAAGGAAGAAAAGTTCAGGCTGATGATAATGGCATGTAATATATATATGTCATGGCTATAGGCACAGTAGGTAATTTGCAAGAAGGCTAAAATACACATGCAGATTCCACAGCTGGATAATTCCAAAGATTTCAGAATGGAATCCAACCACCTGAGCTTTTGCAGGTGAATATTTTTTCGTGAATTTGGAGGCAATGGATGCCATCACGGAACTTGTGTATTCGTTTCTACTAGTCTTCAGGCTTGTCACAGTTCTGGATAAGTTTATCCTATTTGACCCAAGCAGTTTGTTAGTTACGTTGATGTTACATCATATTTCACGTCAATTTGGGAGATTTTGATGTTTGCAAGAGAACAGTGCCTAGTAATATTGATGTTATTCATACACTGTTTGAGATGCATTCTTCTGGATATATTTTCAAATGCTGGACAAGTCAAACTAAGTAAGTCATCATAAAAATATCACATCCAAAATGAATATCTTGTAAAACTGAAGTTGAGAACTGATTTCTACTCCTACTTCTGTCTGTGAGAGCTCTAATAAGCACTTCTTAGTTACCTAGCACTCACTAGAGAGGATTAACAATTCTGTAGTGAAACTTATAAGTATTAAGATCAAATTTCTGAATTCTGGACAAGTAACAAAAGCTCAAATTTTATAAATAATTACAATTATTGATTATAAAAATAGATACCAGTGACTTAAGAGACAGATGTTCTATTTTGGACATCAATCTAATAAATAGGGTGACAAGGGAGGCTTGGTTTTCTTGGATTTCTTTTCCTTCACTTCTTGTCAAGAAATTACTTTTGCATACAGGCTTGGTATTCCAAATTTTAATCCTTAAATGAAAAAACCTGACAATCTATATAGATACAAGTGGATGAAAATGTAGGGGGATGGAATAAAATAAAATCTTGTTACTGCTTTAATTTATGAGAACACAAAAACAGGTCCATCATTACAGAAGTGAACTACCTTGAAATAAGATAATTTCTTATTTATTTCAGCCATCTGAGATCAGTGACAAAAATGCCTCTGGACATATTGGTTATGTCCATTGACTGTAGGAGCCAAGATTGCTATAGAGCAGCTGATCTATTTCACCTGTTTTACAATGATAAAAAAATTTTAATGTTAGTGCTCTTGTTGCTAAGTGCTAATGCAGATACATAAATAAAAGGTTCCAGGGAAGTGATGCCTCAAGAGACACCAAATAAACAAAATATGCAGATGAGATAAAACACAAAAGAGTGACTGTGATAAGCCAGGGTTGGCAGGCATTGTTTGAGATTTCCTTCTAATTGGAATCTGGAGCTGGATAAAGAAAGCAGGAATAAGGGCCTTCATTGAAGTGAGGAAGAATGGAAGGGAAGATGGAGAATTCACCAGTGAGGAGAACCAGATTTATTAGGCCCCAGGGCTACAAAGTTAGATTTGAAACTAGGTCTAGAGGAGGAATGGGAAAGAATTTAATAACCTGCCTGTGTCCTTTGTTACCTGAATGAGAAAGTTATGCAGGGGAAAGACATAAATTGTTTCAGGTAGAGTGTGATTGGTCTGTGAAAGCTTCTGTTGCTGGAAGAGCAAAATCAGAGGCCAACTTTATAGAAGTTATAAAAAATAGGGAGGATGGAACTCATTTGACAAACCTTAAGCTCATGTAAGGCTTTATATGTTAAGCAGGTGAAGGAGAATCTGAGGAGGGATGAAAAAGGTGACATTTATGTAGTTATTAACGAGCAAGAAAATCTGAATAGCAGCATACTGAATATATTACAGCTGAGGAACATGTTTGCAGTCATTAAGATCAGAAAAGAGAGGACTGCAAAAGCCAAGATGTGAAATGGTGAAAGATTTTGCCGTGAATAGTGGTAGAAAGATCAACAGTTTAAAACTGTGCAGGAAGTGAAATTTGGATTGAGTTTGAATATGCTGCTTTAAAGAAAATGTTGAGCAAAAAGTAATTCCCAAGGCAAAGGCTTGTCTGACCTTGAAAAATGAATGAAATCTCTTTTGGAGAAGATATTCAGAAAAAGGAACAGAAGAAAAAAAAAAGCAAGGAGAGGGAATAAAATATATGTTTTTACAGAAAACAGTCAGGTAAGCTAGGAAAAATGATGGTAATGCATGAATGCAAACCAACAAATATGATGCTATCAGCTATGGTTAGTGTGGAGAGCAGCAGGTGGGAATCTTTATTTGCAAACAGCCCCTTGATGTAGCAAAGAAGCTCAAGTTATCTTTCTGAAGGATTTCCTTTCTCTTCTTCCCCTATCTACTTGGAGTGCAAATAGTGGACAAGCAGGAAAATTTGCCAATCCAATGAGATGTTTTTAGTTATCATGGTACTTTAAAAAAAAAAAAAAAGGCTGATTTTAGGTGGAATGGCATAGGGTATTTTTGTGAAGGTCAAGAAGTTAAAGTTTTGACAGGGACGGTGATGAAATAATTTAACGCCTCAGCTGTGTGGGTGCAGATGGTCATCCACATGGGGGATATTTTTCCAGCAGGTTATTGAGTCAATGATGCTGGCTGCCTGCAGTTTGGCAGTTATCCATTAATATGTAAAACAAAATTTTGGACTATGCAAAAACTGGGTGTTGAATTCCATTTAATGTTGTGCCAGGTTTCCTTCAGTACCTCGTGGTCTTGTATGATAGGAGGATTAAGAAATGGAATTTTATCATTGGTGAACTGACTGACAATAGATTGGCAACTAAATTTTTGGGGAGACTGTTGTTTCCACTGAGATGGGATGGCAATTATTAGGGGTTTTGGGTTGGATTGGATTTTTTTTTTTGTTAGCAAATCACACAAGGATGAATTCACAATGACATACATAATTGCTCACAATGTTAATTTTACTTGTTACTATTAAGTTCATGCAGAAATTTGTGTAACTGAAGTTAAATCTATTCCTGTTCTTGAGGTGTTGTTTTGTACACTGTTCTTATGTTTAAAACAGTACCAGTATGTAGGATCCTCAACCTCTGACTGACACAATTCAGTCAGCTGCTGGAGAATGCAGCAGGGGAACATATGTAATATAGCAGGAATAAGACCAGGGAGAAGAGAAAATAGTTGAGATAATATGGACAGCTATTTTGGCCATAAGAGTTTGGTGGCTAAACAGAGAAATACGTCTGCCAAAGTAATGTAGGATTTTGATGGGCCAAATCATAGTTAGTTAGGGTTAAGCTTTTCATATTATTCAAAAAGACTTAAGTCCAAATATCAGTTTTCTGAGAAAGATTGCCTGCTCAGTGGCTGCTCTTCCCCAGACGAGTCTGTACTCCAAGCTGCTGCCGAACTGGGGTTCAGATAACACACACAATTAATGTCAAGGGCAGAACTCATTTGTTATCTCTCCATATCCTAAACACTTTGTTTGTCATCTCCTGCCTTGTTTTCAGCAGTCATACCTAGATGAACTTTTCTGTATGTTTTTAAGCACTGACTTCTGGCAAAATCTTACTCTCCCTCAACTATCATTTTTATATACAGGACTTATAAACACTGAATTCTTGATTTCTGAATGGCACATTGAGAACCAAGGGCCTTGAATTTGTGCACTGTAACATGCAGGTTGTGCATCTGCAGTTCTTTTATTGACAATATGCCTTTGGTAGCTGGAGTCAAAGCTGAAACTGCCCTCTACCCCAGTGCAAGAATCAAGAAAGATTAAAGTGGGATCAACAACCGAGGATCTACTTTTGTAGCTATGAGGACTTCGAGGTGTTTGGAAGAAAAGAGGGAAGAATCAGTGATAGAAAAGAGAAGCAGCATATCATAGAGAGTATGCTTTTTTTATAATATGAGTTAACAGATTATGACTGAAATTAGTTGAATTTTACATTTTGGAACCATGTACATTCAATTTTGATGCTAAAAATTTCTAAGGATGGTTGGAATTTAGATGTGAATTATTCTTGAAAATTTCAATCTAATTTTATTTGATGATTTATCAAGGAAATATTCTTTGACACCTGTTAAAAATTTTAAAAAATTGATTATAGAAACAACTAAAAAACCGCTGAATGTTACAGCATCTAAAACCGTCAAAATCTCCAAGTTTTCCGAGATCAGCCTCTCAATAAAGAGCAGCTTGCAAAACCAGAACCTGGAAAAAATGAACATTATCTTGATAAGAATGGGGAATGGCTTCATAAAATCTCACTTGCTGAGAAAATTATATATATAACTCTTGTATTTTCCCTTTAAATTGATCAGACATAGGAAAAAAATTGACCTGGAAGTAGTAGTTAAAGTGAGCGGGAAAAAAAAAAAAGGAATGGGAAAACAGATGGTGAAAACTGAGGCTGTAAAAGGAATCTGACAGAACCGGAACTGGACAGGACAAGAACAGTTGAGAAGGGACCCCATAAAGGAACTAAAGCAAAGAACTGAGAATGCATTGGAAGAGAAAGATGGCAGGACTTTGTGTACTTTTTTTAGTATGTGCTGCTCTGGTGAAGACAAAAAAATGTGACACAGGAAAATATATTTTCATCACTTGTTTCCAACTGCTGGCAAAAGCAACTCTTATATAGCCCAGTGAATACTGAAATCAGCTAAATCTGAAACCCCGCAGCAATTCTACAGTTGTAAACTCTCTATAAAGAAAGTTATTGTAGTAGATTTGGGACCTGGATGTTTTGGTTCACACAAGGAAAATCACAGCTATTGTTTACAGCACAGCTATGGTATGAATTTACTTTCATATATAGGTATCAATCTACTTATTCCACCACACATCCTGTGCTTTCATTGAGACAATTGAGACAATAACTTGATTGTTAAACTTTGTTGTAATGGTTGCACCTCTTCAAATGGAACTATTGTTGTGGAAACAACTTGACTATGGCATGTCTAATTTCTGTCCTCTTTAGAGGTACACGGATTTGACTAGACAAAAGAAATTAAAGAGAAGTGAATAATATCATCTTAATAAAATATTTCTACAGTGCTTATAAGTGCTTGCTTTTGTACCCCATTGCACACCCAAGACCACTGCTGTCTCTCCTAGAGTTTGGATTTCTGCATTCACCAGCACCACCATTTTTCCCCAACTGCTTGTAGTTTCTGGTGCTTTACTACCTTCAGGTCACTGTGCAGCCTACTTACAAACCTCCCATTTCTGTGTCATTGGTAAATTTGATCACACTTGAAAGTATAGCAAACAAACACCTGACAAAAGAAGAGACTCATTAACAGCCTTCATTTCCTATGCAGAAACGCAAGCAAGCACAGGCATACATGAGAGTTCTGGCAGTAATACAAAGGAACTGTGTTTGGAGACTGACAATTAAAACTTTCTTAGGAAGCAGGACCGCCTTCTTGTTTCTGCTGTGCACTGGGAGAGTGAAAACAACTCCCTGAACCACCTGTGGTTACTCCTCACAGATAGTCTAGGGAGCACAGTTTGAAAACACCTGCCAAGTGTCGGTCTCTGAGCAGGAGTCTCACATGTTTGGCAGGCTTCTTGTTCATTGCAGCACTCAACCAAACTTCGCTGAAATTATTTACATTGACCCTTTGGAGTGGAGTTAAAATGAGGACACAAGATGAAGACGCTACTTTTAAAAGAGCTTTCGTTGGCATCCTTACATGAGATCTATTATTAAGGCTCACTGGACTTCACACCTTCATGTTGGATTACACAATAAACTATTTATTTTCATCTTCAAGGAAGAGACACAAACATTGACTTTCCCTGACCCTAATGGTGGATCCATACTTTTGAAGACCAAAAGATGACCAGTTGCCTTCAGTACAGAGGTACTGCTGTCCCATGGTAGTAGCTGTCCCCAGATGGTATGCTGGCTCCAGTGGGAGCTGGAGGTTATGCCTACTTCTGCCTGTGCAGGCCATAGGATAGATGAGAGTTCTTCAGCCCTGGCACAGCAGATGTTCTTCTGACTGCAGCCAACAGGCTAGTCCAGCTGCAGGTCATCAACCCACTCCTCACCCACATCTATCAAGAGATGCACTACTGTCTTCATGGTTTGCCATGTGTACAAGGATTTGTGCCACTGGGAGAATATTTAACTCTTTCTTTCCACTTTTTTTCCCCCTCCAAACCCCCGGATGTTCTGTTGCTACAGTGCTGGCAAAGCGTATATTGCTAATTCATTACCATGACTTCTACAAAGAGTGGGAGAATCACTGATGCAGTGTCAGGATTGTGGCAAGACAACAGGATTAAAGTCACATCAGACAGCTCTGAATATTCAGTGTTAAAATTGCTAATACTGATTCATGAGAATAAGTGTTATTACAACTAAACAGAGAAATTGTAATTGATTGTTCTTTCCTCACTTAGGCTGTTCTTCCTTCACTTAGGGTTTTTAATCCTTTTTTTCCTTAATGTGATGATTTTCAAGTACTCAAAAGTTAGAAAATGCAGTGTTATGGTTATCTAACATTCATCTCCTGGATAGGTGCACTGTGATACTGTCAAGTAATCATATCTTTTCACTTATTAAAAACAAAAAAAGAAAAAAAGTTTATGTCTCCCACTGCACAGAATGAATGATGTCTTCTAAACCAATTAGAATTATGAGGTGAATTAGTTTTTTTTGACAACTGGCACTTTATTTCTCCTAGAAAATGCAATGTGTGAGCATAGAAACAATGTAGGGACTGCAGGAGAAGGACAGGTGAATTCAGGGGGAATTGGACAGGCTACATAGGTGGGCTAAGACCAACAGCATGAGTTTCAACAAGACCAAGTGCTAGGTCCTGCTCTTTGGCCACAATAAACTCATGCAGTGCTACAAGCTGCAGGCACAGTGGTTGGAAATGTGCCCAGCAGAAAACAACCTGGGAATGCTGGTCAATAGCTGAGTCAATACAAGCCAGTGTGTGCCCAGGTCCAACAAGGCCACTGGCATCCTGGTCTGTATCAGCAGCAGTTGGTCAGCAGCAGCAGGGAAGTGATCATCCCACAGCACTTGGCACTGGTGAGGCCACACCTTGAGTCCTGTACCCAGTTCTGGATCTCTTAATTCAGGAAGGACATTGAAGTGCTGGAGCATGTCCAGAGAAGAACAACAAAGCTGGTGAAGAGTCTGGAGGGCATGTCCTATGAGGAGAGCTGAGGAAGTTGGGGGTGTTTAGCCTGGAGAAAAGAAGGATCAGGAGGAACCTTATTACTCTTCAGCTCCCTGAAAGGAGGGTATAGCCAGGTGGGGGTTGGCCTCTTCTCCCAAGCAACCAGTAACAGGACAAGAGGACAGAGTCTTAAGCTGCCTCAGGGGAAATTTAAGTTGGACATTAGGAATAATTTCTTTCCCGAAAGGGTGATTAGACATTGGAATGGGCTGCCCAGGGTAGAGTCACCATCCCTGGAGGTGTCCAAGGAAAGATGGGATGTGGCACTCAGTGCCATGGTCTAGTTGACATGCTGGTGTTGGGTCATAGGCCGGACTTGATGATCTCAGAGTTACTTTTCATCCTAGCTGTGATTCTGTGACGCTGGACATCACGTCTGTTATTTCCCCTTCTACCATTTGTCACAGCTCTTTCATAGGATCCTAGAATCATTTGTGTTGGAAAAGGTCATCAAGTCCAACTGTTAAACCCATTACTGCCAAGTCCATCTCTAAACCTTGTCCAAGTGCCACCTGTGGCAAATGGGGCATCTGCATGTTTTTTAAATACCTTTCGGGATGGTGACTCTCTCATTTGCCTGGGCAGCCTGTTCCAATATTTTGCAATCATTTAGGAGAAGAAATTTTTCTTAATATCCAATTTAAACCTCTCCTGTCACAACTTGAGGCCATTTCTTCTTGTCCTGTCACTTGTTACTTGGAAAAAGAAACTTCTTTCCACCTTGCCTTTCAGCTCCTTTCAGATAGTTGTGTGTTACACTGCACAATAACTTAGTCTAATCATCTTGGAATTTTGCTGCTGTTGTGTATTTCTTGCAATTAAGCTGCAGTCAGACTCAGAGGAGATAAAAGTCAATCAAGGCCTTTAGGAGAGAGATCTAAGGCTGTACAATGATACCCAGTTGATGATTCCAAAATTAGGAGGATTCAGAAATACTTTAAGATTAAGAAAGGTAGGGTTATGTTTTAATTTCCATTTTTTCTCTTGTAGTTGTGTTATTTTTACTACTTATTAATTAACCATAGAATATTAAAAGAAAAAAAAGAGAGAAAAAATGTGCTTGTGGGGATAACTGTTCGGATTAAAGATAATTTATGTTATAATTTTTAGATTCATTAACATTTTCTTTGCATACTTAGTGGATGACAAATGAGATAAAGGAATAGAATTACCTGTACAGCTTCTATAAGAAAAAATACTATTTATAGAAGTATTTACAAATAGAAATGTATTTCTTTTTGTTTTGGTTTGGGTTTTTTTTGTTTGTTTGGGGTTTTTTTGTAACCTGAATGTTGGACAGGTAAATGAATTTGCCTTCATTTTCCTCTCATCTGAAACTTGTAACTGTAGGGCTAAGGGACTGGATACAGATACATCTGTATTTTTGCATTGAATTATGAATGAATTTTGCAGGAAATGTGGACAATTAGGAGAGGTGCACACTATGAAATGATGTCACTGTGTTTCCTTTAAAACTGTTTTCCTTTCAAATGAAACTAAACTGGAAGGAGTGCCCCTCTCTGTTCATGTCACTCATAGCTGCTGGATCCTTGGGACATAACTAAAGTTAAGACAAAATAATTCTCCCTAAAATAAACATGGTATAAAGGCCGGTTTGTCAGAAGAAACTCTTTCACTCTACAGTCTGCTCGACGGTGCTGCCCTGATTGTTGATGTAGACATGGCCATTGTCTGCTGGGATAGATACTGTCAGGGTTTTGGGACATCTTGTTTACAATTGTTATGCTGTGGCATTTTTGTATTTTATGTGCTGACAAAACTAGCCACCTTCTTTGACAGAGAGTGTTTTTCTCTAGTGAGTTTTTGATAAGATATCTCTACTGTGATTTTAAAATGTTCTTATAACACAGCCAACATTTTAATGTGCCCTGGATTCAGTTATATTAGAGAGTAAAAGTGTTGATTTTGGATGGAGTAGATTAGGTCTGAAGTGGAGGTTAAGCATGTACATTCATGCCTTTTAGAACTAATACAAGAATATAGGGTTTTACATCCAGCTCCTAGATCTGTCGCAGTAAGCTACGAGAGCTTCTACTGCATTCCCAACTACAGTCAAAGAAAGGAAAGCATTGATGAAGGTATCTTACATAAATGCTTGATTCTCCACTGCCTCAATTGGACTAGAAGCACCCAGTTTCAGTAGAGAGAAGTTGCAGGAGTTGCTGGTCCTCAGCTTTTGTTTACTGCTACTCAGATGATTTGTTATTACTTCTTGCTGTATCAGGGCACAGGCCGTAAGTTTACTTGATTGAAATTTCCCTGAGAAAGGTTCAGACAGATGGAGAAGCTTCTCTAGACAGCCTGGAAGCATATTAAGAAGTTGTTCCTTATTGTCTTCCCAGCTGAGAGTAGATGGGTTTAACATATGTCAAAAAGTGGATAGAAAATATTATGCTAGCAAGCATGACTGAATTTGGGACAGCAAGTGTAGTTATTTAAGCAGGTAGGTATTCCTTACACTGGCCAAGTTTTTGACTGACTGTCCATCACTTTTGGATGACAGTTCACATTGTCAGTGTCTGCTTAGTGGAGAGAAGTCTGCCATGCTATCAATCTGTGGATGGAATTTTTTGGGTGACCTCCACAGTAAAAGATTTTTTTTTTTTTTAATTTTTTTTTTTTGAGAAGAAAGCACTAATATCTTTTCTAAGGATAAGCCTGAAATATAGTAAAATGAATATACATGGAAAGAATGCCAGAGACTCATGACCTTTGCATCATTACTTTGTTATCTAATTCTAACTGTTGAAAGGTAAAGCACCTATTTTATAGTAGGGAGTCTTCTTGTGTAGCTAATGGAAAGTCATAAGCATTGCCAGCAGGAACCAATATTACTGTCCCTATCTCACTCCTGTTGACTAAAGAGGGATTATAGGCATCTAATTTGAACTAGATGCCAAAATTTGGGTAGGTAAAGATAGATGGTGTGACTCTGTGTTGACATCTGTAATTTATGCTTGTTACCTGAATTTGGATAACTGATTGACTTCTCAGGTTTTCTTTCTTTCCTCCAAGTTCATATCTTCCCTTAGCTACAAGGTTCCGCTTAAATAAAACATTAGGTAAGCCTTTATTTTTCCTGTAAATTTCTGGAGGATGTCTGTTTTCTGTGATCATCTGCTGTGAATATTATGCCACCAAGCCATTTGGAACTTCATTAGCCTTCCTCCATTACCATATGGATGACTTGGCTCATGACCATTAGAGACCTGACTTGTCTGACTGCAGCTTTTAAATAATGTTTTATCCTAATTTCAGTTTTGGAAGTGATCAGGAGGTGGGTTTTTTTTTTGACCCTTTTGGACATATCTGGGTAGAGAGAGGCTCAGCTTTTTGACTAGTGCTGGTGGAGGGGAAGAGGTATAATGTTGTAAAATGGGTGTTAGCATAAGCTTGTGCTCTGACTAGAGTGTCTACATGCCGGAGCAAAAGCAGGTTCCTAAGACTGGACACAATGCTCATGTAACCCACCTACAAAGTTTATCTCTTTTGTACTAACAGAAATTGCAGGCCTCTCCATCTTGGAGTCTGACTCATGAAGGCCTGAGGTACAGCCTGTCTGCATGCTTTGAGGAGT
>VXBQ01007356.1:53572-136346 GCA_013400175.1 Phainopepla nitens
CCCCCACAATAAAAAAGGCTTTTCCATATGTGCAGACATGATCTTCTCTGTTTCAGTTTTTATTACCTTTTCTTTCACTGGGACAGTTTTTACAGTTCCCATTACAGACAGAAACTGTACATCTATTTATGCATCTATTTATAATGTCTCCCTATACTATTCTCTTGGTTTTGGCCAGGAGAGAGTTAATTCCTTTGCCATGAGGGGGTGGAGCCTAGAGCTCCCTGGAGCTGAGTGGGCTTGTTTAGGTTTTTTATCCAATACCAATCAAATCATCACCTGTGGTAGGAGAAAGGGACACTCCATTCCAGGAAGAAGGGTGGAAAAAAGTGTGTCAGGAGAGGTAAATCCATCTGCTGTTCACTGCTGCCCCGGGGCCCTTGGTGAGCATTTTGAATGTAAATCACCCTCTCATTTTTTACACTTTTGTTATTGTTTCTGTTACTGTTGATTTTTCTTATTTCATTGCTATTTCCAATAAATTGTTTTTATCTCAACCTGTGAGCTCTACCTGATCACCCTCCTCTCTCACCAGAAGGGGAGGAGAATGGCACATGGTTTTCTTTTTAGTGGGTGTACTAAGCTGGGGAATACCATTTCTAAACCATGACAATAATACATAATGGGAAAAACAATTCACAAAAATTCTACCCTGCTTTTGTTCAGTACTCCCTGTTATCTACAGCATAGAGTCATTCTAATCGGCCCTGTCTGTCAATCTGGTACTGGGGGCTCATCTTCCTGTGGTTATTTGTCAGAGTGTCCTGGATCCTTGAAATATTTTTTTTCCGTTTTCACCACTGAAAACTTCTGGAGGAAACAAGCTTAATAGACTCTTCCTCTTGTCTTTTTTTGTGCTTCTTGATAGGTCAGGAGGTTGGAAAACTATTGTTTTTCAGTAACATGAAAAATTGCTGTTTCTTTTTCTCTTCTAATGAAAACATTTCATCCACATTCCAGATTTACTGGTCGTTTGATCTCATATTATTCATACTATGCTTAAGAAAGCCTACCCTTGAGTGTAGGAAATATGATAATGGTTTCTCTAAAGATCACGCACAGCTCTTTCAGTAATGGTCACCAAGTTTACAGAAATATCTTCTGTTGCAGTGAACTGGTCATGTGCCAAGCATGATGTTCTTGGAATTATGCCAAGCATGATATTCTTGGAATTGCTTCTACTCTGTCATCACAGCCTAACTTATTGATTGTGAATGGGTTTGAGTTTTTTGCCTCCAGTGAGCACCACAGCCTGGGCAATTCTTCTGATAGGCAGATTTGGTTTAGAGACACATCACAAACTTATGCTAACTTTCCAGTACATATAAAGATGCAGTGCTGCAGACTGGTAAAATTACACAAATTTTGAAGCCTTAAAGGGGTTCCCAAATGATACAGTTTTCTTTCAGAAAGAAGTTAGTTCCCAGAGGATTTGAGTGCTCAGAACATCAAAACTTGATTTATTTTTCTTTCTATGTATCAATACACGGCCAACATGAAACCTACCCCCGGTGAGGGAAACTGTTAGACAGTCAGAAATTCAAGGTCAGGGTGTACCCCAAATACACAATGCAGTTTTATTAAAATTGTTCTTGTACTTTGGCTTTTGTGTATTTTGCTTATTTACTTGATATTGCAATATTAATAGTAAGTTTGATGTTTATGTATACACCGGATATGAGCGTACGAAAAAAAAAAAGCCCAAACCCTATGCACTAAATCCACAGGATTTAAAGTAAGGAGAATAATCCAAAGTAAGAGCATCAGCTAATGCTTTCACTTCAGGCTTAGATCATACTCTTGTATTTGACATTACAGAAGTTTGAGATTGGTGTTACATGCCGCATGGGCTACAGTAAGTGCAATGGAGAGAGATAAGGATGGCAGTCTCAGCTACGTATTTCCATTATTTTGTGGATTAGAAATGGGCAGACCGCTATATGCCTGATTTTTGTTGGGACAAGAGACCAAAGTACTTACCAGCATATGTATATATACACACTATTTATCACATATTTGTGTTAGCAGTTACTAAGATTTGTTCAATAAAGTGTGGGTAGAAACTAGAATCTACAAGCCAACTTTGACTATATTGAAATATTTTGACCTAAAATATTTGACAATTACTATCAATATTTGAGAAGATTTATGACTTTTTAAATTTTGGTTTTAATGATGTTTTCACAGCTACACATTTTCTGTTGTGGGTTTTTGTTTTCTTTTTATTTGTTGATTGTTTTGATTTTTTTTCCCCCTTGTCTTTCATTTCAATTTGGATAAAAAAGCCCTTTTTTTTTTTTTTTAAATTCATGGAGTCTCCTGTAATCTGCTAGTCGCTAATGCAACAAAATTCTCTAGACCAACAATTTTGTTGGGACCCAGTCACTGACTCCTACAGTATTCTGTGTCAAAACATGTTACTAAGCTCCATTGTGATGATTAGTGGTATGACAGTGTTTCTTCATAAGCAGCAAATGGTGTGTGTGTGTGTGTGTGTATCTGAAATAAGAGGATTTAACTCTTTGTTTTTGATGTGGACCCTGGCCTTTAGGCACTGCTAGAATTCCAATCTCTAATAGTTCTGAACATAACTTTATTATTATTGTTATACTTTGTATATAAGCAGTACATCAGAAATCTACATGAGCATTTAAGCCCTGAACTTCTGTTAATACTGATGAAAATAGGGCTACTAAAAAGACTTTGTGATGCTACCCTTATGGAACCACAGTAAGAATCCCCAGGCAAAGACCAATTGCCCTGGAGACATGCTTAAATCCTTATATCATATATCAGTCCAATTGCAAATAATCTATCTTCACATGTCGGTTATTAATTCACTGGTTTTTTTTAAGAATCAGTGAAGAAAAGCAGTCCGAGGAAATGTCTTTCATAAAAAACTTAACTGCATTTTATTTATTCCTAAGGTGGTCATTTTAATAGGTGGTAGTCCAAGAAGTCTGAGGATGTTTTTAGAAAGGTTATCAAACAAGAGCTGCTATGAATTTAATTCGTACTTCACACAAGCCTTGAGAGAAATCCACTGTGCTAGTGGAGAGTGATTAATTAACACTAGGGTTTTGATGTGCAACTGAAGGAGACTACCTCTTCCAGTCAGTCTGTGCTGGGTGAAGCTATTATAGCAAACTGATCGCCAATATAGTGAATGCTGTAATGCCACACTCAGAATCTGGTGACAGGGTCATGAAGCCAAGAAGCTGCTGGTAAAGGGGAATGGTAGGAGAGAAGGGAAGACTGACACACTTCCCAGAAGACTGTGTTGTGCTGTCATCCCTCCTGATTCACACAGACGTTTTAGATCCTCACAACTGGACAGGACTTTTCCAACTCATGACATGTCTTTCATCTCAAAGAACAGTCCTTGAAAGTCTTGAGAATGTTAATTCATAAGCTTCTTGCTATTTTAATGGTAGGCTTGTATTTTCATCAAAGTCAAACACTTCTATTCAACTAAAAGTCCAAAAGCACTCAGTAAGCACGTAGGGGACAAAACCCATGAGAAAAGGCTAAAACACTCTGCATCATAAACACCATCCTCATCATGATTTCATTCTTACTGTCTGCAATGGGATCAACCATTAGTCCGCCACAGAAAATCCTAATTGTCTTTTCTCCATTCTTGGTAAGGGTCGGAAGAGGTAAGACTAATCTGATGAATCAGAGGGATTTAGAGAAGACATGAAGCTTCTAATAAAAGTATCAGAATAAAAAGTTCTAAAAAAGAACTGGTACTTGTAGACAGAATCTTGTGAAGTAGTGTCTGTAAAATTTTTTGCAGTCATAATAAAATTGTTGCAACCTCAGAATACCCATTTTCAGAACTTACTTTGTAAGTCTTAAATGCATTTTCTTGAGCCTGAAAAAAGGGGAACATTAAAGTTAAAATATTGTCTAGAACAATGTCTCTTTCAAAGCATTTTTCTCGATACTTCTTGTGACAGTTTCGGGTAAGACATGTTTTCTGGACAAAAGAAGTAGAACACTTTCATTCATGCCATTTCATCATTTGTTCTACAAATGATTTATATTGCATGCATGTGCATGTAATGCACAGCAAATAGTATAGCCATAGCGTCCTGTTACCTGTGCTGCCCAGCAGCACAGGCTTCACAACAAAATAGGGGTGGAATGACACAATGTGACAGCGCAGATACCTTCCACAGCAAAGCGCAGCAGGCTTTGCTTGACAGGTGATGTCTCAAAGTGGGGTTTGCAGCAGCAATTGTGAAGCACAGTGTACCTTAGCTGGTAGATCATTGCTGGTTGAGCAGCATGGCCTAACATGAGGACACAAAGCTGTTTTCACTGTGTAAGGAAAGAGAGACTGCACTGAGAATGTGGCAAGCTACTGCATCTACCATAGAGCTTGGATGATAAAGCCTCGACAGATGTAGTTTACAGAGTAACATGAAAATGACAGAATTCCAGCAACTGCCTGGTATGGTTTGATGTACTGATGGTATGACTACCCAGTAATGCTGTTCTTTTTCTTGCCATAATGCAACACTGCATAATGCAGCAGCACATGGCAGTGACAGGGCAGTGCAGGCATTGCAGTGCACTGATTATTTTTGGTTTTCTCTGCTTTCTGTAAACTGATTATTACTTCTCTTTCATGAATTTTCTCATTTACAACTTGCTTCATTGATTTCACTTAGCCAGCACACATCCTTTATAGATAGAAAAACAAAAAATTTATTTAGAAAATAAATAAAAATTGAAATGTTTTTATTTAGAAAGAGAAGCCTGTCGCTAGCATGCTGAAGAGTGATTCCATATTAATTTCACAATGTCATCACTTGCTTTCTAAATAGCAACCCCAACCCATTCACAAAAGAAGAGCAGAAATAGCCTTCTGTTTTATTTCCCCAGACTGTTATTTGAAGACCTGTGGCACTGTATTCAGAAGTTTCACTTGTAGATATTGGGTTCATTTGGGTTTGTTTTTGGGGGGTTTTGTGGGTTTTTTTGTTCTTTTTCTCTCTAAGAATGAGGAGCAATTTGGTGGTATTTATCAGAAATTTCACTGAAAGCCTCAGCACACTGAAATTTTAATGCAAAGGAGAAAAGTTGAATGATTTGATTTTTTTAGGATAAACTAGATTATCACCAGTTTAGATTAGATGCACAATAGGAAAACAATGTAGTTTAGTAACATCATAAATTAAGCAAACCAGTTCTTACTATCTAAAAATACTTCAAATAAAATCTTTATTCAATTCCTGTGCATAGATGAATGCACAGGATTTTATTATAAGTGCAGAGTGAGCGTTCTGGAAGAAAAAGCCAAAAAACCACAAATGTAATTGCTATGGGTTTGCAGTCTGAGATTTCCACAAGCACCATGGGACTCAGAGACGTAAAACTGCACGTTTGCAGTTTTCCTTTTACATCCAGTGCCTTCGGACAGCTATCAGTCAGTGGACAGGAAACAGTCTTAGTCCTCCACACCTGTACAAAGCTTAGTGTCACCTTGAGTGCCGTGACTGCACCAAAGAGAAAGCTACCAATACTTGCATTGAGCACTGTGTTATGTATTTCATGGGTGAAAGGACCAAGTATCACTTGTAGTCTAGGGTTGTTTTTTTCTGTTAATCATAGTACATATAGCAATTCATCATAGGACAAAACACTGCTGATTTTTATTCTTGTAACCCTCTTAACCAGCAGTATTATCTTGTCCCCGTTTTAAAGATGGAAAACTTGAACAACTAAAGTACTTGCCATTGGAAGTGTGAATCAGAGCTGGGAAATAGTCACACCCAAATAAGGGCTTGAGCATTCAAAAGGCACTTGGATTTGGCATAATTAGGAACAAAAGTACATTGAGCCACTTTCATAAGGTAAAATTTTTCCGTGAAATGGGATGTAGCGGTGTGGACTCACATTTTATTCTAGGACTTGCTATAGTTCCTGGTGCTCACACAGAATAAAACTGGAGAAGTTGCAATGTCCCTCATCTCTTGGAGACAGAGTGTATGACATGAGATAGGTAATGTAGTTTCAACTGCACGTTAAAGAAAATACTCGTAAAGTTTTTGGTAGACTATCTTTAAACTGGAAAAGCTTTGTAGTACAGCATGTGATGATTGGAGATACAGCTCAAAGGACAACATACTAATTATCATAAAAGCTCTTAATTTTTTTTCTCCTTAAAAAGAACATACTTATCTAGCATTATCAGTACATAATTTTAATAAGTAGAGCTGTATTTTCAAAATTTGTGGGAAAAAAGTCCCCTATTAAGCATTTGTTCAGACACAGAACATAAACCACAGGATGTGCTTTTCCTCTTTTCAGAATCTGTAGGCAGCTGGTTAAAAAATTTTGCTACTTAGTAAGTATAAAGCAAACCACCTGTGCATGAGGTATGTTGAAAACAAATGAATTAATTTTACTACAAGCAAATGAATAACTGTGGTTCTGAGCAAAATCTGTTTTGGTCAGAATAATTCCACTCCTCTGTGCTTGCCAATGTCGCTGCCACGCACTTGGGTTCCCTGGAATGAGGCCATCAATTTCAGCAGTGCAGAATGAAAAGCTGAAGCAAGAAGTGTAAATAAGCATACTGTGCTTTTGAAGAGGTGATCCAAAAAGCCTGGGAAATGGAAAATAGTTGTTATTATGTACTCGTTGTAGATAAAGCAATATATGTTACAATGTCCTAGAGAGTTAACCCATGTGTGAAACCAGGAAGGGAAGCTACTTTCAGATAAAGGGTCCTTTTCTAAGCTCTTTGAAGTTCTACCCCTGCATTTTTGTATGTCCCTGTGTTTATCTACACAAGTAACCAGCAGGAATGAGTTTTGGGTGAAGTGGAACCACCCTTATGCGACTACAGAATCGGGTCCTCTGGTTTTGATCCTGGAAACTGACATAAAGTAATGGGGACATTGGAAAGTACATTGGAAAGGGAATAATAGGTGGAACAAAGTTCTCCCAAGACATAAGAATTCACTTTTGTTGACGAAATCTACTAATTTCAGTAGGGCAAGTCTATTGTGGAAGGTGATGGGATTCAAATAAATAGACATTGGTAATGAAACTGCATATTGATTTGCATGACAGCATCATGCAAGGAATCTGAAAGAAAATAATGTGAAATAACAGGAAGTATTTTGCTTATGCACTTGAAGCCAGATATTTACACTGGCTTATCCATTATCATATTCATTATTGTATTTATTTTGCATCGATTATTCATAATGATTGACTATGAATGTATTCCTGTTTAGATTTTATGAATGGTTAATCCCCTACAATCCTCTCTCATTCGTATTTTTTCTTTTTGGAGCATAATGATAATACTCATTATGAAATAAGAAACAGGTATAGGACTTGCTCTTTAGAATGCATCAAGAAAATAAAATGTCTTTGAATGAAACTATACAAATAAATGTATTTCATTTCAGTTGCTTTGGAAAGTGGTCTTTGCACTTCTACCAAAAGTAAATTTTTGATATTTCAGACCAAGATAATAATCTCAACAGTTTTGGTGTGAGAGTGATTAAGTTCATTTTTGTACTTGTGGTATTTTTTATATCTAGAATTGAATCACAGAAATTATAACTAGAGAATATTATAATTAAAAGAAATCCTAATAAAGCTAAGATAGAAATGACAGGGATGAAGGGCTCAGATATAAAAAGTAAACATTAATACATCTGTTTCCCACAGGCTGACAAAAGTCCCTCTTTGATGTTGGATTGGTTCTCTATCTTTCAGACACCTATCAAATATATTAAACCAGAATCACCAGTATACTAATCATCATTTTGGGAATGGAAGAAGTTATGCTATTAGAAATAAAATAAATAAATAAAAAAACCCAAACAACAAAACAAAACAAACCAAGGGGAAAGTTAGTCAGATAATAAATTATTTCAGATTGCTCACACAACAGCCTTTCATAGGACCATTGGCAAGAAGCTGTTTAGCTTAGCTCATTAAACAACACATAACTTAGAACACTTCAAGAATCTTCAGTGCTCACAAATCTCATATAAAATAATAGATTTACAATCAGTTTATGACCTTCCCAGCTTTCACGTCCTCTGTTTGTCTTGCTCGTGTTCTGTTAAACAAGAAAAGTGTTGTGACCCATAATTGCAGGCAGATTCGCAGCAGGTTTTGAGGAGCTTTTTTTGCCACAGTGTCCGAGCTGTCTCCATCTGCTGCTGTCTTGTGTGCTCCCCACAGGGGGGACCTGGCTAATTTTTCAGTCAATTAGCAGAAGGGTTGCTTTTGTTCTCCAAGTGCACCCCCCTGGGCTCCTCTTACACCCTGGACACACTGTTCAGATGTTGAGAGTTTTCAAAAAGCATATCATGTTATTGTTTTTTACTGACCTTTGTGACATTGTTGAGTTGAGCAAATGCTGTCTCTTGTAATCACAGACACTTACATTAAACTTTGTAGACTAACTTTGGAATGGTTTTAGTATGAATAGTTATATAAATGTAGTGATGGCTTTTCTTAAATGATCTCTGAAATCTTGTATCAAACCCTAGTCGTACCTTTTAATTCAGCAGGAACCAGTTGTCTCACTAATATCGGCATCATGATCATCACTTATTGTATTATTTATTATTTTAATTGAAAAAAAAAAAGATTCCTTAGCAATTGCTCCTGTCACTTGCCTTCTAGCAAGGAACATTTAAATTTTGAAGAGAAACTTCAGCTTATGAACACAACTCAGTTTCAGTGAAAAGTGCTTACATATCACATGAAAAAAAGAGCTCAAAAGAGTAGGCTTAATTTGGCACATGTATATTTATACCTTTGCATAACTAGCAGAGGGGTAATGCAAACATTATATAGTGGTTGAATAATAACCTCATATTCAGGCTTCTTGTGTATTCTTTGTGTTGTTTTCTATGAATTTTAATCAGGATTTGGCTAATATGCACTCCTTGCAAGACAGAAAATGCTGTTATTTGAGTATAACAAAATATTACTAGATTTCTGGAAAAAAGTCAGTGTTTTCCTCTGAAAGAATATAGCATATTGCTTTTCTGTTAGCTGTTGAGCTAACAGAAAGCAATATGCTTTAAGCCCCCAATTTATGCACATTCCATTTGGAATGCTATCTTGCTGAGGTGTCCCTGAGACTAATCGGCTTCAAGAAATTTCGAACATCAGTTTACAGTTTACATATGATATTCTCCATGTGCTATAGCTACCATTGTATACTGTGGGAGAATATGGAATCCTTCTTTTTAATTTCACTCTCATATATTTTATTTGTGATTTCCACCTTGGATGCAAATGCAGATCAGTGAGGGTATTTTTTCTTCTCCTTAGCTCCATGATCACGCTGCTACTTTTTACAGCAGGATATCAAGTGAGTTCGTTTTTCTGTAACCTTTCATCTGCCCAGCCTCTCGGCTATATCTTTCTATAGTTAATAAATATACTTTTTCTCAGTGTTAAGCAATAAAATATTCACTGGGTCTGAGCTGGGGTTAACAGATTTCTGAAAATTTTATTGCGTGACAGGCTGTCCTGAATAATCCCCTCAGCTGTCTCATGTTCTGGGGCAGAAATGATCTTATGTGTCACTCTAATAGTCTAGAATTACACTTGTATCACTGTCACCAGCATATGGGGCTGTGTATACCCCTAGGCCCAGCTCCCTCTCTTTCACGGCATTTAAAATGATAACATTTGGCAAAGCCAGTTTTGACAGAAAGTGAACTCTCCTTTCCGCGCCGGTGACAAAGCCAGCCACCGGAGGCCTGACACCGAGCAGCCAGTCATCATACTCTTTGCTGGGTAATGATCGTGGGCTTCCCTCCTCTTAATAACCACCTCGCTGCAAGGGGAGGCTGCAGTGCAGGTCTTCACTTAATTATACAGTCTTCCTCTTAAGTGCTTTATTCATGTGAGGCCTTCAGCTGCTCAGGCGTTATCACAGCTTTTCTTTCTTTCCATGCTGCCAAAATGTACTGATTGCTGGGCAGGCAATGGGAGAAGGAAGGGCTTAGGGAAAATAACAGGCCGGAAAACAAAATGGCTTGGGGATGCTCACAAGCAAAAAAAAAAACCTTGGAGCTGCACTTTTTATTATTATAATACGTCTGTGAATGTATTGCAGTACTAATGGTAGCAGCTAAAGGTGGTATACAGCCTAAGAGGAGAAAAAAAAAAGGACAAAGATCCAGAATGAAAGAGTAGGAAAATAAGGAAAAAAAATTCATTACCCTTTAAAAGTGAGGTTAGACCCTTAAAGGTCATTTTTAAATACAAACAAAATAAAATGTGGCAACTCAGGAACTTGATGCTTCCACGAACCTTTTATGTAGGGTTGCTAAACTAACCAGTAGAAATTTATGAAAAGCAGAAGCTTCTGCCAGCAGCTGCTCCTGGGAGTCTAGGGAGAACATAAGACATTGTTTACTGTTGCCATTATATAAACTGTATTCATATTTTCCTCCCACGCCCCCAATTTTAGTTTAGAGTTTGAATTTGGAGAATAGTCTCTTCTTACACTTTACTTTCACCATTCTAACTGTGTGCTTGTAAAGGAAGCCCTGACTCATTTCCCCATTTCCCAGTGCCTTCTCCATAATGCATCTTGTCTGAAGCTGCAATAATTCCCAGTAGATATCTCTACTGACATATGGTTTAGTCTGCTCTTAGGTTGTGTATGTTTCAGGATGACTATTAAAATAAATAAATAAATAAAACTTTTTTCTTCCTACTCCCCTCCCCCAGCTATATTAACACAATTCAATCTACAAATATTTTCAGTACTTTTATATATAGATTACTTTGTCCACACCATGGAAATACCCCCTATCATTACGCTGATATCCAGGTGTTGATTTTAGAAATGTCTGGGGAGGCTCCTCAGTTTTCTTGAACTCCTCTATTTCAGAAAAGAAGGGTTGTCTTGAAGTGTCTTTCATTACCATTGCACAGTGAAATGTGCTCCATAATATGGAGACATGAGCGATGGTCTGGACCACAGTAGTTTCACAGAGATCTGGAGAATTGATTCATCTCAAAAAGGGAAGGATTAAAAAAATATTGTTCCGTAAAATTAACTTGTGAGAGTGTTGGATAATAATGTGAATGGTTTGAAATTTGATTTCAACCAAATTCCAGATCTTTTGTGTTTCAGTCAATTCTCTTTTACAATGGCAATCTCTTAGGGCTTACCACTGCACAACCTGAAACCCAATGATATGGTTGCATGAAGCGTAATGCTCAATGACCTCTTTTGTAGGACTATAGAGATCTCATTAACATTAATACCATTTGTGGAGAACCTTAGGACAATGGGAAGCAGAGCTTTAAAAAACATGCATTCACCCACAGATGTGCATTGAAATTTTAAAGACATGTACTGGATTGTTGGGAATATGCACACTGAATTTTAAGCAAATCCCTGAAGTTTCTAGTGCCACTGTTTAAGCACTTCATTCTCTGTTATGTGCAGTGACTTTCATGAACAGTTTAAAGCAATGATATGAACTATTTGCCTGAAACAACTCTGCACTCATATTATGGATCTCCTGACAGCTCTGTCATGATTCTACCCACTGAGACACAAGCAGTCCTTCTCCACACACACACTAGTTCTTGTTATTGTGATTAATAATCCGCAGGTAACCAGTAGGCGTGGAGTTAGCATGTGCATGACTTTGAACTTGGATCCTCACTACTCTGTCCAGGTGCTTGATCAAGCTCAGTACATCTACTATTAAATGCCATATAATGACTGTAGGTATGACCCTTTGTGACCAATGTAAACATTTCTTCCCTATCCAACAGAGAAAGTGGTAACTTCAGGTTAAAATTATATATCCCTGATTTGTCATTTCTGTTAACTTCTGGTTATATATGATTGTGTGTGTGCATCTAAACATACATATGGGCATATTCGTGTGCAAGCTTATATATAGAGATGCCCACACAAACACATGTGCAAACATGTAAGTATTTACAGAATTATATGCTGAGTTCACTAATTTAACACTGTTTACGTGTGTCTTAATCTGGCTGCGCCTGGTAGCATTTTCAAATCATTTAGTAGTTGATATCAGTAATTTGTTGGCAATGCTGATGTTCAGTGATGGGCCGAGAGGAAGGTAGCAGTGAGGAAGAGAAAGTTGGTCAGGTTACAAGCTGCTGATAATGAGTTTAAAGAAAATGAGCCCCATCTGACAAGTATACAACCATACGTGCCCAGATAAATGGAGCTTTATACTACTGTATGGAGACAGTGACTGTAACAGGTTCAGTGTAAGTGGCTAGTTGGGATCATTTTTCTTCATGAGGAAGATCTCATGTCTAAGGCAAGATGGTATCATTCCACAATGGATGCCTATAAGGACAGAGGAGTTCATTACTCACCCTGTTACATGATGATGAAAGAGCAGAGGGAAGTTAAAAAGATGTAGTGTCTTGGTTTTGCCTACATGGCTGGTCCAAGAGTTAACAGTCCTTTACTGTGAGTTTTGGTCTTAGCTGTTGTTAGCTTTTTCTGCAAAAACAGAAACTCTTGGGTTTTGTCTTTAGGATTCAAACCATGGCATTTTCTACTGGATTACTTAAGGCAGTAAAACTGTTCTATAAAGTACATACCAAGTACAAGAAAGTAGCAGGGGAAAACCCAGAACTGTGAACCATGTAATAAACTGCATTTTACACATTCTGATGTCCATCTATTAAAATCTATGCAGTATTTCAGAATTCAGTTATTTGAAAAAAAGAATGCTTATAAATTATTTCTAGGCTTTGTGGAAATTTTATCTTCTTATCAACTATTGCATCATCCAAAACTCTTACAACACAATCAGGCCAAGCTCCTAAATGCCATGCTTACCTGCCACTCATGATTCCCTCGAAGAAAACATCCTATTGGAGAATCTGTTACCACATCAGGTAGAAATGGCCATACACATGTGATTATGACAATCTAACTATCATAAAATTAGTTGCAAGGTTGCTTTTTAAAGATTACTGCATCCAGTTCTGAGTACAAACACAGCTGAACATATGGACCACACAGCGTGCCGCGCTCTTGGCTCCATGGCCAAGACACTTTTCCTTGCAAAATGTGCAAAATCCACCACTTTGCCAAATAGACTTTTATTTATGCTTATTCTGATCATCTAATGGGATGACATTGTAATCTTGAATTTTAGAGGAGAAAATTTGAATAGTCACATGGATGTGTTCTATAGGATTTCTCAGAAGGTTTTATCAATATAGAAGTATGTCAGATTGTTTTACTCAGAAAATCTCATTAAGACTGGATCATGCCAAAAAAAGTTATTTTACCTGGCAGAGTTAAGAAGCTATAAGAAAAAGACATGAAAATAGACCCCTTTCCTCTCTCCTCCCCCAGATAATTTTCTGTTTAAGGTACAGAACAGGTATTTTAGAAAATTTGAGTTCTATACTTGGCACAATCAGTGACATTCTGAAGAACCTCAGCTACATGGTTTAGATATTGTACCTTTTTCGGGAGCAAACTGAAGAACATTTTCTCTTTTTTTTCATCTATTTAGATTGTGTTTATTTGGATATTGTTGCTTACTGTGTGAATGAGTAGTATCTGACAATATTATAGAGCAGTAAAGAGTGAGAGAAGAGTGTGGGGATATTACAATGAATCTTATTTTTGTTTTCTATTTTCTCTTGTTTTTTAACATCGGAGAAAAAAAAATGTCTGAGGGGAAGCTAGCGGGTTTGGTTGGCCACATACTCAGAAGTCATTCTTCAATGCATAGTGAGGATGATGCACTTGGATCAGAATAAATTACGGTATCAGAAAAACAATTTTTTTTTAATTAATGAGTGATCACAAAAGGCAGGGGAGTAATCTTTAGGGACAAGAAAGGAGATTGTACACTCTCTACATGCTAATTTTTGACTGGAATGCAGATAGCCATGGTATAAAAATGACATTTTGTGAATACTGAATTTTGTGATAGTATCACATGCAAAGAATTTGCTTTGGCCTTGTGCACATTGAGGTAAACTTTATCAAGTGCAAGCTTGTTGTAAATTCTTGTAAATGTCCTTGTGCCAGCCTTTTTGATCCTCTATATGCTGGAATTACTTAAGCAAACTTAACAGTTAACCAGTGTAATGTAACCAGTATTCAAATCTGTGCATGAGTTAAATCCTTGTCCTTTCATGGATGAACCTCAGAAAGTTTTTTCCAGCTATCTAACATACTCAAATATCCATTAACTTGTAATATGAAATTATGGTAACAGAAGTTAGACAATATGCAGATGTTACACAACAGTAGGGGAAAATTGAGTTTTGATTTTCAAGGTTCGTTGTATATGACTGCTTCAGAATATGTCACAGCTTATCTATACCTGATGAGAATTCCTTATGCTGGTATGTCATATCTCTACTTGAACCAAAGCAATTATCCAAGCCATAATAGGAATGGTCCTGGAGGAGAGCTACAGTGTTAGGACCACTTCAGATTGGGTGAAGTCATAGTCACTTGAGTCAGAATCAAGTGTATGAGGTGCAATGGTGACTATGAAGCTGATGAATGAGTGGCCATTTAAAAGTGTTCTATTTAAAAGTAAGAGAAAGGTATGTCTAGAACATAAAAATAGAAATGCTTTTTGTGACAGGAGATTGGAAAACAATGATGAGAAACAACTGTTAATATGACTGGAAATAGTTGTTTGGTTTTGTTTGTGATCAGATGAAGCTGCTGTGAGGATGATGAGAACATTGTTTCATTATACCCTGGATACTAAGGAAAGATGAACCTGTGTCTGTTTCAGGAAATAGAAGTGCTACAAAATAGAAGTGCATTGAAAAGAAAGAGTTCTAGCTTATGGGTACCAATATTCGTCCATAGAAAGCAAAAAGAAAACTACATTAGCATTTCAGGAAAGAGTAGAAGCAAAAGTCATTTTGTATTTAAGTTATACTGGGCAGAATAAGGTTAGAATTTATTTTTGTGTGATCATGTCCACTACATGGCTTTAAACATCAGGTAAGTAAGCTGGCAAAGACTGAAGGAGTTAAGAAAGATGATCATAATATTTTAATTTAATGTAATAATTTTAACGTACTAATGTTTTCTTTTAATTCAAGTATGTTCTATTTGTCATCACCTGGAAAAACTTTCAGAAAATATCAGAAAAGCATCTGGAGATCAATATTACTAAAGGTTGCCACTGAGGCTTGACTCATGTTATGGTATTCTCATAAAATCAGTCTTCAACACCATTTTTACTGCTTTAAAATAAAAATGTAGATAAGTAAAAATGTCACTCATTATGAAATTTAGTATTAATCTCAATATCTTCTGTGTGAGCATTTGATATCCATTTTCTGCTCAGTAAAGAAGCTTAGCAATATAATTCAATATCTGTTCTTGGTATTCTGTTGTCTCTGGCCAGGTCATGTCAATGGCAAATTGAACCTCAATAAGGAAAAAAAAAACAAAAAACACCTTGAAGAAAACAGAGAAGCCATAAAAAATTATAGACAATGGAACTCTTAAATAAGGCCCAAACACTTTAATGTCTTAATGGAAGAAAATAATCTGAATCTATCCCCTGAATTTAGTATGATTTACGGATGCTTTCATGAGTCACTGGATCTGAGCTAATATATTCTGCTGAAAGACGAGGCATATGGCTTAGACTGCTCTGTGCTAGTGCCTCTATTCTGGATCAGAGTGAACTTTTGCCTAGCCAGGATGACAACAGGCAGATTGAGGCTGGTTCTGTTTTTATCCATCCATGCAAACATGCCTGCTGACACCTTTCAAGATCTGGACTTCACGTCCGTCAAATGATGAGAAAAAGTGTCACAGTTCGAGTCAACTTTTATCTGGCAGTGCATTTGATGTAGTACCATTGTATTTTAAATGGTTCATGAATATGACAAAAATGTTGTATTTTCTTAAAAGTAAAATAAAATTAGCAAGGTACAGACTATACCAGAAAAGAAGCCCAAACAAATGAAAAATGTTCACTACGTTAGCCTTACTGTCACACATCTGGGAAACTGCCTTTGGCTTTCCACTGTTGCGGGCACTTTTAGCAAGTAGGATAAGCAAAGGCTTGGCATCAGGATGAGAGGGAGGACCGGTTTAGGACAAGTTTCTATTAACATTCTAGTATTCAGGCATTCAAATCTGGATTGGATGTCTTTGACCTTTGTTCTTTATGATCAAAAAACTGTCACTTCCTGGCAAAAAGCATCACAGTAAGTCTCTTAGTGGATGTTTGCAAGTTTGCATGAGGAGACTTCTTCAGAAGAAGTCGACAGTCATTTACAATATTCTTTGCTAGTCTTCAGGACATTGCTGCTGTGTGACTGAACCTCTAGCACTACATGGGTATGATCTTTCCTGTGATCTTGTTTAGATAAGATAGCTCATCATGACCAGGTGGCTTCTTCTGTTCCTGCCATTTAAGGTTTTGAGAATCATGGCAATTTTTTATTTTCTGCTGCTCCTTCTGTCAATGGCTTTTTATCTATTCTGAGGCTGAGAGAGACGTAGGAGTGTTGTGCAACAATATGAAAGAAACTCTTTCAGGCATTCAAAGCACCTCAACTGAATTTTTGGTTTCCCATTTATTCAGAATGCAATGTGAAAGCTAGAGGTCTTGAAAGTACAAAGCGAGCACCAGTAATTTTCACCTGAACTCCTTCAAACTGAAGCCAGCAGGTTTCAAAGAGCTCTAATAATTACTGAGAGACTTAGCAAAGGCTTGTCTGATCCTATATTTGTGACTTCGTACAGCATTCTAACCTGCTTTCACACTCTCCGTAGCTAAATTAAGAGCTCTTAGACAATGATGGATGGCAAGTCTGCCACACTCTGACTTTAAAGAAGTTGAAATAAAGTACCAGCTGGAAAGAAATAATGGAAATGTGGATGGGCTGTTCAGTACACATGTAAATGTAAATAACACATATGAGGGACAGTGGAACTGAAAAGAAAGGCTTGAAGATATGTTTTCACATCTTCCAAATAAGGTCTTGATATTCCAGGTTATAGACCAATAAATATCATTATGAGAAGAAAAGTATTTCTAACATAAAGAGAATTAGTGTATGTCCATAATAGAAACCTTAAGAGGTATAATGGATATGCTCTCTGATACAGGTATTTAAAGGCTCATGTGGCAAAAATGTGAAATGACTCCTTCGAAGACAATAATTTTTGTTTTCGTACACAGTGGCACAATCTGGTAAGAGCAAGAAAATGCAAACCTCAGGAGGCACAGTGCACCTTTCCCCTTTTCTGTCCTCTGTAAAGGTGATTATTATACTTCATACAGTCCTACAGGAAACAGCTGAGTTAAATGTTAGATTTTAGCCAAGTGTTAATATACATTTGCCCAGAAAGACTGACTAGTGGATGATATGTTGGACTGCTGTGTCTGCTGCCTGGCCTGAATTCATGTTGTAATCATCATCTTCCGATTTTGGCTGCACTTTTGTCATGAGTTCTTGTGTCCTTTTAGGTACTGAACTCCTATTTCATGGTCATCCTGTTGCCAGAAACCTTCACTCTGGGACATGCAAACTGAAATCAGTATTTGTTCTGGATTAGTATCAGTGAATTTACTTCAGATTTTTCAGCTGCTGTGTGAGTATCCAAATGTTGCTACTACTTGTAATAATTGGCATGTTACAAAACCAAATATCCTGCCCTCAGATGTTTGGAGGAGTGTGACTTGAAATGCCATAACTAAGCCTCAACTACTCTGCTAGTCTGCATATATCTTCCCAAAAGTAGAAGGACATAATATTTGGTCACAGCTGAAAAGAAGTAAAGAACAGAGAGTTAGGAAAATGTGGCAACTTTCTGAGTTACTTTAATTTCTCTATAAAATAAGGTACTGAAAGAAACTCTTTAATTAATTTTACTGGATCCAGACATGTACCATGTAGACTGAATTTATAGAGAAAGTGACAGACAATCTGAAAGACATAGATAACAGAGAGGACTCATAATAGGGTAGATAGCGTGTTTAAAACTAGAAATCCTTTCCGTTATGGAAATACATATAAATGGTTCTACAGTGTCTTTAAAATTTAAGCTCTGAGACACAAACCATTTGGAGTACCTTTTTTATTTTTACAGCAGCAAACAAACAAATGTTCAAGTTGCTTTAAAAAATGAATCGCCACAGACATCTAACCTTGAACAAGAGCTGATTGATTAGATCTGAATCCAGCTGGATAACACCACCTTGCTTATACAAACCCAGTTCATCTTTTTTTTATTCATAGACTCTATCAGCTTTTAAAATATGACTTTTAAGGCCACATTACCATTGGAAAAAAAAAATCGGCATGTTTCAGAGTTCAAGGAGCATTACTGGAGAACTATTTTGTATGTCTTTGTTGAACTAAAACAATATGTTTTCAAAAATGTCAAAATTGGAACTGAATTCCTTTAAGAAATACAGTGATCTGTCATAGAGACTCAGTAAAATGTGATAAGGGAAGATTTATTTTGCATTCTGTATTTAAATAATGTACTTTTTGAACATATAAATCTAATGCCAGTTTTCTGCCTTCTATGCAAGAGACTGTGATCAATTTCTCTCTGCTTGGGTTCTGGACAGACAGTATGCATCTGTTGCAAATTTATTTGAATACCTGGCTGCATGTTTATCCTGATTAAACACTAATAGACACAGTGTAGCCATACTACACAGGCACACTAATATGTTTGCTAAGCTGATCAATAATAAGATTGATCAGTCTTTTGCTCAGCCAAGTTAATCATGGTATTGATCAGCTTAGCAAACACATCGCTTTCCTTGTGCAGTATTACTGTACGAGCCCTCCTCTCCACCCCCATCAACTGGACATCAGGAGATTTCAGAAAATGAAATATAGCCCCATTTTCTACATTAAGTGCTCCTATTCCTTCAAGCTCATCTTCTACGGATAACTATAACATTTCATGATTAAGGTGTTTAGATTCCTTAGCTCTGTGTTGCAAGCTGGAGCAGTGTTGTTAAAAACCTGGGAAATTTCAGAATATTTTTTTTTCTAAGACATGGGACACTCAGCCTAGGCTGTGGCTATAATAAAGCCCTCTTTCTGGCATTAAGTATTTGAGATTCCCTCATTCTATGAGTCCTTTAAAAGCATCTCTCATATTAGAGGTTTCAGGATTTCTTAAGGAAAATTACTGCAGAGAAAATTTCAATACAATCAGAAGATACGGATCTTGGGGTATATTATTAGTGCAATGTTTGAATTTTTAACTCTGGAACAATTTAAGAAGACATTCAGTAGTTTAAAATTATCATCAAAGGAAATTTCACAGTTATTTTCCTATGTGTAGTGGCAAAAAAAGGCCAACTAAAAAACAGGTCTATTTTATTTAGATAAATACTCTCACACTTATTTTATAAATTCCCTGCTGCAACTACAGAACAGTGTTGAAAGGGTTGCTGTTGTCTGGTATCATATGTACAAATGGCTACAAGTAATCATGAGTATCATTTGTTTATGATGTGCTGTTAAGGGCAGATGAAATTGGAAACAAGAGCATCTCAGAGCAGATATTCAGCAAATGGAAACTGGATTTACTCAACTGAAATTTTTCTCATACATTTCTTGTTGGCTAATGCCAAAACACCATTCTACACCATTCTACACTATTCTTTGGGACATAAGAAATCATAATAGGAAATTCCTGTTCTAAGGTATAAGTAAACTGGTGAGAAGTTAGCATTTCTGGGGAAAGATGCTATGGTACAGACTATATAGCTCGTTTTCAGTGTAACTAGAAAGTCAACCTTATAAACTGTGCTTTGCATGAAATTAGATGATAAGAATCTCATGCCAGAGTTTTCAAACCCTAAGCAGCCTTAATGAGTTAAGAATGCTTGAAAACACCTAAGAAATGTGATCTCCTCATACTTCATATTGTATATATTGTACTTGCTTCAGTCTCTGTTGTGTGGTCTCTGCACATCCCCTGAAGACCTATAAAGTCTTGTTAGCTGGTTGATTTCTGCTTAGTCTAACAGTATTTTTTTTTAAGAGTCCATGTTTAGAGATTTCAACCTAAGAGAGGTAATTTCTTAAAGAGTTAGTGGACCTATCTGGCTGTAAAAACTTCAGTATTGTGTCAATTTACATTTTGCAGAGCTCACTTTCATAACCATGTAATTGGAAATAGAATCAAAATTTTTCAAAGGTATCACATTTTTAAAATTTAAAAACATTAGTGTAAGACTGAATTTGAAAGTCTGAGAGATCTACATCTCCCGTTAATGCCAGCTCAAATCCTACCTGATTCTCAGTGTAGACAATTTGGCTTACATGTCTTAAGTTGGCAAACAAAAAGAAAGACTCCAAAGCCACTAGCAATTTTAAAATGCCAGTTTAAATTAAAAAAAAGTCAAAGCCTGACTTCTGATTTAGTAGATGCCACCAGGATATTATGAGTGAATTTTGCCTATATGGACCTTCCTATAGTCACTAAGTCTTTATGATCAGGGAGTTTTTTTAGGGGTCAGTGGATTATCTGATTTTCTCATCAGATAGAGAAAGGTGCAAGACTAAAACCCCTAGAAGCACAATCTTATATCCAGTCTTTGGAAAACACAGAATTCTCTCACTGTCCTGTTTATGCATCTAAAATTTAACTCACAAGATGAAAGAGGAGCTTCATCCATATTTAAACAACAAAGACGCTGATGCATGAACAGCAGCTGAAATGAATAATTTCACAGAAAAAAAAGGATTTTTTTATAACATTAAAGAAAATAAATTGCTAGTCTCAAGTCTTTCTTTTTAATATTTTCCTAATATTTTAAACTGGAAGCTTTTTGTGGTAAGCTGCTCAAGTTTTTGTATATAGGTTGTGCACAGAGCAAGAAATGACTGCTTTACTCTGACTGACATGTAGGGGTGACTTTTAAATACACCTTCTGCAAATGTGGTGTATTCTTCTTCTTTCTTCCTTTCTCTGTGCAGCTGGCTGTGTGGCACCTCTATCAAAAACACGGAGGGCCCAGGACTACAAAGAAGGTCATTTGTAATGAGGAGAGAAGGTGGAGTCTAAGCTGTGGGTCTCATACTGGCATTGCCAATAACTACAGCTTAGAGAAAGAAGGTCATAGTGCTGCAGGGCCCTGACTGTAAATGGTGCTTCTATCACTTTAAAGACTACATAATTTCATTCCACTTAAGTCAGCAGACTGGGAATATGTGTAATGATCTTCTCTTCACCCTCCAGGGTCTGAGTAAGAATGGTTCCAAGACCAAGTTTTCTGGCTTCCATAAAGATTTCAAACGAAGAGTTTAAATCTGTGTGCAAGAATATTGAAGGTGTTATTAACGCTTGTTTGAGCTTTAGGAATGCCCTTTGACATCCTCCATTACTATTCCAAGCAAGTGGTATAGGTTTTTCAACTTAAATAACTGAAACCAATTCTTGCTTTTATAGGAAGTCTGAAGAGATAATTTTAACACTACCTTGACCAAATTAAGGAAAGTTAAATGATTCATTTAAAGAATATCTCACCACAATATTAGTGATTTTTTTTTTGAGTGACAGAAATGTCTTTTCCCTTTCTTCATTTTTGTTAATCTGATAATTTTTCTTTTCCAATTTTTATTTAAGAAAATGATCCTTACATTAATTTTTAGCATTCTGAGACTTATTCTTCACAACATCTTTGATAGAAAATTTAAGGATTATGACTTTTTACTTCACTTTTGTAAAATATCAATACTTTGTGCTGAATCTAGATATCCCTGGAGGACAAGGAAAATATTACAGAGAGAAAGAGAACTCTGAGCATTTCCTGGGCAGAGGCTGAATTTTGATCTGCCTTATTCTACCTTTGGAAACATGTTCATTTAAAAGAACTGTCTTCCGTCTTTGAAACTTGACAATGCATAGGAATCTGTTTTTTAATAATTATGTTTTATTTCTGGGATAAAACCAGCAGAAGCAGTGTTCCACTATGGAGTCTGAAAACCTTCTAGATCATTTAACAAAGATACAACTTATTTTGTGCAGCTTGCAGGTCTTTATTGTTCACTAAAAGACAAATTTCACCTCCAGGTCCAAAAACCTCTGTAAAGTGGCAAGTGACAGGTACATAAACTCAAGTAATTAAACTGAGAATAAAATCTGAAGCATTATAATGATGTTTATTTACTGTGCACCAGTAACTCCCATCTCCAGAGACACAAAGAGCAGGATACAGTAACCAAGCAGGGCTGGATTAGAAAGGCCATTGCCCAGTGCTGTACCCCTCTATTTATGCTACTTTCTGATTTGGAAAAAAAGTAAATATAGAGGCAATAAAGCCCTCTATTTTTAGCAAGTATAAAAAAAAATGTGCAAAACAATGACTTTCTAAGTCACACAATTTGGTTAGAAGCCATGCATTTTTTTCCCCTACAAAAAGTCTGGAGTTCATTATGCTTGATATAAGCTTCAGTTTCTCAAACACAGTATGGTGAGGTGCACAAGATGACTGTCCACTTTGTGAGTGAAACTGATTAAATCATAGATTGATTAAAAAAGATTACACCTTGCTTAAATTCCGTGGTACTCCCTTCAAAATGGGGAAGCAAATGTGGAAGAAGGAGGAAGAAAAAAAATACTCCCTTAAAAAAATTCTCTCCCTGGACTAAAGAGTGCTTTGGGTTTTGCTTTGAGGCTTCTGGTGGAATGAAGTAGAGAAATGTCAAAAACCTCTGCTAATTTCAGGGAATCCAAGTTACCTAAAATAAGTGGCTGTCTATCTTTTTTTTGCTCTTCAGTTAGATGAGATATTTCCCCATATATTTTCCTTGCACACCAGCCAATGACACCCTCAACTCCTGAAAAAAGCAGTAGTTAGTTGTCTTATATAGTTAATTCATGGCTCTCCTATGCATTAATAACATAGTTATTTCAAATGCATATTAATCAGAACTTAATATCACAAGCCACCAGATTTTATCTATTTGTGAATATCAGCTTCAAATAATTTTGTTTAAGTAGAACTAGGCTAACAGAAAGAATAAAATCCATTGCGTAGTGGATTTTTTTTTTTTTTAAGAGAATATTGTAAGTAGAAAGCAGTTTAATCAATGAACAAATAAGTTTGAATTAAACCCAAAATATAAAAAAAAACCAACCAAACAAACAAACAAAAAAACCAACGTGTGGTTAATTGTCAGTCCCCAAAAATACTCCAGACAATATGAAGAAGTAATTTAGGGAATGATTGCCAAGAGTTGTTCAAAGCAACAAATTGAGTAAGCAATAAATTTAAGAAAATTACGTGGTAATGGAGTTCCTGGATTATATATATTATGCCAAATATTCAACCATTTTTCATAAATATGACTGAGAAAAACTGTGACAAAAATCTAAGCCTCACTTCCATAATTCAAGAATCTTGCTAAAACATGGAAACAATGATTTAATGAAAACTATGTTATTCTACTTCAATGTACAAAAAAATAATCAATTGAACAAAACATATGAATAAATTAACATGGAAAAATAATTGTATTTCATGAAAGTTTAAAATGCACAAAGCTGATGAGTTCTGGAAATAATTATGGACACAGTAAAAGGTAAACATAGTTTGTAACCTTTGTATTTGTTCTAAAGAGAAAAATAATCATGTTTTTCACAAATCTTTGCTATCTGTTTGCAAGCATATTTATAATTTTTAGTGTTTGATTTATTACTATGTTGAGGAAATCCGTTAAAACCTTTAAATATCTTTATGCTTTCTTTTGCTTGACATGAGCAATAGTTTTTTATTAAACCAAGTATTTCAGCTCCATATAAGTAAGGTTCTACAGACAGGAGTAGCTGTAAATCATGTTCAATAAACTCAGAATACTTAGAAAGGTTTTTAAAATTGGTTCTAATCAATTATACTACCAGAAAATTAGAGAAATATTTTGTGGGAATTGTACAAATTAGTTTATGCTTTTTCATTTCTTCTAACTTTTTGAGGTATTCATCTTGATGAAAGAGTCATTATTCACTTTAGGTCATGAGACTTGACTTCATAGCTTTGCCTGGGTTGTCTTCTGAGCAGCTGCAAAAGTGAATTCAGGGCATTACATTTTCAGAAGCTTTGGGAGAAGTATTGAAAACTATGCCATGAATTGTTTTTGTCACATGTAATACATTATGCTCTAAATGACCAGAAACAAACTTTTCAATAAGTTATCATATAGAAGGTACACTGTAATAAAAAAATGGTGTGGCCTGAAACTTAGTTTTATAAGGAACTATGGACAACACATTGTAAATATATTTATCACAAACTGCCACAAATTATAAAGTAAATAATTTGCTAGTCCTTTGCTGGTTGGTAACAATGCTAAGCTGTGTTTTCACATTGATACGAAAGATACTTTCCTATTTAAATATTTTTTTTTTTACTTTTAGATGGAAGTGTAATATTTCCATGCTTCCCAGGTTATTTACACTGCATGAATTAGTCTAATATATTGTCTAATACTAATACAGAAAAAAAATTCAGACTTCTTAAAAGGGGGTAATCAGTATGTAGCTTGCACACTTTTAGTTTACTCTGCTCTTCTGGGGGTCTTAGTTTAACAAGGCGATCATACACCATGTACAGCAAATTACTTCTTGGACATTCATTAATTTGCAGTCTTTTTTTTTGTTGGTTTTTTTTTTCTGACCTCTTTTTTTATTGCTTTCCTTCCTCTTAGAAAAAGCTGGATCTTGAAGTACTCCAGGTTCATCCTCCAGCCTTTCCTCCAGCCTCTCTCAGTCTAGGCAATTTCTGGAAGTATTAGTGGCTAACTGGAGTAATCTGTAGAGATTTCTTCCCAGTTTACTCGGTCACATTTCGCTATGCAAAAATTCACAGGAGCAGTCACACAGGAGGTGTGAGTAATCCTTGTACTCTGCAAAATTTTCCATAGATTATTCTCTTCCCTTATTCTATTTTTCAATAAAGCAACAACTAAAGGGACAGTTGAGAGATTTGGGAAGTTCTGCCTCCTCTGAGATCCACACATTTAGCTCCCAGTCAGCCAGTAATCTTCAGCTTCCCCTTGTTTCTTCCATGAAAAGCATTTTCACATTGCTGAGGCTTTTTTTTCTCAAAGCATGAAGAAGTCTGAGCCCTACAATGGGAAGAAAGTTTCATCTGGCTGAAGAACATTTGACCTTCTCCATGTTAAAGCCCAGGCCAGGTAAGAGAAACAGGCCATATGAATATGTGACTCTGGTTCTTGTCTGTGAGGAAGACCTCTTTGTTCACCCTCTTTTTTCCTATTAGATGAATACAGCTGTAAATAAGAATTCAAAAATCTGAAATTAGTGTATTTACACTGACATATGGGTGCTGTTGTTCTAAATGTACTTTGCTCAAGTTTCACATATTATACACTGCTATGCTTAATTTATTTTTTATCAGGTTCTTCTTCTGCAGGTGCATTTGTTAGTCTATAAATACCTTCTAGCAAGAAAATACAAGACTTCAATTGCCTGTTAGAAAGTGGTGAATATGACCAGGAGGATCCACAGAAGATACTTGCCATTTGTAGAGATAAGCTAAATTCCTTCCACATGGGTCATAAGAAAACAATCACAGTCTCATAACATCAAGCTTAAAGCCCAATAGAGACTATTAAATCATCTAATATGGCTTGTCATATATCACATCCCTTTAAACTTTTTTTCACTTACACCTATAATGAGTGCAAACAATAATGCTTAACAAAAATATATCTACAAGAAAGACCTGAAGATATATGTTGGGTGGATCATTCCCGACTTGTGTTAGTGCAAGCCAGAAGGACAGCTGGACTTTGAAGTGCAGACAGCCAGCTGTGAGGGAGAGGGAAACCAGGAACACCACCAATGGCTGCCTCTGATTGGGATTTTGTTTTACTGCTCTCACCAAAGCCATTCCAGTTTTACCATATAGCTTTACCGTTAGTTAACCTCAGTGCTAAAACTTTCTGCCAAAGTTCTCATTTAAATTATTTCTGAATTCAACTCACATCCAGTCATCCAGTCTTTTTTTTTTTTCCTCTGCAGTGTAAGGGTCTTCCAGACCTGTGAAGTAGTTTTCCTGGTATTCCAAGATTAATTACAAATTATTATAATTGGACTATGAGTGCAATAGGACAGCTTTAAAAAACACCCAAAGATATACCTCTGTGCTCATGTCATTTAGGGTGGATTATTTAAAATGTTTATTCCTGCTAGACATATTTCTTCATTTGCTAATGGATTAGGAAGTACAGAATAAAATAATATTTATTGAACATTTTTTTCTTTTCTGCATCACTACTGACTCCACTTCAAGGAAATGTTGACAATTCACAAACTCAGGCTCCTGCTAGAGATAGTGTAGTTCTTGTGCCATAATTGCTCAGTTATGGCAGCAAGGTACAAACCCCAAATTTGAGGTAGTCCTGCAAAGAAGTTATCTAGAAGCACAGATAAATTGAATCCATAGTCAGAAGAATTCTGCTATCCAAATGTCACACGCGAAGGGGAGATTTCCTTGACCCTTGGTATTTGATTTGTCTGTCAGTGCTCCAGAAAAGCTGAGACCCTTGTGACCGATCATCTGCCAGTGTCCCATTATGGGAATCCTTCACTGAGCAGTCCCCTGGATCCAAGGGTGGTTTGACTGACTTGTTTGGGGACACACACCAACAGCATAATGGAATCTTCCCACTTTATTTGGATACGTTGCCCACTGCTGGCAACTGATAATGCCTGTGAAGGACTTGCAGTAACAGTTTACAGAATAACACTCTTTGTTATTATAAAAACATGACAGGTTAAGGTTTGAGGATTGCCGCTGATAGTATCTGACTGCAAAAATATATTCAAAGCAATACACAGACAAGCTCCAATACTCAATAAATGTATTCCATGTGCATAGAGTGGTTCTTATCAAATAGGCAAGAACTGTTTTTCTAATAGGTTCTATTATTTTTCTAATAATAGAAAAAAATAGTATTTTCTATAGGGGAGAGTCTGTTGCAATGGAGTCTTCCCTAACTTTTCCCTATTATCACCTTTCTTTTATACTACTTCTTTATGTTTAGGTGGAGCTTAAGGGACTCTAGTCATACCTACCTTTGTTACTGATTGGTGTTGTGAAAAATCACTTCACTCTTAAAGATAGAGTCAGTAAAATATAAAGCACATGCTCAGTGAAGGGTGGTTGTACCTTAGAAGTGGGTAACTTTGGGATGGAAGTGTGTTATTATTGCAATTAGGTTTGTAATTCCATTCAGGGAGTAGTACCTACATTTTACCCTGTAATTCCTGTACCACTATAACTTCTACTGGTATATGAATAAAACATCTCAGTTTCCTCTAATTTTACTCCTAGCCATCTTTCCACATCAGGTTTAGAATAGTACAAGATAATATATCCATACCAAGAAGGACATAATAACAGCTCAGCTCCTTGAAAAAATAATACCTACATGAAGCTTTGTCTCATCTCACCACTTTGAAGGGTCATTTTTCCTGCTTACTGGAGTGACAAGGTCACAACCAACCAATAAATAGGATTGGTTCAGAATCCAGTCCATAATTTAATAATGGAAATAATGCACTTTTTTGATAATTAGATTTACCAATCAATACTCCTACAACATTTTTTTCCTTTTTGCTATCAAAAATAATGTGTTAGGACAATTTTGTGTAGTTGTTTCTTATTATGTGAATTTGTTGAACCAGGTAATTCACAAATCTGTGGCAGGCTTTAGGCCTTAGGATTGTCTCAGTGTTTAAAGTTACTAATATTAAACATCTTGCTGCATGCATCCGTCCACATCCTTCATCAGAGCTATTCACCACACAGGATGATGACAAAAAGACAACAGAGTGAAAGCTATTAGCTCAGTAAGAGGAACCAAGTATGTGTTTATCCTTACAAAGAGGAATAGCAGTAGCTAATGTGTTATAAGAACCGATAAAAGCAATTGGTGATCAGAGCTGATCTCATGTGAGAAATTGGCACTGATGTCAGGATAGTCAGAGAAATAACGGGACAAAGGTAATCTTTTTGCCCTCAACAAAGAAAAGACAGCATAGCAAAGTGTTATTACAGTCATAACATCTTCCAGATTCTGCCTAAGAACAAAGTCCTTGTCCAGATGATGAAGGATCACATGAAGTTAAAGGGCGGATTCAGAGAGAAGAAAGGCGCGTATGACCTAATCACAACCATGTGTAACATCACTGATAAAAGGAGGACAGTGCAATCTTACATTGATCATGTGTTCAGCTTCTCAATAATTCTAACACCATCTGATGTGACCAGCTCTAGATTTCCAGATGTAGGAACTCTAACCCATCTTACTGAACTCTTCACAAGTTTCTGTCAGCAGCCAGAGAGAAAAGTGTGAGCAGCCATGCACTGGAGCAACAGGTTTTCTCTTAGCCAGAGGGTGAGACAGGGATTCAGTATGTCGGCGATACTTCCAGGAAAAGGGTGGGGAATATTTGGAAAAACAGAAATGCCTGAGCCTGGTATTGTTCAACATCTCTAAAGCAACTTCAAATGCACCAGTGAAATGACAGACTTTGCTTCTACTACTTCTCCAATATAATTAAATTGAAGGAAGTAAAAAATACGCTAGTGGGGAATGTGGCTTACCTCAAAGTCATGGAAATGAAGTGAAATTAAATGGGCATGTTTGTTGGCTCATCAAAATAGGAGGCAGGCAAAAATCCCTGTTAATGGTCTTGTTGTACAAAGAGTGAATGACTGTAATTATTAAGGATCAGAAACATTTTGCCAGTTAAGAATATTTCATTTTGTTGCGGACTCCATCATAAAAAATGTGAAAAATTTTGGCATCTTTGATTGCTTATATCTTTGACTTCTGAAAATGTAAGAATTTGAGCTTTGTTTCCCAGTCTGGAAATGTGTAGTAATAATGGGAAGTTAACTGGTGCTGACAGGACAGCTGCAGCATTTGGAATATGAAATTTCTTGTTGGGACTTCAAATGTAGTTTACAAAATTTCTGTCATAGTGTCATAGAGAATAAATTGCTTTGTCTTATTTTGTTCTCTTATTCATTTTTTAATTTAATAGAACATTTCATTCTACTGGTTAAGGACCAAGAATAAAGGGAGATAGTGCATTTAGCATGAGAGACCATTCCACAAAGACCTCTGGCATGATCTCTTTCTTCCTCCAGTTCTCTGTCCTTCTTGGTGAGAATTCAGTTTGATGTAAGATGTCTTCAGTGGGCTGTTCTTACAGAGCCATATGCTCCAGAGTGCTGCCCATTCTCTGAGGCAGGGCTGGGTGGATTTTTCTGTGGATATCAGCCGGTGTTTCTCCACTGCTTTACATAGCACAGCCTGTTCTTGGAAGGGCTGGCTCTTGCAGGCGTTGGCAAACAGTAAAAAAAAAAACTTACTTCCTTTATGCAAACCGTGACCTTTTTCACACAAGTTGGTGGGGGCTATGGAGGAAAGAACATTACCCATGTACAACCTGAAATTCAGGAGTGAGTTGTGAGTTCAAATTTGCTCTCTTCTGGTCCTCTTGTCCTTCACATGCAAGTTTGAGGAGATGGTGCTACCACTTTGTGACTGTGGAACTTTGCCAATGGTTCAGAGATTTTCTGAGAATACAGAATGTATAAAATAATTCACTTAGCTTTCCTACCTGAGATGGGAAATTTTGCTGTTCACCCATTTGTATTCTTGAAATATGGGAGCTGAAAAGCTAGGGGAGTGGGGTATAATTGAAAGTGCCTGAGGCCTCAGTTGAAAAAAATTACAGTATCAATCACAGAATGTAGTAAGGTGGTTTTTTTTTTTTGCTTTGATTGTTGTTATTAACTGTACTGCATTTTGTATTGGCTTTGATGATTAACAATTCTAAGAATTCAGTGTAAAAATGAGATTATCTATTATGAAATGTATCTAAAATCAGGGAATTAATTAATGAAGTATTTCAATGCATTCTAAATCAAAATGATTTGTGTGTATGAAGTAAATATGAATAAAATATGAAGTTTGAAAACTTCATTAAACAACTTTTTCTTTATTTCTGTTCCCAAATCAAGAATAATTTTCCTCTGGTTGCCTTTGAGGACTCATGGGATAACAGGAATGTCACTGGTGAAATCTGAAAATTCACAAGAGTTATATTAAAACATTACATTATTTAATTGACTAAACAATAAAAACAGTATTGTGGAGGGTATTTTCTACTTGAGGGACAATAATTTCCCAAGAAAAAGACATTATATATTTTCCTGCTCTAGTGGCACAATTAACTACCGTGAATCCTATGAGGCAGACAAGAAATACTTTAAATTATATTCACCTTTCCCAGATATGATCTCTTATACTAGTAAATCCTATTGATCCAGCATTATCATAGGCTCATGGAATGATAGAATGGTTTGGGTTGGAAGGGAGCTCTAAAGGTTATCTAGTCAAACATCCCTGTAGTGAGAAGGGATGTCTTCCTTGAGATCATATTGGTCAGAGCCCTGTCCAGCTTGACCTTGAATGTTTCCAGGGATGGAATATCTACCACCACTTTGGGCAAACTGTTCCAATGTCTCTCTACTTTGATGTTAAAAAATTTCTTCCTCAAGTCTAGTCTAATTGAACCCTCTTTTACTTTAAAAACATCATCCCTTGTCCTACAGCAAGAGGCCTGGCTAAAAATTTTGTCCTCATTTTTCTTATAGGCCCTCTCTAAATATTCAACGGACACAATCTGGTTTCTCCAAAGCCTTCTTATCTCCAGGCTGAGCAATGCCAGTTCTCTCAGTCTGTGTTCATAAGGGAGTTGTTTAAGTCCTCTGATCTCTTTGTGACACTCCTCTGGACCTGCTCCAACAGGTCCAGGTCCTTCTTTTGTTGGCATCCCCAGAAGTGGATGCAGTACTCCAGGTGGGACCTCACCAGGGCAGAGTATAAGGAGTGAATCACTTCTCTTGACCTGCTGACCACACTTCTTTTGGTGCAGCCCAGGATGCAGTTGTTTCTCTGGACTGAGAGTGCGTGTGGCCAGCTCCTGTGCCTCCTCTCACCCCCCAGCACCCCCAAGTCCTTCTTGGCAGGGCTGCTCTTGATCTTTAATGATACTGAGTGTTAACCTAACTCAGTTGTAGACCTTGCATTTAGTCTTGTTGAACCTCATGAGGTTTCCATAACCCCCTAACATTTATTTATTCTTATACTTTATTCTTTTATTCTTTACTCGAAATTATCCATAAACCTTTGTTTGGAAAATATTTGCCTCAAAATAAGATTCTTACCTGAGATAAAACTTGTACATTGTCATTCACAATGGATGAAATCAGCTTCTTATTTCTTGTAGTTTAACTAAATTACATGATGTTTTCCTTCCTATCGTGCATTTTGAATATTCTAAATTTTGACTGTCAGTAGGTGAATGAATGAAACACGATTTCACAAATATTTGCCTAATTTGTAAAAACTCTGAGTACAACTGTTAAACTGATGACCCTGTATGTTTCCTCAGCATCTTGTTTTCCTGTGCTATTTAGATGAGATGAGGAATTTAAGTATCCATAATGACAATATATATATTCATTATTTTTTCCTCAGCATCATTAGATCCTCTAGACAGTATCAATTTTTATTTTTTAAGTCTAAAACAAAAATGTTATTTTAAGTCTCATAGAACACCTCTCCAATCCCCCAAACTCTTAAAAAGGCCAAATTTCTTTAAGCTTTAGTTTCATTTGTAGATCCAAAAAGTTTCATAGTGCAGAATATGAGTTAAAATAAGTAAAAAACTTAGCAAAATTGTTCTATAGCTCAATAGAAAAATGTAGACACTCATATATGTTTTGTTACTAGGTCCAATTCTGTATGTTGTTAAAAAATAAGGGCATTTTCTCTTTTTAAAAGAATATGGATGAAATCCACCTGCCCTTACTTGGGCAACTAAAAATTACTTGCCTGTGTCTGAATTAGTCACTTGAGTCTCTTTTCATAGGCAATAGAGAGAAATAAGTAATTTTAAAGTGAGGGTTTTTAAAGAAAATTCAAATGAACTGACCTATGATACAAAACTAACAAAAAATAGAAGAAAAATATTTAAGTTTAAAAATTGAGATATTATTTCTATTTTATGTATTATTTTACTCTTGGCACACATTTCCTGTTTATAGGTCAGCTGTCAGTATTTTCCCCCTGGAGATCTTACTTCAGAATGAAGACTGCACTTATCTCCTTCGATATAAATTTTGGAAAGTTTTATTTCAAGATATTACTTCAAATAAGAATTATATTTCCAGTTACCTCACTGCCTTCAGACTCTTTGCCTAGTTAAATTTGACTCTAAAAAATCATAAACCCCACTTCACTGAAAGTAGAAACAGATTGGGTTGCTCAGATGTGTCTGGGGTTGGTTGGATAAATGGTACATCTCCTGCCATACATCTGATTCAAATCTGCCACTCTTTGACTAGCAAATAAAAATGAGACAAACTACAACAAACACCCAAGTGCTTTCTGAGCATGAAAATCTCTTAGGTCAGACTTAGGAGTAGCACAAGGAGGAAATCAAAACAAGAAATTACAAGTGCATACTCCCCAGTAATAATATAGCTGTCAGTTTTCAACACCTAATTAGTGGTGTGAGATCCAATAAATTTTTTCAACAATACTTTCTCTAGTCCCTGCAAGGTAAAAATTATCACTTTATAAGAGCATGTTATTGTCAAAAAGCTTAAGCTGTTGATGTACTTCAAAAGATATTTTTTGTCTACTTGCCTCAAAATACTGACAGCAACAGCTTTCCAGGACTAACAAAGCATAGTATTAGGCTCAGCTGTTTCATCAGAAAATCATAAAGATTGTTGTTGTAAAAAAGTGACTTGCTCCAGGTTTACATGAGTTTTTGGAGCAGCCACCTCTTGCATAATGCTGTGAAAAACCTGCTTGAGGCACACAGCAAAACTGAATGGCCAGAACACAAGTGAAAGGGAAAATGGCCATTCTTATCAAACTTGTTGCCTTCAAGAAATCTTGAATGTCAGCAACAGAAGAGCATTGTTCTATTCTTGTTTTATATTTTCTTTGATTAAGGAATACCATCCTTTTAGCTTTTGAACAAATCTTACCATTTTCTTCATATGACCAATCATAAGTTTAATACTAAACATAAGTCTTTACATTTAACCAGCTGGGTGATCTCCTTTTCCACTAATAATGTGAAATTAAAAAAAAAATAAGAAAGGAATATTTGTGAACATGGGTTGAAGCTTGTGTTCTTATCAATGTTTAAAAATCATTAATGAAATTTATATTTTGACATCTGAAAATATTTCTTATTTTCTATACTCAGCCTGAAAATACATTTTTATACTCAGGTAAAATTATTATCATTATTATTCAAATTCCATGGTTAAAAGTGTCAATCATTCTGATCATTGTTTTGGTGCCAACTAATCCATGTTTATTACAGTGAAAGATTCAAAAATAATGGCAAATATTCTGTAGTATTTCCAACTTGGACTAGATTAACAATAAATTCTCTAATTAGCATTTCAAGCTTGTGTTTATTTTACTATTTTGAAACTGAAAGTTTATTTCAAATTTTCAATACAATAAATGAGTACCAAGGACTTTAAATGCAAACTATGTTACCCACAATATAGCTCATCAGATTAAAAATTAAACATTATACACTACTGAAACTGTCAACAGAGATGCAGTACCTTTGAATTCTACAGTAATTCCTCTTGATGTCATCAGTGTTGCAAGAAGGTGAGTTTCTTACAAACAAAAACTAAATCATAGCAAAACAGAATTACCTGTTTATAAACTCATATATATTTGTCTCTAGGCAGAATGACATTGCAAAGCATTACACATAATGTTAATAAAAATGACAGTTTTATATGTAACAAAAGTAGCAAACTTCAGCAATACTGAGTCTAGTTAACTCACAGAAAGTTTAGATGGCAACTTTTTCATTCCTTTATCATTTTTCTCCTTCTTAATGACAATTTAACTCACTGAGCCGCTGAATATTTTCTTCACAATTAAGGAAATAGTCACAACCTAAATATACAGTGCCAGTAGGAGTGAGTGTAGATAGCATTTTTCTCAGAGTAGAAATATTTTATACGGTGTCAGGGTCTCCATGTAAAAAATATTTTTTAAAGTGTTTACAGTTACGGTTATCAATTATCCTGAATTCTTTTCCATATCTTTCTTTGAAACAAGGTTTACTGCATCTCAGCAGCTTGCCAAATTTCTGGACTGTCAAAGTTTTTTCATCTTAACTGCATGGACATCAGCCCCACTGACCTTTAAAGGGCTAAACATCATGCAAAAGAAAAGCCCTTTACATAAATATCCTTTTTCTTATCTGTTGTTTCCACAGAGAATTGTTCTGGCTACCAAACTGCTTTCCCCAATTCCAAAGGCTGAGAAAGTGGGACATGATTAGGAAATGCAGGAACAAGTAGAAGAAAGGAGGGAAAGGTTAAAAAAAAAGGATTGTAGGAAAAAAAAAAAGAATAAGGGAGAGAACAAGAAAATAGTAGAATGAAACTAAGGTTCAGTAAATCAAGAAAAAGAAGATCAGGGAAAGGATGCAACCAGTATTGACAGAAGAATAAAAAGTAAAATCTTATACTATGAAATGCAAGCTTTTATTCAAGTCTTGGAGATGACATGACTGTGACAAACAGCCATACATGAAACACCCCAAACATGAAAAATATTTGCAAAACTAAAAAGTAGATCTCATCCTCAGAAAAATTGTAATGAAAATGTAGAATTCAATAGAATTCATTAATATTATAGTAAAATTGCTTTTATAATTTTGATGTCTTTTTTGTTGGCACAAAAGAATAAAATAAAACTATTTTATCCACAAAGCCATTGCTACTTGGCAGCACACTACTTCAATTCTGTAGCAACCCTCTGGTTTATGTTACAAAGTAGTTCTGAATTCTGAAGACATTGACATATCTGTAAGAAGTGGATTCTAAAACAGAGAGGGTTTGTTGAATTAAATATGAAAAGGAATAATGCAATCAGTACAGAACTCCTTGTCTTATTTATTTCATATGGAGTTCAATACAAATCTCAGATAATATGTGTTTCACTTATCAGCGTGATCAAGTTTTTGACTTTTGTTGTGTTGCAGAATATTCTAGTGACACCATATGACTGTGAATTGTACTATGAAGTTGAGAAGTACTAGAATCAGGAAAACTGTCCCGAGGGACTACATATTTGATTTCTGCTTGTCATCTTTACAGTTTTCTGGGAAACAGTAGTACCTGATAGGGTAGATACTCCTGCTGGTTTCACATCAGTCAGAATGCTGAATTGCAATTTTATCATCTTGTGGTAAGGCAGTAAACAAAATGATTGAAAGCAAATATTCTATCATTCAAAATATTCAGTCCTGTGTTCCCTTATTTCCAGTCCAGTAACTGTTGCTTGATTGCCAGGCTTTCACTCGTCATTCAGTACCTTGTGGTACGGCAAAAAAGTCTGACAAATTTCTATCATACTTCAGAGATCACAGAATCATTTAGATTGTAAAACACCTCCAAGTTCATTGAGTCCAACATTTGACCAAACTACCATGCCAACTAAACCTTAGCAGTAAATCCAACCATTTTTTGAACACCTCTAGGGATAGTGACGCCATCACTTCCCTGGGCAGTCTGTTCCAATGCTTAACAATCCTTTCCATGAAGAAAGGCTTCATGATGAACAACCTGAACCTTCCCTGGTTCAGCTTAAGGCCATTTCCCCCTGTCCTGTCATTGGCTGCCTGGGGGAAGAGCTCAACCCAACCCGGCTGTAGCCTCCTTTCAGGGAGATGTAGAGAGTGATAAGGTCTCCCAAGCTTCCCTTTCTCCCAGCTAAATAAACTCAGCTCTCTCAGGTGCTTCTCATATGAAGCACCTCTCTAGACCTTTCACCAGCTCCATTTCCCTTCTCTGGACATGCTCCAGGACATTAATGTCTGTCTTTCTTGAAGTGAGGGGTCCACATGAGAAGATTTGTTTCAGTTAGGTGTTTTTTGTGTGTTTTGTTTCTTTTTTTTTGTTTTTTTTTTTTTTTTTTGGTAGGGGGATGTGCGTTTGTGTCTGTTGGTCTGGTTTGTTTGTCTGTTTTACCCAAGTATGACATAAGATCAATTCCAACTGGAAGAACTACACAATTATTTTCATCATTAGCATTACAATAAAAGTCTTCTGTTTTCCTTATTTTTCCTGTCGTTTATAATTAGTAGTTGCTGTCTAGTATAGTACCATGCATTAGGATGAGGGATAAGATTTTGCCTTATTGTTCTCTAGCCAATAAAAACAGATAGTGACAGGACTATCAAAAATTTAGACCATTCTGTAACTCACTATAGAATTGACTGGCAGTCAAGACAAGTACAATTTCCAGTTCATCCAGAGGTATTCCCCTCTGTAGAAGGAAGGATAATTTTTCTTATTAGAGAATTCCCGTGATTCTCATTGGGATGCATTGAAAAACTGAGTTTTGTGTCCACTAGGGACTGCATGAATACTGTTAGGCCAAAAGCAATAAATATAGGAAAGGGAGGGTATGTTGTAAATAGCTGTGTCTTGTAAAGAGTTATGCCATGCAAAGGGAGTAAAAAAAAATGTTAAAGAATGCAAACATTCTGTGGTTAGTTTCTTGCCCACAGCAACCATAGGAGATTAATCCAAATACCATTAATGTTTAAGTCAAACAAACTATCACAGATGCTGATCATGTTTCTTTCTTTTTTTCTGAAATCAGTGAAAAGCACGCAATTATCATGATCTTCCTCACTCAGAAGCAGTCAAAGAAGGAGACTAAACTGTTAATGACCAATTCCAAAGCAAAATGAAACGCAAAGACAGAGATTTCGATACTAGTTCAAAATGCATGTGATCACAAACAGTGGTTCACAAATCAACAGCTTGATAAACCATGACATAGTAATGCAAATGAGATTCTCATGACAGTTATCAGTAAATCTATATTCTACTTCTAGAGAGACAGAGCTACTAGCTAAGACTGAAAAAAAGAGAGACTATCTGAATATTTTCGTCAGAATAAGTCCCATAGATAAGGGTGGAATTAGAATTAGTGGTTACATATAGAAGGATCTGGGGGAAAAAAATCATAGAAGCAATGAGGCAAGTAACTACACTTTCAAGAAAAAAAGGGTATTTATTTTTGTGTCTGTGGATTGACACACTAATCTTAATTTCAGAGAAAAACGGATGGAAATAAATCATTATCCTTCTTCATATCTCTGCTCTCTTGTGCTACCTATACACACACATGCAAATACACTTGTGCTACCATGTACCCATAAACTTCACTGCTGAGAAGGATGTGCTATCGGTACTGCTTTTTATGCTGCTAGTTATAGTTAGTGCTATTTTGTTTTTAATCCCCATTGCAATATTGTCATTTTTTTCTATTTACATTGAAGGCCTGTGGGACACAAGCTATTCTGTTAGATTATGCATGTAGTTTACATATACCATAAATTTTGTTAGAATATGTATGTAGTTTATATATATATATTGAGTTGATATTGACCTATATCACACATCCTTGCTGCAGCTATTTCCATTACATCAACATATAACATCTCTTAAACTGGATCCCTCTTCTATGATAAGGATTCAAGAGCTTTCAACTATAAAATTAATAGGCACAGAAAAAATGGGAGAGACGAAAGAGACCTCTTGCATACAGTAGCTGGCAAATTTCAAAGACACACAATAGCATATTTGTCCCTATGCAAGGAATGAACAAGTTATGATAGTTATGAAATCTGAAAACATTTTGTGGTCATACTCTTTGTATAATGGCCTGTCTGAGATCTTCTGGAAGAAAATTATTGAGCTTTTACATCAAACTGAAGAAGGATTCACTTTTGTTTATGCTTAATATGTGACAGAAAACCCCAACTTGGTGGTACAGACTTTTAATGAAATAACTTGCTTTGTACAAAAATGACATTGGAAAATTTTTTGTTACACTGAAAACTTCCAGAGCGACTTCTTACAGCTGTTGAAAAGAGTCACTAGAGCAGCTCAATGTTTAGGAAGCTCCAGAGATCTAAATGCACTTTAACCCAAATCAGTGATGAAGAAGTTGAGTGAAGAGCAAAAACTGAGTAAGGAGCAACAAATCTTGCCTGATGCTTTGTTGGTTGCACAATGACATTAAACTGAAGGCTGCAAACAAAAGCTTCAGCCTCTGAATGTGAAGCAGATCTCCAAGGTCAACCTTCCAGCTGAGGATTAAGAGGTGTTATGATCAGAAAAAAATTGTGACCTTTAGATACATAAAAAAACATAAACCCCCTGCCATTGCATCACTGGGAGATCTGCTCTCAGTTACTGATAACCAGCTGAATCTGTGTATTGGTAGAAAGCTACCTACCCTTACAGGTCTTAATATAGCTTCTTCCCCTTAGCTAGGATCAGATTTGGTGGTTCTGTTATTGTTAGTTCCTGAAACAAGATTTCTGTAACATTACAGAGAGATGAACTCTGTAGAATCAAGAGTCAGTTTATAAATCTTCTAAGACAAATTTCTTCAGCCAATGAACCCAACATGAAGCCTATAGTGGGGTAGTCCCCCTAAGAGAAGATAGAGCAGAAAGTATTACTTTGACTCCTCTCCAAACATCTTCTGTTCAACACTGATGAAGAAAACATATTGCGCCATATGGATTTAGGGTCTCAAAAGGACATAGACAGTCTTATCTCTTTAATAACTTTGTTATCTTGCTTTACAGTAGCATAGCATAAATGATTCTCTTTTAAAAACCAAACGTATCTTAAAGTGCAAACATATATTTTGGGAGAAGCATAAATGTTGAGACAGCAAGAACTGCTTCTGCACATCATGTGGCATATTTCATGGATCTTGAGATCAAGTGATTCAATAATTGACCTGGAAGAATTTGGAGGCAGTAAAAGTAAAATGAGAGAAAGGCGAGGTAAAAGGACAGAAGAGAAGAGGAGTATGCAAAGAGAACTTCTGAGGCACAAAAAAATGAACAGTGGAGAAAGAAAAGAAGCTAGACTCAGAAAGGAGCTTGCTTAGGAAGGAAAAGGGGCTAGAAGAACCTAAAAGTAAAATGAAATATCTATTTAAATGAAAGAAGTTATGAACTAGAGAGTAAGAAAAACACATGTATAGTGAGGTGGAGATGGTCAAAGATTCGTGAAATGAAGTGGAGGAGCAAAGAAACTTGAAGGCGAGTTAAGTAGATGGTCAGAAGGAGTAAAACTTAATTGAGTAGAGAAAAGGAGGAGGACAAAGAAAGCAGATTTTCTCAAGGGAGTTTGGGTAAGAAGTTCCACTTGCTGTGAGTTTTAGATGATATTTTGTGTGAGTGTTTGATTTGAGAAGCAGGATATTAGTGTGAAATAGAATCCAAAGGAAATTTCTTGTGTTGAGTGTTTATCAGCTGTGAAGATGAAAGGCAATACCATGGGAATTAGTAATAGAATAATTATTACATTTTTGAAAGGATAAGACAATATGCACTTTAGATTCAGAAATCTGCTGAGAAATGGTCTTGTCTAGTAATTCTTCGTCTGTACAAATATAGTAGGGCTTCCCTTTGTTTTGTTTTTGTTTCTTGCAGATTTTTTGAATGTATAAGAAAATTCCTTCTTTCTGTGCTTTACAACATTTTTTTCTTAAATTTTTTCTTTCTTGTGATTGCACTTAGGATGACTGATTAAGATAAGCTGCATATGATCCAAGACATCCAAATCACCTACTTGGTGTGTCTGAAAAGTACTTGTTTGTGCTTTCCTTCTTCATCTTGTCATCCTTCCAGGATGCACATGCCCATCCTTAGGACTTTGGAGATATGATTACTTATATCACCCGCAAATATCCGAGCTATTTATGAATTTTTATGCTGCTGGAATACAGGGGACCACCTACCCATAGTACAAGTGTTTGTTAGCTTTTCAAATAAACAAGAAGTTCCCCACTAGAGATTCATTATTTTTACCTTTCTAATGTTTTCAACCTCTATTTTCTAATCACAGTTCTACAAATCTCAGGGAAGGATGCAAGTACTGAATAACTCCCAAAGACACTTCAGTCAAAATAAATCCGAAGACTATCCTACAACAGAAAAAGTTTTTCTTTTATGTTGTTTTTAAGTTCCAGAGGCACTTTCTTTGTGTGCTTAGATTCATTTCAGACTGAATAGACAGACAGGTGCTCAGGCACCTAAAATCTTTTGTGATTTAAAATTAGTGAGGGAATAGGCAGTCTTCAAATCTTCCTAAGAACCCTAGTTAGCCAGGAAGATTAGTAATAACAAATGATGGTCCAGTCAGACAGATTATATTGAGATCTTTTATAAAGGCCAGAAGAGTAACTAAAATAATACATAAATTTCTGGTTCCTGTTAGCTGGTTTTAGTTCTGTTCCTGTCTACTGACTCTATAACTTATTAGTGAATAAATAATCTGATAATAATGATGAGAACTCTCTTCTTCTTCCCACTTGAGTTTCTTTCCACCATGTTTCCTCATGGCTCTTTATGACACCAAGACTCTTGTGTTTGTGGTGCTTAGTGATCCATTTATATCTGAAAAATAGGGATATGCTCTTCCAGAAATGTTGGCAAAGCTCACCAGTCATGGGATCCTATTGGGAAATTGCATCTGTGACATTGAGAGTTTACGTGCCAGGGATATAACAACCCACATCTCTTATGGTACATAGTTTAGAATTCAGTGAGGATCATTAAGAGCAGCTTTGAGGGGTGAAACAGCGATGAGCATTCCATATTAGTCTAGTTCATGGACCTAATGTCATTTTTCTTCTGAAATGGAATCAACACTTGCGTCAAAATACCACTGCTTCCTCAGTGCTTTCCTCAGTGCTTGATTCAAATAATTCTCTATGTGGTATTTCCTAAATTCTATAGGTTCAAATTTTTGGACTCTTTTTATCTATAAAACCTGAAGTCTGTCAATGAGTCCTTCTGCATAAGACATTCGAAATGTTGTATATTGCTATCTGGTATTTTTTCCCATACTGTTACTTAATTATCAAAATTAGGGTTTCTATTTCCCCCCTAATTTCTATTACATTGCAGAGTATTTTGCCAGCTAAAGAAAAAGAAATTTTTCCAGGATTTCTGAATTTGATTTATCCACAAATGCAGTTATCAATCATCCAATGAAGATTCAGACTTCTGGATTTCTTTTTCTTTTATTTCTTACCCTACAAAGTAGGATCATAAAATAATTGTCCTACAAAACAATTTCTCTTGCTTTATTCACCAGGATTAACTGTTCTTAATCTTAAGTGTTCTTGACACTGTTTATGGTGTCAAATATTGAATAGAATACCAAATAATGCTGATGCAACTACATTAGTAATGATTGATCATGCATAAATGTATCTGTCTTTTACAGTACAGTAAAAGAAATCCTAATTACTAAAGTTTATGTAAAGCTTAGAATAGATCTAATACCTTCCCTATATTCTTGATATTTTCTTTTTTCATTAGTCTTGCTGTCAGGCCTACTGAAAAATTATAACTTCCCCCAATTACATCTTAGATCCTGTAAATTTTTCAGGATAGTGGTTAAGAAACCAGAATTCTATAGCAGACCATAAATGTTGCCTCTAATATTTTTAACCTTCCTTGTTTAATAACAACAGTCCCTTTATCACTCATCATCCAAATCACCAGGAGTTACAAATGTTTAGGCCAAGGACTCTCAAGGGTTACAGCATTATAAACATTCATTTACCATGCCATCCCTTGGGAGAATACTCGTCTATAAGCCTGGTAAAGTAATAGGGAAAGTGATGCTCTGCTCTGAGAATTTCAGTTTGCCAGTGAATATTTTCCAATGTTTACTTGAGCTACAGAACCAAAAATGCATTCCTATGAAAACTGGAAGTGACAATAAAAAATACTTCTTATAATATGATTTAAAAGTGCTGGTCAGATTATTTACTTAGTTCTTAAACGTCATTGAAACTTGTTCTCTCTCTGTAATGTATTGCAGCATCCAAGAAATCTTGAATGTCATTGCTTATCTTGCTTTAATTAATGTAACCTAAAATGTTTAATTAATCTGGAGATTTATTAGAAATAGTGTAACTGAAAATTAAATTTTGAGAACAAAAGGAGAAAACAGAAGTAGGAGGAATTAAGAAAACTAAAATTAATCTTGTTATGTAGATGAATTGATTTTTATTCCATTATTTACTTTTCTATGATCCTTGCCAGTAACCTTGACTTTATTTGTGCAGAAGAAACATTTTACCAGATGTATGGCATGCTTTTTATGACAATGTTAAAAAAGAAAAAATCTGCTTTTATCACTTTCCACTTTAAGATCCCAAAGCATTTAATACATATTTATTAATTAAGCTTCATTCTCAATCCTGTGAAAATAAGCACACTATAGATTACTATTTATAGATGGGAAAACTAAGCCATAGCATGCTCAAGTCAATTGGCTACCACCACAAAAACGTGCCAGCCTGAGATAGTGAGAGGAACCTGGGGTGTGGTCCTTCATGGTTTTGGGTTCTGTATGTAATTGGTGACATTGCTGGGTGTGCATAAGGAACTGCTGGTTTTGAAAGTCAGCTCTGTGGAAAAATTTAATTCATTTCAAATTGGCCTAAGCGATTACACCAAAATGCACAATATTATGTGGTGACAAGATTCCAGTTTCTGGTGCATAATCTACTAAAAACCAGTTCCTCCCTGTTTTGACCCTCTCTCACCAGATGCCACAGGGCTGTGTTCCCTCTTTAGAAAGCTTTTGCCTTATAAAAGTGGGATATTCTTCTGAAGAAGTACAACTGTGTAGCTCTGTTTGCATTTTGGCATTGATATTTTTACTCATTTAAATTTCTTCTCTGTCTGAAATTTTTCAGTGAACAGAGAAGCAAAGAAACTCCACATGCACCAGTTTTTAGATTCTAAAAAATGTTCAAGCAATATTAAAATATTTTTAGGGTTTTTTCTTTGTTTAGAAATTAGAGATTTAAAAATTATCATTAGGACAAAGTAAAGCAGTTTAACTCAATTTAGCAGCAAAGTCAGTGTTTTTCCAAGCTATCAAGTTAGTGCCTTATTAAAATCCCAGTGGCACTGAAGTATCTGAGGTGGGGAAAAAAAGGTTAAACTGCATATCAACTACTGAAGGGAGCTGAAAGGATGTGGAGCCCAATTAAACCTTCAGCACTGCTCTCTCTCATAAACACTTGCTACTTTATTCCCTCTGGAACACATTTCGAGGCAGCTAAAGTGGGAACCCAGCAAGAACCTTTTCATGAGATTTCTGTTATTGAGCCTCAGGTCCAGCCCAGTCCTTCTGGGTGAAAGGCTTCATACTCCCTCTCTATTAATCATCATCTGGCCTTCTAACACCTGGGACTGACTCCAACTCCCACTGTTGCTATATTGACAATATTCCCTGTTGATTTCCTCATTTTCTCAGCCAAGGCTAGAATGACCTCTTTAAAATTCTTTATAAACGTCCGTAATTGCCGCATCAAACTTCAATTCATTACTTTCCCAGGCCTCATGTATTTTGATGATATGAAAGTTGACCGCATTTACATGCAAATTGAAGTTTTATATTAATAAGGGCCAGTAAAAAGAGATTGCATGGTAATACTCCATTATGACTTTTAAATACATTTGCCCATGTCTCGACTTGGCATTAGCATGGTCAGACCATGAGGAAATCATGTTGGTCTGATTGCAATTTTGTTTTCCAATTGAAAGTACAATTTCATCAGGTTTCCCTGTCATTTCTAATAATGACTTAAGTTTGCTTGCTAAATTGAAGAATTTCTCCAGGCCTCCAGATGAACTGGGAAACAGGTGAGGAGACAGCTGCTTCTATACGAAGTGCTTCATTATGAACTACCACTATATTCAACCCCATAAGACTCGTTGGATGATAGAAACAAAATTACTGAAGGCCTAGTGCAGCTGAGATTGATTATCTTAAGCATATTAACTTTTAACATAAAACTTTGGAAGCCCAATTGTTCACCTGCGAACAAGTCTTCAATACACTGATCAAAAGGTCCTTAACCTTTTAGACTACTATTTCATTGTTTGGCCTCAGATTTTATGTGCTGTTATATTCCAGCAGGAAAAGAAATAAAACAACAGTCTGCAGAAAAGGGATTGTGTATATTAATGCAAAAATTCAAGAAATCACTTTTCTACACACCTCCTATTAGGAATCCTACAGATGATGTAATCACAATATCGAATCAAATCCATGACCCCATGAAATAACATTCATGTTACAAATTATAGAAATCTGATTGCATTTCTCATTGGACAATCATGAAATTAAAAAATCTTGTGTATCAATGGCAGGTTACAGGAGAATTAAAAACTAAAAAAATGGCCCCTATAGTTCTAATATGATAGATATTCCTAAATACTGTTAAATATACCTTTTGGGGATGTTTCTGTAAAGACCAACAATGCTGCCAAGGAGTAATAGAAAAGTACTTTCATAAAACATGTTTGTGCAAAGTATACATGATATTTTAATAGAAAGTCAGGTAAAAACGCAGCTAGTTTATTTGTGTAGAGGCTTTTTGCACTTCATGACCCCTCAGGGTCAGTGGGATTACCAGTGAAACACATAAATAGGTGCTTGTTTGTGCAGACTCTTGCTTTCCACTATAATCTTCTAAAACAGCAATAGGTGAGAGGCCTTGAATGTGCACATTTGTCATTGTAATAATTTTGGAAATAACTGATGTGGTAGAGTTGAACTGTACACTTGCTGCTTAAAAATTAAGCTGTGATCCAGTAGGACAATTTGCTTAGGCAGGTTTTGGCTGTTTCTGCAAAGTCCCACAGACTTCTGTCAACTCAGAGAAGGATTCAGGCCCTTCTTAGATGAATCTTTATGTGAATATTGGAGTTGGAATTGATAGTTCACTACCATTTATATCTTCTCAGAAGTGTGCCTTGCTCAGGCCAAGCAGTTGGGTGATAAAGCTCAATTTTATTAAAACACTTCTTCATTGTTCTCGTTTATATCAGATAAGTTTTCAACAGCAGCTTGAATAGAGAGAGGTCAATGAGCGTATGATAATGCCATAACATTTCTTATCAGTGTTTATAATAGACGTTGAGGCTGGGAATTGTTTAACTTATCAAACCATGGTCTCAGTTGTCCCTATTTGCTATCAAAATATAGCATTATGAATTTATTTGGTAGTTCTGCCTTCCAAACAAAAGCAGGAATTGCTTGTCCTAATAAAAAGTCTAGTCATTAGGATTATCATATGGCTGAGGCAATGATCAGCTCTTTTAGTCCAGAGAACAAGAGATCAGTGCATATTTCACAAGTTCCAATCTCCTTTTTAGTAGCTTAAGTGTAATAGTCAAGATTGGATTGTTGGCAGCTTGAGTATAAGAGCAAATCTAAAGTCCTCTTCAACTTCAAAAGTACTCCTTGCTCTGTTTAAGTCAGCCTGAAAATTCAGGAAGAGAAATCTTTACATTTAGTGATACTAACTCCTTTCATAGCCAAGTACTGCATGCTGCTGCTTCGTCTGCCTGGGAGCAGTTCTTGCCTCTGGAAAATCAGTTCTTCTGGTCTTTGAGAGGTGTTTTGCTTGTCTTGTTAGCCTCTACTGTGGTAACTTGAAAGAACAGAATTGATAATAAGGATATAAGTGCAAGAGTTTTTCTTTGGGAAAATGTGGAAAACATAATTATGCTTGATTTCTACCGAAAATGATCCTGTTGCTTAAATAGAAAATAATTTATCTTGAAATACCTGAATAAGTCAGTAAGTATGAGTATATATATATATATATATATGTTCATAAAATGACTAAAAGATTCTGGAAATCAGAGAATCATGGAATCAAAATTGTTTAGGTTGGAAATGATCTTTTAGGCCATTGAGTCTAAATATTCTGCCTGAAGAAATTAAGCTTGTAGATAACATCTTACCTTAAAAAAGAAATAACACTTACCATTCAGTAAGTGAAGAGGTAATTGGGAATATCTACTGATGATCATGGTAGATTTCAGGAAACCAGAATGGTTTTACAATTAAGATATATAAAAAAGAAGATTATACAACTGCAAAAAAAAGTTAATGAAGATGATAAGTAAAACTCATTAATAATTTCTCTCATCTGTTCTCTTTCCTCACCTACCACATAAGACCATCAACAGGAAATCCTCAAAGTACAAGTAATCTGTGTAAGAACTGATTCTGAAGGAAAACATAACAGGATCAGGTAAGTGTTTCAGAGCCTAAAGAGAGGAAGCCTTAGCTTATCTGTGCAAATGCAGACAGTTATTAAAAGCATAAAAATATCCAGACATCATGAGTGAAGCCATAGTTAATATCATACAGAAAACTTTAATTCCTTTTTCTTGAAACTGTAGGGTGTGAAAGGCAGAAGGACCTGCTCAAACCTTTTTTTTTTTCAAAGCTATGTTAATTCTCAACGGAGTTGGTACAAGGTAATTCCAAAATTTTTACCTTGGACATTTATTTAATTTGTGAGTTTATTTATGGAGATACAAAGAATTGATACAAAAAGTCAAAAGCATCTTAAAACCAAACAAGCATAGAAAGAACCCTTAAATATGTAAGACATTTTAAGGAAAATTGCAGAAAGAATACAAAGATGTATATCAGAAATTGGAGTTGAAGGAAGAATATACACTCCAATACCAAAACACATAAAGAACTTCAATGTGTAGTTGCTTGTTGCTAGTAGATATTGCTGTTCTAGACTGAAGGTGAGCAGATTTTTCTCATTTCATCCAATATCAATAATACTCTCTCCCACATAGAATCATATAATTTAATCATATTATTCTTATATACTTATTGTAATTCTCTAACTGCTTCGGAGATCACTTCCAGAGGCCTGGTTCCTTATAAATTCAGTCCTAACCCAGAATCTGGAATAACACCATTAGGGAGGAGTCCAGATTCCCTGAGAATCAGATTCTCTGATTTCTAAAGTATGTCAAATGATTGAAGTACTGATATTATGCTCAAACTCTGGAGACTGAAGGAGAAGTATACTGTGTGTAGTAGTTGCCCTCTAGTATTCCAGAAATGTAAATTAAAAAGAGGTTAAGGGTTTATGTATGTAGTTTATGTATGTATTACTCTACAGCTATGCATAGCTTAGCAGCTTGTGTGTAACTGACCCATGAGTTTTTCCAAGTGAGATGTGAATTAGTTGCGAAGAATTAAGGAAAGACTGCTGAATCAAGAAAGACATAGGAATAATTTCTTCCTAGAGATGGCAGGGGATCTGTTGTTCTTCAGGCTGAGGTATGGGGCTGTCTTCAGCTATATTAAAATAACAGTAAAGTAGAAAGAAATTATTTCTAATATTCATCTATCATAAGAGAAGTAAGGTATTAAACTGTAATAAGAAAAATGAAAGTTGGAGATTGGAAGGGAAACTCAGGTAGCGAGAGGTAAAAGTTGGAATAGATTGCATGGGTTGGGGAAGGGGGGCTACAGAACTTCTGCTGCTGGTCCTGTTAAAGTACAGATTAGACAACATTTGTCAGAAAAGATTTACCTACAATTGTTTTTCCCCATGAGACTCTATTGCATGGTTCCACAAATGCTATCCAGCCCCTTCTGCTAAAAGGAGTCCATAAATTTTTAGGCTAAAATAATGAAGAGCACAGGTATTTCTACTCTCTTTGATTAAAACTGTTTATTGTACCTCAAAGATTTCTTATTATTGTTTGTATTACTTACTAGGACTTGTGTTTCATTTAGTATTTGTGTTACCCCAAAATTATGATAGTCTTTCTTTTTAATGTGAATTAGGAACTATGAGATATAACTTGACAAACAAGCATTAGTGGATTTTAGAATTAACTTTATAATGGTTTCTGTACCAAAAGCGAAAGATATCTGGTGGGAAGGAAGTAAAGGACTAAAAAATTTTATAGACGACATTGTCTCCAAATTTCCTCAACATTATCTCTCACCTTCCATTGGAAAAGGAAAAGAACTCGGTATATTACCAAAATATGTGAAGGATTGTGTTATTGTGATATCTGCTGCTTTTGTTTGCAGTCTAGAGTAGATTTTAAAAAAATATTTATTTATTTATTTTTGGGAGGAGAAAAATTGAGAGTGGTGGAGTTCAAGGGTTATGAAGAAAAGCAGCAGCACCTGTATGAAGAGTAGTTAGGTAGAAGAATCATGAGAAAGCTCTGGATGGCCACAGTTGACCACGTTACCTTCTGTCTCAGTTCTGCAGAATATTAACTTCCATTTTGGTATATTTATGTATTAAAATGTTCTGGGTGTTGGTGTGTTTCTGGGGTTGGGTTTTTTGGGGGAAGTATAGGAAGGAAGTATAGACAGGTCATATTGTGTTGAACTGAACAGAAGTAGTTGGTAGGGGCCATTCATTTACATTCATCAGGCCTTCTTCATCTTATAAGAACTGTGATTAGCCCTACTCTACTGCAACATCCCATGTTTTCATTCTGTCAGTTCTTGGTTTTCTAGCCTTAGTGGACTCATTGATCTGGAGTGTGGAGTAGTTCTGATGTGGAATTTCTCCTAACAAACTGGTAGAATTCTTACTTACACTGCTGCAACCAGCTTTTCTCTCCCTCTTGTGATGTAGAGAAAGATCAAACTTGTATTTGCTCTTTGGTGGTTTTTTTTCTAGACTTTTTTTTTAAATTCACATGAACTTTTATTCTCTACAGAAAGCTAAAATAGATTGAGAAGGAGCTTGTAGATATCATATTTACCTATTAAACAAGACAGAAATGTGCTTATCTACTTTATGACAAATGCAGCTTTATTTTAAAGTATTTTTTGAAGGCCATGACTATGATTCATCAAATGATTATCAGCTGTAAAGGCTTTTATTAAATACCATCCCCATTCAACCATTCATTATTTTCATATGAAAAAAGTAAACAATGACTATTGCACGCATAACTCGGTACTGTAAGGCAGGAGGCTGAAATGCGTTGTCCTTCCAATGATATTTCAATTCAAACATGGCTGCATTGCAGTAATGTCACATCTCGTTTGCACTCTGGACTTGGTGGCAGACAGAGATCATTACGGGGGAGCAGTGAGAAAAATACATTACACACTAGTCATAACTATAAAAGAAACTAAAGAGGAAGAGACATACCAATGCATGTGCAGCTTCTATAATAGAACAGAAGAATAGGATTGTACTGAGAAATGTACAAAGGCAGTTAAGTTTAGAGAAGAGTTACCACTGCACTAAACTATCAAGCCTGAGTCAAATGATATTACTCCTGACACCTCTGGCTACAATACATTTCTTTTGGATTCAGTTTCTCTATCGTTTTTTCAGTTGTTGCAGTAAAGGCAATTCCCTGGTGCTTTGATGGTTGAGATTATCCTGTTTTATATAGCTTCCCCTCTCTCTTCCTCTCTGTCCTCTACTCTGTAATAGCATTATGGGTGTGAGTAAAGATTATACAGCAGATTGCTGTATTTTTTTAAATTCAGTCATTGGTTTGGATAGACAGTTAATATCAAATGGAGGACTGTACCGTTGGCATTTTTTTGGGGTAAAGATAAACATTTTTAGTTACAGACATTCACATATAAAAAAACTAAGTTTAGTAGACATCTCATTTTTATGTGCTTATGTCACAGAATCACATAATCGATTAGGTTAGAAAAAACCTCTGAGCTCATCAAGTCCAACCTGTGGCTGAACACTGCCTTGTTAACTGGACCGTGGCACTTTGTGCCAAGTCCAGTCTTTCCTTAAGCACCTCCATGGACAGTGATTCTACCAACCTCCTGGGCAGCCCATTCCCATGTCTAATCACTCTTGAAGAAGTTTTTTTAATGTCCAACCTAAACCTCCCCTGGTGCAGCTTAAGACTATGTTGTTTCATCCTGTCGCTGGTTGCTTGGGAGAAGAGGCCAACCCCCACCTGGCTACACCTGCCTTTCAGGTGGTTGTAGAGAGCGATAAAGTCTTCCCTGAGCCTCCTTTTTTCCAGGTTAAACATCCCCATCTCCCTCAGCTGTGTCTCACAGGACTTGTGCTCCAGACACTTCAGCAGCTTCATTGCCCTTCTATTGACCCTTCTCAGCATCTCCATGTCTTTCCTGAATTGAGCAGCCCAGAACTGGACACAGCACTTGAGGTGTGGCCTCACCAGTGCCAAGTACAGAAGAAGAATCACCTCCCTAGCCCTGCTGGCCACAATAGTCCTGATACAGACCAGGATTCATTGGCACACTGCTGGCTCATGTTCAGCCACTGTTGATCAGAAACCCTCAGGTCCTTTCCTTCTCAACCACTTTCCACCAACTGTTTCACCAGCCTGGGGGGAAAATCCAAGGGGGTTTTATGGCCAAAGTGTAGGATCTGGTATTTGGTTGAACCTCATGCCATTGGTCTCTGCCCATCTATTCAGCATGTTCAAGTCCCTCAGCAGGGCCTTCCTAACCTCCAGCAAATTGACACTCTGAGCCAACTTAGCGTCGTCTGCAAATATGCTAATGGTGGACTCAATCCCTCATCCAGATCATTAATAAAGATATTAAGCAGGACTGCATCCAACACTGGTCTCTGGGGGACTCCACCAGTGACTGGATGACAACTGGATGCAGCACCATTCCTCACCACTGTCTGGGTCTGTTCCTAACCCAGCCAGTTCCTAACCCAGCAAAGGTCCCACCTGTGCAAACCGTGGGCTGCCAGCTTTTCCAGGAGAGTGCTGGGCAAGATGGTGTCGAAGGATTTTCTGGAGTCCAGGTAGGCACATCCACAGCCTGTCCGTCATCCACTAGGTGGGCCATAAAAGGGGGTAAGTCAGTCAGGAGCCATCTTTCCTGAACTTGGGTTGGCTGTATCTCATCCTTTGTTTGAGATCCTGTATGTCCCATGTGATCACACTCAAGGTGATCTGTTCTGTAACTTTGCTAGGCACCAAGGTCATCTTAAAAGTAATGCATTCTAACTCTCCTTGATTGTGATTTTGCTAATGGTTGCTGGTAGACACTAAGTTTCAGAAGAAATTTATTCCTCTTATGGTTTACAATAATCTGTGTTTTTCTGTCATCCTCATTCTTATTCTTTAGCAAAAGCAGTTCTTCTTCCTCCTTTCTTTATTACAAACATTTATTTTCTCTTTATTGAAAGTCACTGTGCCATCTTATTTTTGGTACACCTAATAAACTGAACTCCACTTTATTGGACAATGGATCAAGAAGCCTAGCTCTCCGATACCTCTGCGTAGTGCTCTTGTTTTTAAACGTGTACATAGAACAGCCTCAAAGTGTAAATAATTGAGTTTATAAGCAGCTTCATTTTCACCTTGATTATGTTTTCTCCTAGTTTGATAAAGTTAACAAAATACATTCTGTGTCAATTTTGGGTTTCATTGTTTGTTTTGGGACACATAGATTATCCCCTCAAGTAATATTTGAGCCCTACCATCTTCACTGATGTTTGTTCTGTAAATGATCTGTAGTAAATACAATCAGTGAAAAAGTCTTGACAAGTTTGATTACTCAGAATCAATTTAAATAGTGCTTATACTGTTACAAAATATCAGCAATTTTCTGGAATAATGGACCTGTAGGGGCAAGTAGTGAATAAAACTAAAAGGACAAAGGAAGTATGTACTGAGATAGACACATGGTTATTAGTCACAACCTAATTCTGCCTTTAACTCTCTTTCTCAAAACTTGTGTAATGGCTGTTCCTCTGTCTTTTACTCAGCTTCCTTTTTCACCCTCCCATCTACAATACCTTCTACACATTTTTGGGTGTGTATTCCTTCTGTTACATTTTTCTTGTACCTACCTTGACAGACTTTCAGTATAGCATATTCCAAACTGTTTTTTTGTATAATACTACAGTGGGTAAGGAAAAAAGTTTATATATATATATATATGTATATATATATATACAATTTTTAGAAAATTTAACAGGAGGGATGGCCAAGCCATAGGGCAGAGCCACCAGAGTCCTCTGAAGAGGTGTTAACATGGAATTGAAGTGCCTAACTTTATGAGAAAAAATTATAAAACCAGCCTTATAGTTAATATGCCTTTTCTCTGGATTGTTTGCATTTCTCATTCCCACTAACTTGGCAGCTTTGGCCTAATATTATTCAGTGACTCTTTGGTACCTTTTACAAGCTTGTTTGGACATTTCATCATATAAACTGCAGACAATGAGGTTCTCTATCCCCTGTTTATTGCAGAGTACCTCTAGCACTTAAATCAACACTGTGAATCCTCCTTTTGGATGAGGCAATGTGTATTTGTTAGGAGTCCATAACAGGAAACCTATGGTGCTACTCTGTACTAGTTCTCCTGGGAAAGCAGCAGCTTGCATGATGCTGTGTCTCAAATTTGACTGAATCAGTGGTTGTCCCAGCTGACCAAAGAGATACCTCATACCATGTGATATTATGCTCAGCAATAAAGCGAGGTGGGGAGTAATCTGGTGCTGTGGGTTGGTGGATGACTGTCTTTGTGATTTTTGTTTTGTTTTGTTCTTTATTAATTTATTCAACTTTATCTTGAACAATGAGTTTTTCTTGCCTTTACCCATCTGATTCTTTCCCCAAGCTTTCTGTGAGTGTATGAATGAGTGACTATAATGAGTGGGGGTTTAGCTACTGACCAAGATCAAGCCTCTCCGTGACCTTACCTGTGAAGGTGAACCATGACAAATATATCACATTTCGTGTCTTCCTGGTTAAAATGTGACATAGACCCAGGGCATGAAAAGTATGGCCTTATGTCTTAAGTACAATTTTTAATTAATAAGTTCCACTTAAGTGAATATCTTGGTCATTCAGAATATATAAGGGTTGGGCAAAATACTCCTCCCTCTAAATTGCTATCAGTTCTAGTAGTGCAGGGTTGCAGCAGGTTCCCCTTTGGCTATGAAGTAATTCACTGGTGTAGAAGCTAATCAAAGGAATATATGGAGTTGTGCATATAATTTTAATTATAAATGTGGTCAGATTGGGCTACTACAATGGCAATAGGTCTTCCAGTAATCAGGAAGAAGAAAAGTAGTTTAACAAGCCTATTTTATTTCCTGAAACATACACAATATGCTGAAAATTCTGTTATTAGTAGTAGTAGGAGTCTCAAAGTGTTGCTGTTTTTCATTTACAGTTTCAAGTGCAGAGACACACAAAAAAAATCAGAATCTTAGGTTATCCTACTTAAAATATTAATATGTATTTGTTATGTTAAGTGATTTCACCCCTTTCCACTGTGCATCCATACCTGACAGGTGAAATATGTTGTTTGTTACTACTGTCATTCTCTTCTATATTTCAAGTTCATGATCCAACTCCATAGACTTATAAAGATAATTTAAAAACCCAAACCTCCCAAATTTTCTTGCCTTTGTCACTTTTAAGATGCTTAGGCAAGAATTTTAATATGGCATGTAATTCTGGTACATTACTGTTGTCAAAAGTAATGTGCCTCTTGATAGTCTTTTGGATCTGAAAAGAAAATTGAGCAATAGCCTTAAATGTAAGAATGACTAATAAATTTACCCCATTTCGGACTTAAATAGGATGTCACTCTTTATTGTTGACGCAAGTGGAAGTCTTTTCTAGCTTACCTGTCAACAGCTATGGGTGTACAAGTCCTAGGTTGCTCTTTGCTCTGCACAAAATCTGGGAAATGTCCTCCACCGCCAGTTTAACCCTTTAAATTATCTTCTTCTGTGTCTGCAGAGAAGGCCAGGATTTAGCCTTGATATTATGGAAAAAAACTTGTGTAGGATTAAGAGAGTGGACACCTGGTTGTATTACTCAGTGCAGTGGTGATGGCTATATTTTCAAGCATTCTGTGTGCTCTAGCCTACTTTGACACCCTTGGGTAGCTGGAAGGGTTTTTTAACATCATACAAATTAATCCAGCCTGGGGCTGGATTAGCTGTAATGGACAGCATATAAAGATTTTCAGGCACACAGCCATCCACACCTTGACAGGCTTGCTGCACTTCCAATAATTTAATAAATCTTTGACGAACTTTAAAAGAAACTGTCAAGATGTTTCATCATTTTTTTTCTTCTTATGCCATTTTTAGTAAATTTATTGCACATGAAAAAAATACGTCCCTAGGCATAGCCCAGGAGCACAAGGACAAGTTTCCTCACTCTTCTGCCAACATGTTTCTGTCGTGCCCTGGAGGTAGCACCTGGTTTGAGAGGATAGCTCTCTTCTTCATTTCCTTGGCCTCTCAGCTGACAGTATTAAACAGCTAATTAGTGAATAGCAATTTTTTTTTCTTATGCAGAGGAATTTTACTTCAAAAAATTTGTCTTACAGTTATTTATAATAGTCCTTAGTATCTTACAACTGAAACTGGGTTTTTTTCTTACCAGTTCTTCACGTGCACATTCCATTTTATGAGTATAGTGTAATGTTTGTAAGTGTAATGCTCCTAGCAGAAAGAGTGCAATGTTGTCTGTTTCAGAGAAAAAAAAAAACATTTGGAGTGTTTGAGAACAAGAAGAGATCTGAAAAATTATACACATGGGTGAAAAGAGCAACACAGCTGAGTTTACTGTACCATTCCTAACAATATCTCTTTTTACTTCTAAACCATGACTAGCTCCTGAGCATGTTCTTTTTCCCTGTGTACTTGAGGGTATTTTGCTAACAGAACTAAGAGCTGCTGCTGCTTGTGAAGCATTATTAACTCTGCTGACTTTGTAATCTTAGAGCAAGTCCATGGTCTGATGCTGTTACAGGGGAGAAGTTCTGAGTTTCTTATCTGGCTTTTATTGTCTTTACCCAGAAAAGGGCTGAAAAATGGAATGATGGTAACAAGTTGAAGTCCTTTATTTGGAGTGTCCTCCTATTTTAGTTGAAAATAAAGCAGAATTCCTCACTGATATTTTCTCTTGGGAAACCTAGAAATTTACCATCATCAAAGTCAGAGATTTTGGCTGTTAATAGTTTGGGGCCATTAAGATCTGTTAATGGACTTTCAATATCTAAATAATCTCTTTGTTTCTATTCATCTAGAATTTTATTGTTTTTTGCTAAAAAAAGTACAGTCCAGACAATAAAACATTGTTGAGAAAAGTAAAAAACTATAATTATCTTAAAATACTCTTTACAAAGCACTGAAAATCTAGAGAGGAGTGGGGAGTTATAACGCAGTTAATGTATTTATGTATCTTTTGCTGTGTACACATAAAAAAGAGAGCACATGCTTTCCCCTAATATTCATATAATGCCTAGAGGCTGGAAAGCAAAAGAAGGGAGATAAATGAAGAGGGAAGGAAGAATGCAAATTGGCTTCAAGGCAAGTTGGTGGTTCATGATCCTTGCTTTGACTTTGATCTAGTCTCATTAATGAGCAATTTTGCAAAGCTGCAAGGCATTCTCTGGTTGCAGGATAAATTCAGCTTAGATTGCCCATGCAGGTGTGCATGACACAAGAAGTCTTCCAGAATGTATGCATTCTTCCAAAAATGTGTTCATCATTTCATTTTAATAACTTAAACCATTGTGGTTGAACACCACTTCAAGACATGAAGTATCAGATGTTAATGTAAGTAGTTTTGAAATGTACTGCTGAAATCAAAGGGGAGGAGAGAGTCCTGAATCCAATCCACTGTGAAATGAACACCTTTGCTGAGATGATGTAAACTACTTCCCATTTATGGTTACAGCTCATAAGGTTATAAGCATCTGGTATCACCATAATTCCTACAAGAATTTTGATCCCATTTGAGGGTGAGTTATGTTACATGTACAGTACTCATTAGCTCTCTGTAGTCTTCCTCTTACCTGGAAGAAAGTCTTACCAAAATCAGCTCCTCAAATTGTTTCGTACTTTTTTGACTAAAGTGCTGTACAGACCTTTGCTAGAAAGTAGAGAATATCTCTTACTCTCTGCCCCCTAACTTAAACAGTATTATCTCCTTCACAACATTCGTTTTGAAGAAGCAAGAAAGACTCTGCATGCTTGTGAGATGGCCAGGGAAAACTGAAAGAACTAATCTTTTTTTCTGGCCTATAAGATTGGCACAAGACTGGAAAAGGAATCTGTGCAAAAACTTATCTGATTCAAGCAGAGGTGTAAGAGGTAGGTATCAGCATTTGCATCTATATATTTGACACAGGAATAGAGGAGTGAATAAGTGCAGTAATGGAATTTTCTGATGTTTGCTTGGGGTTTTTTGTTCATACAAATTAGCATAGTTAAATATTGAATTAATAAAAATACATATGCCAAAAAAGACTCGCTGTCAAAATTTCCTACACACAATCCAACATCTAAAAGCAAACAAGGCACAAATCCCACAAAAACAACTGTTTTCATTGTACTGATCTATTTTTCTCAGGTAATCAGTATGCTGTAAAAGAAAATTAATTAAAAAAAAAGTTATCATCTAAAAGTTTTAAGATACTTTGTAATACAAAACTAAAGAAAAGATGTGTGCTTGCAAGATACCTTCTCTGGTAGCAGTTATAATCCTGCCCTTTCTTAGCTTTCTAGTAAATAAACTTAAGAATTATAACTTTTTTTTAACTATTCAAGTTATTCGTACATACGTAATAGTATTAGTGTGTCTGCTTTCACCCTTTGAAACTTGGCATTTCTAAGCTGTCTTTTGTTTACTTGAGATTTGTACTGCACACTCTTTGTAGAGCGTCTTGTAGCTTTCTCTTAATCATCTGTAGTTAACTGACTAGTTGGGCAGGTCAAATTAACATTTTTTATCAAGCTGCTTTTTTTAGTTTTTCCAGAATTACATAATTTAAGCTGATTCAATATTAATTTTATTCTTATTTATATATCAATATAAAGCAAGTTAATCTGCATTTGACACCTAAAATAGGGTTTTTCTGACAAGCAAATGAGCGAGGTAGTATTATTGAATCCCCAATGTTGTAGCTAGATAAACTTTTAAAAAATTTATTCACTGATCCTTTCAAAGTAACCAACTGGATAGGAAGAAGGTGAGCAACTGATGTTTATGTTGGGCTATTTTACCTACCTTCATTCTGAATAAAGCTAAGGATTTTAACTATTTAATATATTTAATTTAGACTTCACTGCAACAGGGAGACTACTGGGAAAATACAACCAGCTAAGTGACAAATGTATAAACTGCATTCTTACAGAACTTTAAAACCACAGCTTTAGGCTTTGTTTATGAAGGAGCTTCTAAAATGCAGCTGTTGTCTCTATGAAATTGAGCTGTAATGTCATTTAAATAGAGCACTTAATAGGTGACTGGGGCTACTGGAATATCAGACTGCAGCCTGGAGTACTAAATCCTCTTTCTTTCACAACAAGTAGGAACTGTTGAAGAAGGCCGCTGAAATTATATACTTTGCACTCCATGATAACTGATGGAGAACGGAAAACCTTTAAACATTAGCTGACCACTTATGACATAGATAGTGTCACACCAGTATTTGGAAACAATTTTAAAGAAGATCTGCAGATTTTCTAAACAAAAAGGTTAAAAATAAAAGGCAAGTGAATTATAAGGCAATCTCCTCGCAGTCAGTCAGGAATGCACATTATAATCTAAAAAGGTAGAGCTTGAGATTTGAAATGAGCTTGAGCTTCCAGACTCAGGAGTCAGAGGAGGAAAACCATAAAAGCAGTAAGCCCAGTCCTGCTGCTACTCAAGTGAACAGCAGAACTGTATTTAAGACTTTCTGGGTTTTGGTCCCCTGAGCATTGCCTGCTCCTAACGCCACCTGCTAGCAGATCTGTGAATTGTACCAGGCAAGGTCCTCCAGAGGACTTTCTCTGAGTCTAATGTCAGCAAGAAGAATTATGGAGGCACACACAACTAGATATTTTGGATGAGAAAGATATCAAATGAATCTGTGGATTAATATAGAACTACCTAAGACAGGTGGTGAGGCTAGTGAGGTGCTGATGCACTGGGTGGGATGTGCGTGTTTTCCAGAACAAGTACCTGAGGGTCTTTGAGAGGAATTAGGAGAAACATCACACCAGATTTACTCAGCAGCTAAGGGTATTATTCTCAAGTTTGAATGGCATACAGCTAACATAGATATTTCCTTCTTTATTTGTCTCAAATTTATTAATATAAAGTGTGTTGTATATCTAACACTCATTAGTTCCCCAAACCTCAGTAAGATAATGATTAACTACTGATTTTTCTCCTTTTTTTTCTTCATATTTATTGAAAATTCTTAAACAATGAGTTTTCCAGGCTTTTTGACTGAATCTGTCTTCAGAAAGAGGTAAAGAACAAATTGAAGTTATTTATTTTAATATAAAAATCATCAGACTAAATACCACCATTGTAGGATGAATTTGGTTTTTTTTAAAGATATTATTTGTTAATGTATCTCTTCCTAAATAGATTAAAATTACTCTTCTGAACTATTTCTATTGCATTTTCAGTATGAAGAATCTCACTGAACCAAATAGTGATACACTCTTATTGTACCATAGATGTATTGCTGTTATTAATCTTTATGTGGCAGCTGTAGAATTTAAATACTTCTCTATGAAGGGTGTAGATAATTCCTGTAGCAGGAAAGATTGACACACATCATAATATTTCTTAACAATATTAATAATTTATTATTTATAATAAATCAATATCTAAATTAAATTATATTAAAATTTGCATAATATTGAATTATAAATTAACTATTGTGACTAATTAATTGTGTAAGATAGAACTTCATTTTGGTGGGACAATATGGGTTTGGGGGAATAAAGGGCTGGCAGAGTCAGAAAACCAGGACTCTTCCTAATGGCGGTGGGGTGATAGATCTCAATATATAACTTATTTCAGGCACACAGAGGACTAGTTTCTGAGCCCTTTTAGGTCTCTTTAGGTTCCCACTGAAAGTATCTTAATTCAGTTAAATATGAGCAAATATTGAATGCATGGGATGGTTATACTTGGGCAAGTCCAAAAAGATGGTTTTTCAGTAAATTAAAAGTTAGGAAATACGAGAAGTTATCTCACTTATTTAGGACAAAAGACTAAAAATCTCATTATATTTTCATTTGATTTTAAATTTCCTGAGTCCTCAGATAAGAAGAAAGGTGTGTTTGGATTTTTAGGATACTTCCCCAGGTGATGAATTCTTCCCACTTCTTGGCCAGGCAGATTTGTGAGAAACATTGATTGTACAGTAAGTTATCAGCTTGGTATTTTTACATTCATAATTTAGTAAAATTTTAAGGTCTATTTAGCTGTCTTTTCTTGTTCAGTAGAAGTTAGGAAATAATATTTCCTCCAGGTGTCCCTCACAAATCTGTGTTAAACTTTGGTTGTGTTTGACACACTGGGTATGGAGAGCATAGGATACCTCACAAACAGAAAGATAAATGGACCGAAATGTCAGGGAGTTTGCGGTTTCATTCTTTTAATGCGATGGGATGTGAAGTCCCAAGTTCCATTGACTAAAAATAGTTTTTCTACAATTTTGAGATCAAAAGTATGTATTTTTTTCATGTGGATGTGGGGAGAAATGCCTTTTATTTGATAAAAAGAACAAATGGGAAGGCTCACTCAGACAGTTTAAATTCTTCAAATGCAGCTTCTTTTTCTTTTGAAATATATCTACCTGATGCAATATATTCTGTGTACAGAAGAGCAGCATCTCACCCTTAGCATGTGTTTACGTCTCCCAAGGATTGCACTTAAACATTTCTATGAAATACTTTAGTAACCAATTACTTTAAATGCTATCAGACTTGAACAACAATGTGAATATTTGCTTTCAGTAGTGGGTAGAAGCTACTTTTTAGAGATTTATTTTTTTCTGGTTTATAACAAGATAGATGAATCTTGAAGTTGTTTCAGGTGTACACGTGTATGTGCATGTTTGAGTACACTTTCATCCTGAAGGTTTGTTTAGGTTCTTTTAGTCCTCAGTGAAAAAATTTGGAAATATTAATTGATCAGGACCTAAAAAACCACAAATGTAGTGAATAGAATAAACATATACTATATTGTATTTTATAAAATTACTTATTTTCCACTGACTTATGAAATATGCACAGAATATCCCCATGTATACAACCTTAATTACTATACCTTAGTTGTGATAAAAAGTATTATGTTGATTATAAACCAAAGTACAATACCACCTTTTTTTTTTTAATTACTAATTCTTAGATTTGTAATTTACTCCCAGGTTTCTGTCTGTCAATTTGCTTGGTTTGAATGAAGTACAATTATTTGAAGTAGAGCAAAAAGGTATACATACCCACAAAAATATCAGTTTTACAAAACAGAAAACTGAAGGCCAGGTCACATTTTCCCCACTCGTCTGGCCCCAGGGGAAGAGGAAGCATGATTTTTCCTCATCAGTCACAAATAGAGGCAACACCCGCTCCCCAAAGCTTGATATTTACCTTCCAGTATTAGCTATTGTTGAAAAAGTATTACTGTAGACTTTTATTTTACAAGGTTTACTGTGTTAAATATGATGCTTCTTACTAGTTCCCTATACTTTCATGTGTTTATACAGTGTAAAAATATATCAGAATAGTATGCAGAATCCAAAAGTCATTTGGAAAGTGAAAAGTACCTCACTTCTTAACTAATTTCAACAGAATTAAATTTATATACCCAAGTGATAATTAATTTTTAATAAAACATACTTAGAAAAATTCTCTAACACAGTAAAAAGGGATTTTTCATCATAAGTACCAATACTATAAGTGTTTCTGTTTCCTTCAATTAGTAATTGTTTTGGATTTTTTTTTTATTTTAACACCTTTTATTACTGTTTTCACTTTGGATTTCAGTTCACAGTTTTCCCAAGTGAGTGGAAAGTAGCTTTTATTTTTTTGTCTTTTCTTGCTCATTGATTAGGCTGAGACTTATTTCTAAACAAAAAGGAATGCTTGCTGGAAACTTTCATGGAAAAAAAAAGGTGCAAGCTTTCACATGTACTATTTTTGCATGTATAATACAGATGGTTTTGAACATGTCCTTACATTCATCACATGAACTGATTTAGGGCTTGTGCTGAATAGGCATCTTTTGGTGTTTCAGCTAAATATAATTGAACATGTACCAAAGACAAAGTACTGCATGCAGGCTTTGCATACAGTACAGCAGTTTATACAATCTGGCTTTATAAAGATTGATCTGATAAGAATAAAGGAAAATATGACTCAACTTTCATTCCATCTCAGATAGAGAGAAATGTGGGAAGTTTATTGCCGAACTGTGAAAAGATTCAGTAAGTCACCACAAATCACTTCTACTAAGCCAAAACTGGGTAATTTACACAGCACTTTGTGATCTTCAAACAATTTGCAGTGTGCAATTATTCATGCCACAACATGGGGCCACGGCGTCCAAGCTGCCTGTTTGTTCTACGGCTGAAGCAGAGGTGTTTGAAAACTGCAAGAGCCTACCAAAGGCCCAGAGATCATGGCTAATGTGACACCCCCAGGCCTAATCTTCTTAGAGCACTGGGATAAAATAAGTATCCATTACAAAATCAGCCTTCATCCTGCCCCCTTCTGTGCTCTGCCACTCTGATAGCCAACACGAAGACAATTGCATGATTCTGGGCTTAATCAGGTATTAGGAGCTAATGCAGTACGAGAAGAGGCTAATCTCCATATTTACTCCATCTGTACTTACGGGCCTGACTTGCCTGCCCCCGGTAGATCAAAAGGAATTGGCAAAAACCAGATTAGAGATGAAGAAAGGAGAGAGAGGTCCAAGAAGTGTAAGAGGCAAAATTCTCTGCTTTCCTCAGTTGTGTATATGTGTATTAAAGCCATGTGGTCTAATCCCATGGAAACACTTTCCATTGTATTTCTTTTTCTTCTCGTCCCTACCCCCACCCTCTGTCTCCATCTTTATGGAAATTGCCATTGCTTAAAATTATTGATAAGTGTACCGCGCCATTTCTAAGTATCAACTTTTATGCAAGTAAATATATATACTTTTTTTAATATGGATTTTATTTCAGTGTAATATGGCATTTATTTATGACTGACACATGTGTAGAACTCTCTTCTGGGTCCATTTTGAAATCCGATGAAAATTTCATAGCTAAGCAGAACTCATTAATTCCAGGTCTTTGTAAGTGCTCTTTGTAAGTACTACATAGACAATGTACCCTCCTGTGACCTTAAGTTAAAATGAGTGTGAGAAAAGAAAAGAGAAGAAAAAAGTCTCTGTAAAATTATCTATTTTCCTTTTAGTCGCCCAGAAGTAACTGGTTATCTTCTTTCTGTATCTTATCATCTACAATATCTTGGCATTCTCTTCTGAGGCTTTTGCTACAAGCAGATACTTATGATTCCAGAAACGTGGACAGATGGGTAAGGAAAAGAAAGCAAAGGAAATTCACACACTCACCACTGTTGGCAGTCACCTGCTGTTTGTAAACAGTGACATTTGGCCACCAATAATGACCTTCAAGCTAGGAAATGCATGTACTAAACTAACTCAAAGGCTCTGGTCACCTTGGGTTGGTGATGAACAAGTTTTATGAAGGTGGGATGCATTCCTTAGCAAGGATGGAAGAAGCCTGTACTCAAAAGAGTGCTCAGGAAAGCTGAGGACATTTCAAAGGGTGCACTGTTGTCCTTTTTTGGAAAGCTGACAGACTCACTATTTTTTTTTGACTCCTTACAAACCCCAAGTGGTGCCAGAAGAGAGCTGTGTTGCTGCCGAATTTTGGCAATAGAGCTCACCTCATTAGTGTGGATTAAGTCATGATGCTGAGAAGGATAAAAGGTGAAAAGCAAAAACAGTGGATGGTGAACACAGGAAGCTCAGAGTGTCATTTGTATGCTGACGCTATTATTGACTAGAGCCCATGTGGTTCACACTTTTCAATTACCGTCTGCTAGAAAGGTGGCCCATAATTGCAAAGGCTGATGCCAGTGCACCAAATGTCAAGGGAGCCTCCCTAACCCTCATCACCTTTTCTTGATGCTTGACTTGAGGATGTTCAAAGGCAAAAAGCCACAGCCTGCAGATCTCCCTGAGGAAGAAAAAGATGCCATTTAAAAAAAAAAAAAAGATAAAACCCCAACAACTCAACCTCCCTCATTTAAAAACCTGGAGTTAAATTCATTATCCTGTGACCTTGTCCTTTACCCTCTGTTTAGCTGGGACATCCACCGGCATTAGTGAGAATTATAGTGTGAAGATCCAGGGCAGGATTGCATTTTTTTAGTTTTGTGGTGCTGAAGTTGTACAGGTGCTGAACAGCACCAAACTGACAGTGATTACCAGAGATGCTCTTTCACAGGATTTTTAAAAGATGGAAAGTGGCCAAACTTAGTTTTCCTCTAAACTCCAATAGATATTCTCACTAACAGCACTGTGTCACTTTTAACTGAGATGCATTACTTAAGCTGGTATTATGCCATCCCTGCAGGTCCTAGAATAACCTGTGCACTTTTGCTCCCATTTATTTAAAAGCTCAAGTGCACTTTTTTGTACACCTTTGTTTCATTATACATTATTTTTTCACTGCTACAACTAAGGTAGTTATTGAATTAGAACAATGAACTGTAGCTAAAATATTTGACTCAAACATCCCCAGCAAACTCAGAGCAGATCCAAAAATTCAGATTATTTTTTCTATCATTAAAAATCTAGTGAATTTTACTGATGAGTATCACTTTTTTTTTTTGTTATTTAAAACATGATTTTGATAATTACATTTCTTATTGACAATAAATGCAGAAGAATTATATACTGTATTAGAAATATTTATAACACAAGTAAGGTAAATTTTTACTGAAAAAGGATTTCTCTGTTTATAAAAAATACTTTACATGTGCTTCTTTTTCAAATTCTTCAAAACATAATTCTAATATATGTCTGTTCTAGATTGAGACTTTCTATCATAGATTTTTTGTCTTTTTTTTTTTTTAAGTTACTTCAATAATTGGACCAAATCCCTGAATCAGAAGAGAATTTAAGGGTTTAACATGTGATCATTATCATCTGTTTTTTACAAAAATGGGATACTTTGCCTTTGCAATGGAATAAAACATGAGAATGCCACATTGGTGATTGTTAGGTAGATTTAGTGCCCAGTCATTAATGCAAAGTTATCTTCCAATCTTTTTTTGCCCTCAAATTCATCAGTAAAATTCTGCTGGAAGAATACTTTTGTTGACTAAGTGTCAAATTGAGATATCTTAGATCCTGATGTCAAATCCTAGAGACGCCTAATCAGTTTTCACTTCCAGTGACAGTGGAAAAATTTTTGATTCAGATCTTACCTGACAATGTTTTAAATAGCTAAAATAACACAGTTTTGCTGAATTGAAATTAAGTTGCATTGAAATTTTCATTGAGTTGTATGACCAGCTGGAATTTTAACTTATTCTGTCTGTTAATTAAATAGTTTACAATACTTTCTGAGAGCATAATTCTACCACTATAAGAGAGGATATCAGACAAAATTTTACCACCAAAGTTTTTGTGACCGATGTTGCTGCCCCCATTGTCACAATTATTTTTGGGCTTTAAAACAAATTTAATTTTGTTCATATGAAGAGGTTTTACATAAACATGGCATTAGTATTGCTTTTTAGTTCGCAATATCAGCTGCAGCTTGTATGTAAATTTACAAATATTTTAATCATCAAAAAGGTTTAAATCTGTTCATCCAGCCTTGAAGACTTTAATTTTACAGTGAGTTTGCTTGAAAATACTTTGTTTTCATTTCCCTTAAAAAGGAAAAAATGTTTTTAGACGTAAAACTTCACTGAAGAACTTTCTGCAAATCCAATTGCCCTGTCCAAAATTCTTGCAAATTTTTTTTCCTTCTTATTTCTCAGAACTTAACTGTTCAATATTTTGGGGAAATCAGAAAAGCTTAGAGTCTAACTACTTGCCTGATTTTGTCCGACTTTTTGACCCTTACTATCAAGTCAGTTCATGTCAAAGTTAACATCTACTTTTTTCTCTCTGAGTAAAAGTTTTGATCCTTCAGTCTCCACTCCTTGCTCCTTTACAGTAACATTCTGCAAATTGGCTAGAAATAGGAAACCGTTTTGCTTCTCTTATTTATGAGCAAATTGTGAGCCAATGCCTTATAAAATGCATCACAGTAATACAATTTTGGAATACAGGTACTTAGAATTCACCAGTGATGATGCTGTGATCAAACGGTAGGCTGAACTTATTTGAATCAACTTTCAGAGAAAAAAGTTCTGGGCAAGACAAGGGAAAAAACATGAGAAATTTTGTGTACTCCCTTGGATATTCGGTGGACAATATTAAAAAATAGATGCAAGTTAAATGTACACTGTGTAGTAGAACCCACATGTAAGGTAGAAGCTGAGGTGTCCTACTCTTTTCTTATGTGATGCAGAGTAGCAGATGCAGCAGCTCCATGTCTAAACTCCATGTCTTAGCTCCATGGCTAAGTCTCCATAAGAAACAGTTGAGGGGAAACTTAAAACATAGGCAAATATTCAAAATTGGGAAAGTATTCAAAACTATGAGTCTTGTCACCAAAATTATGCTGTCTTCTGTAGGAAAGAAAATATTCTGGATACCAGCTCAGAATCTGGGTGTTCAGCTAACAGTAAAACTTTTTTTGATTTATATGTTCTTTTCAGTCTGCACATTGAAATCCCATAATTGTTGTCTCATTTCCATCTTTAAGTCTTTCTCATCTCAAATAAATGGATCTCTGCTTTAATATTGGACATTTCTCTTGATAAGGAAACCAATGGAAAAATTGCCAGGAAACGACAAGTGCCAAGTAGATTTATTTATTTATTTACTTATTTTCCAAAAAGAATATTGTTTAAAATTTGTCTCAGAATAATTTTTGTGATTAACTCTTTGTCTGTGACAAATGAAACCAAATTTTGCTCTGAAGCTAGACTTAATTTGACTTACATATTATTTTTATCCTTAAATGGTGATTATGGTCCCTAGGATAAAATGTTAGTTTTCTTATGTACAGATTAAAAAAATACTTCTAATCTGGCCTGGAAAATTGTCACTGCTCTGAGTATTAAAACTAGTGAATGGCTGTGAAGACACATAAGGCCAACAGTGACTTAAAAGAATTCATCGAAATAAGTCCACTTGCTCTTTTTAAAACAAAATTTCCTAGACTTACTTTTAGCACTATGTTTTTTCAGCTTTACACAATCAGCTAGCCTAATAGCTTGCTGTTTCATTCTGTAAATTCTAGATTTTAAGTGCCATGAAATTTGATACCAAATCTAAGTTTATTTACCAAGTGGTTTTGACTATTGACAATGCTGTCTGAATACAGGGGCTACTGAATGCCAAGAGACAAATATGAATTCAGAATTTCTAAGTCTGGAGTGTTCAGAAGTTGCAGGGAGTTGTGTCGCCCTAGAGTCTGGAAAAATATCTATGCTACTGTGTTTCGAAAATATAACTTCTGGTCTTCAAAACCTTGTGAATAAGCGATGACAAAATTTTGCAGAAAAATTCCAGTGAACAGAAAAGGACTGTATTTCCTTGGAAATCTAAAACATTTTTTCTTGATTGTCCTGAAAGTGGAAATGGAGTGAAATATGTGCTGTGCTTAAATTTAAAATTATATTCTAAATTTCTCATTTGGTCCAATAGTATGGTTCAACGAGTCTGAAAGAAAGTTTATTTTATTTACAGTTTTTGATTGAATTGAAAAACAACCGAATTTGAGTCTCCTTTTTCCCAACTCCCCGCTTATCACTTTTCGAATAATTAAAACTCCTTTTGCTTTGAGATAGATGCACTGATACTATGTGGATATGGAAAGGACATTTTCAAAGGCAAGTCACTGACAGTAAAAAAAAAGGTTTGCTGTTCCCTTTATTTGCCCCTAATATTTTCCCTTTTAGTTAGAAGCAGCAGTGTCATATTAAATGACTTCCCCCTTTAAACTGTTAAGTGGTGCTAGTTCAGTTTTAGCGGTAAGTCGCCAGCAGACTCGGGGGACAAGTGCTATCTCCTATGGCCCTGAAAATTGATATTGAACATGGAAGGAAAAATCTCACAAGCTGATAGCAATTAGCTAAAAAGGATTTGCGACTCCATGATTCATCACACTAGGGGATCAAAGTCATTTACAGAGAGTGTTTCTACAGTCCCTGCCTGCTGCTCTAAAGATATACCTCTGTTTATCTCTCACACTGCAGTGTGACATTTCCTTTTTTAAGAGCCCATTTTCTTAGAAACGTGGCACTGGGCTGCTGCAGCACAGGCAGTCTTTGATTCTCCACTGACTGCCTAAATGACACGATGGCTCTAATGGCACAGCTTTAGCAGGAACTTGCAAAGGGAATTGGACTTATTATTTACATAAATGGACTAACAGGTCAGGTCTGGTACTTGCTTGTAAAAACGAGGACAAGGTCTTCTCATGGCAAGTGGTGTAAGGCCGGTCTCTTGGAGTTCTGTGGAGCTTTTATGATTTTTTTTTTTGTACACCAGGAACACTAACTTTCAAAATTAAGCCGCACTTTCTATATATGTTTTTAGACCTATCTTACAACTGAATCCCACATAATCTTACCAGAGGATTAAAAGAGATCTACTCCAATACCAAAGAGATATTTGAGGAATTTTTTTTTTTCCAGAGAAGAATTATACTCTTCTATCCTTCCAAAATTCACTCTAACAGTTTGAAAACAGTCTCATTGGTCAAAATGTAATTCTACTTTTATAATAGTATGATATGAAAGGAAAACAAAGAAAAAAACAACAAATAACCATTACATTTTGCCACTTCCAGGACCAAAGTTTCCTTTCTAACTCAGTAGTAGGAATTAGATTTTTTTTCTCAGAGTGAAAACCTGAAATCATGGAGGCCTTATAACTTCTACAGATTCTTTTTTCACTAAGGCTGGAAACACTGAGCTCCTTAGTGGAAGGCAAAATGGCATTTATTCAGTGATAATATTGTTATAGCCTTTCTCAGGTTTATTTCGGTCAGTTTTACAAAGGGGTGACATTTTCAGTAGCCTGATCTTAACTGCTGGCTGTCTCTCTCCTTTGATAATGGGCACTAAATAAGTATTAAAGGTTCACAATGATGTGGCAGTATTTACTCTTAAGTGATGTCTTCTAATTAATACCTATTACTTCACTGTGAATCCAGCCTTAGAAATAACAAATTTCCTAAGATTTAATGGGGGAGGGGATAATATCAAGCTTGTCTGTGACAAAATTTGGGAGGACACACCAAGGTTACTGGGATGTTTCTGCTAGCGAAGGTCTTCAGCCTGTTGCTCAGAGACTTGGAAGGGCTCCAGAGATAACAGAAGACAGCAGAGAAACACTAGTGAAACAACTTAAAGATGTGTTCCTTTAAGAAGGTAACTACAAATTTGCAGAGGACAGCAAGCTGGTTGGTGTAGTTGACATGCCCTGAAGGATGGGATGCCCCCCAGGGGGACCTGGGCAGGCTCAAGAAACAGGCACGTGGGAATGTCATGTGGCTTAACAAGAACAAGTGCAAGGTGCTGCAGCTGGGTTGGGGCAACCTCTGATATCAACACAGGCTGGGGGATGAACAGATTCAGATAAGCCCTGCTGAGAAGGATGTGGAGGTGCTGGTGGTTGAGAAGCTGGACATGTGCCAGCAGTGGATACTCCTAGCCCAGAAAGCCAGTTGTGTCCCAGGTTGCATCAAAAGCACTTTGACCAGCAGGGCAAGGGAGGCGATTCTGCCCCTCTGCTCTGCTCTCCTGAGACCCCACCTGGAGTGTTGCATCCAGCTCTGGTGCTCTCAGCACAGGAAGGACACGCACCTGTTGGAGCAAACCCAGAGGGGGAGCCACAAAAACACCTCTCCTATGAAGACAGGCTGAGAGAGCTGGGGTTGTTCAGCCTGGGGAAACAAAAGAAGAAAAAGAGGAAAAGAAGAAAAATTGTGGTCTTTCAGAGTTTAAAGGTGGCTTACTAGAAAGATGAGAACACACTTTTTGGAAGTGCCTATTGTGATCGGACAAGAGGTGGTGATTTTAAACTGAAAGAAGATATATTTAGATTGGATATAGAGCATGAATTCTATACAACGAGGGGGGTGAAACTCTGGAAAAGATGAAGTGGTAGATGCCCATCCCTAGTAACATTCAAGGTTATATGGACAAAGGTCTGAACAACCTGATTTAGGGAAAGATCCAGGAGGATTTGGACTAGATGACCTTTAAAGGTGTCTTCCAACCTGAACCATTCTATGGTTCTATGATAATATAACCTAGAAAATACAGCAGACCTAGAAAGTCTTTTCTTGTGTTGCTGAACCATTTTTGTTTCATTTAGTTTTCTGTAGCTGTGGAAACACTCTAAGAAGTGTGTGGGATTTATATACAAGCGTGTAAATTTATTTACTTATCTTTCTATTAATTCAGTGGCTTAGACCAGGTCTATTCTAATATTTGCCAGAACATTTTGATATTTTGGAATTAATTTTTAATTCTCCACATAATTTGATATGATATGAACAAGTATACCCCAGTTATTCTGCTAATCTTTGTTTCATTTATTTGCTTTCCACTGACCTACCCCCTCCCCACTGCCTTCCCAGAAAACAGGATTAGAAGTCCACCCAAATATCTGCAGGAACAGTACTTAGTGCCTACACCTGAAGGATCATGAATATGTAGCTAGTTGGACAAAGACTGCAAGCAGAACTTCATTTCAGAGATGGAGATTTGTATTTTATTTTAGGTGTTGGTGCCAGTACCTGCTACTGTGATTATTTTTCTGCCTCTGGTAGCTTCCTGCTTTGGCTTTTTTTCCAAGTAACACCTGGGAAAACAACCAGTTTTTGTGTGTTAAAACCAATCTGCCTCAGGATCTCTTCTTACAGGAAGGAAATGTTCCTTTGGATTCAGTGCTGTAGCTTGCAGGTATCTTACACACTATTACATGAAAACCTCAAAGTTTTGGCACGTACCTTGGAACACAGTAGATTTGGAAGATAAACAATCAGGACACTGGTTTGTGTGCTCAAGAAAGGCACAAGGAGAGTAAACCCTGAACTCGGATTTCTTGTATTACGAAGGCAGAAATTGATCCCTCATCAGCTGGGGAGATCTGGTCCCACAAGAAGTGGCCATGTCCAGTCTCAGTCTGTTATCACATATGGTAAAACCAGCAGCATATTCCTGCAAGATGTGGATGTTGCTCCTCTTTAGAGCAGCGGCAGAGTGCTCTTGACAGTGTTCCCCCAGAGTCACCCCACCCTGCCACTGCCAGATGGTGCTCACATCAAGTGCACAGCCAGCACTAACCTGCTCTTCCCCAACCTGTGCAAATCCCTTGAAATGAAAGGCAGAGATTTTCCTTTGGGTCCTATGCAGAGGAAAGCAAGATAATTTCTCTTCTTGGTGGCTGACTCCTTTGTTTCCAAGTAATTCCTGCAACTGAAATGGTTGTGCAAAGAGAGTGAAAACTGTTACTTAAAAACCTATTCATCCTGACAAGATAAGTAGGAGGGAGAAGTGACTTTTGAGGATATTCATTGAGCACCATTCTTGTGAACCAAATGAGTATGGCCTGAGAGAGTCTGGTGGACTAACAAGACACTGAACTCACTAAAAAATTCAAAGTCTGAAGGAGTTAAAATACATTTACTTCTGTGCTTTTGAAGCATTGGAAAGGGCATAACTAAACAAGAAGTAGTTGAGAAAATAGTGTATGGGTTGCGGTGAACTTACATTAAAGAGAGAACTAAGGATTCAGAATTAATTTCTTCAAAATTTGTCAGAGATCGAAGGATAAAAAATCTCAGGAAAGCTCAAAATACTCAGCTAATGCATTTCTGTTAAAAAAAAATTCCTAGTTTTATTCTTGCCAAAAGAAGAATTGTTTGCTATATTTTTAGGATAATTTTTGCCATGTAAAAACAGTTTTAGAAAAATATATTTAATTATTTTATTTTATTTTATTTAACAATTTGGTATTTATGAGATTTACCATTGTACTGGAACCTATTAGACTTAAACATGTTTTATCTAAATTCGTGAAAATATTTACTACTACAATAAGCTAATGATAAATTTAAATAGTTTATTCTGATTGATTAGCAGTCTTGAATGTACTCTAATTAAAAAAACCAAACCCCAAAACCAGACCAGAAAGTGTTTTGTGTCAGTACTACAGCCTGGAAGAAAAATAATTAACTGTCTTGAGCATGTGAACTCCTAGAATCTTATACTATTTGTTTTTAATCTATCTATATGAGGCAGAAACATTAAAACAAGTAGTTGTGAAGCATCATGTAACTATCAAGCTACACTCATTTACCTGAACTAAAACTCTGGCCTAGTAGTAGTGTATATGAATGACTATATGAATTACTGAATTATGTGAACTATATAAATAGTTCCCTTCTTGTCCAAAATGATTTCTATTCAGTCTCAAAATAAATTGCATTTTTGCATGTAACCAAAGTTCATGACATGTTTATAAACATGTCATCTTTGGGCTCCAGTCTTTTCAAATGAACATTAAAGAGATGAAAGATTTCCTCAAATAAATATGCAGGAAAGCAAATAATAAAGAGACCAAATGCAGTTAATGTGTTTGTCATTACTTACCCACATATGCCTGAAGCATCTCTTTTTGCTTAGACTGCACATATGCAAAATGAAAAAAATATATATTTCCCACTCCTTATTTCTGAGCTTTTTGCATGTTAGAAATGATTCAACTCTGAGGCCAATTTATAAATTTGTTTGTAAATTATTTCTAGTTACTCCTCAATTAAAATTAATTTTTTATCTGTAAAATGCATTCCTCCAATTATATGCTTTTTTTTCCTCTCCCTCCAGCATAAGGAGGTCCTATTTCCTTTAACATTTTGTCATTATTTCCTATGCTTTTACTACCATTTTTCCTTCTCCTGCTGTATCAGTGGTGGCAATATGACTGCTTATGGGACTGCTATATAAATCAGGAAATAGCCGGCTTTGTCACCTAAGGAAATATAACATCAAATTGCATCCAATCTCTTTTCTTTCGTGCATGCACATGCATGAATCTACTGAGGTAACAGGGAATCCTATGAAATTGGTTTTCATCCTTGCTTTCATGTTTAATCCCCAAGTATGGCAATAGTTGTAATTTTTGTATCTTTTTTTGCATTAAATTTGTTTTTCCAAGACTACACTTTGATACAATGTCAATGAAAAAAATTTAATAAAATTAGTGATGCCAAAATCTAAACCCAAATTGAAAAAGAAAGTTTGTACATGAATCTTGTGTTTTACCTTTTGCTGATTTCAAGATAGATTTTCATAATATTTTATTCAGAAATTTTTAAATAATAAAAATCGAGCCCAAAACGTTACACACTCAAATACAAGTGAAAGAAATCTCAGAACTATTTTTGAAAGAAAACTGGGTTCTGTGATTTTTGTGTGGCAGATGTCATTTGTTTGTATAAAAAGCTTTCCTGTCTTTCCCAATGGTTGATGGTGCTATGTCCAGGTACAGCATATTATTTGACCACATTTTTAAACACACAGTCAGTATAAGTCACTTCAGAGCATGTTATTAGAGCTATTTCTTGCCTCTGGCTGATGTCCCAGAAGAAGATGATAAATCATCCACTTATGCTACAGAAGGGGAAAAAAAAAATCAATGTTCAAAACTTCCATGGTCAGCTTTACTCAGGACAACTAAGCTCTACAGTGACAAAATACTGATGATGTCATCAATAAAGTAAATTAATGCTGTGAAAAACTAAGAATTGTGAACTGCCTTGCAGCACGTTGTAGAATATGAAGAAAAGTTTTTGAGAACTAAAGCTGCAAACTCTAGCTGTTTTTGGAGTCTTAGAGCAAGGTGAGATTCATCCTTAAAAGCCAGTGTCATAGAATACAATTGACTTTTTATAAGCAGAACACATGTGTAGGCAGCAACAGGATCAAGTCTTGGGATTTTGACTCTTCTGCAGCCCGCTGGGAAAGAGAATTGGACCCCAACCACTGCAAAAGCAATAGTTAGACATAGTTACGCGTATGTGTGATTAATCTGAATTCATAGAGGGTTTCATGTACTTATTCTAGAACTGGATTTCAGCAAACAAACAACCACTGAAAGATACTTAAATAGCCAGCTTCAAAATCACATATTCTATATGAGGTCTTTACAAGAAAACAGGTTCACATTAGAGTGACCCATTTTGCATGTAGCTCCCCTGGCAACAGTCAGGGAATGATGGCCCAGACTGGTTTCTTCTAAATATCCCCACTGCCTTGATACTGGTACCAAGAGTCTCTGTATGTGGTCTCAGTCTTACCTGCTACTGCAAATGCTTATAGACTGACAAGTCTACAAAGCTCCTGCAGTCCAAGTTAGTCTCAGATTTGGTGGGAAGTGTGCTAGTTCTAAAGGAATCCCAGTTCTAGCAAGAACCCCAGTTCTAGCAAGGAGAGCTGCAGCCAGCGAATATTACTTATTGAAGTGCACTTCATCAGCTGCAAAACTGAGGTGTCAGTAATTAATCAGGTTGATATCATGCCATTAATTATGCTCGCAGATTCAACGAAGAGCAAAAAAGCACTGTTTTAAAAAAAAAATCCAAAGAATAATAACATTACTTTGGGAGATAAATACAAGGCATAAACACCAAGGTGAGATTGTTTGTTTAAAGCAAGATGAACAATCACTATCTGACATACATCCAGGGACAGCTGTATCCTTCAAGGGAGAGGAACTCAGTAATATTTCCTTATCACTAGATTTTGTAATCATGTTAGAACTCAACCTGAGAATCGAAATAAAATATCCCTTGTAAGTTAATAATATTGAATAGAGCAATTAATCACGCACACATTTATTTTATGCAGTAACTGAAAAGCTGTGGGTTATTTACCCTACAGAAAAAGACATAAAAATTAATCTAAGAAAACAGCTGATATACTAGGTATGAAGCATGAGGAAAGTTCCTTCTCAAAGCAAATTTTAGCCTGCTAGGAACACGTGTCTTTGATTCAGGTGAAGGGCTGAAAGTACACCAGGAAATGACAAAGGTGAAATCAAAATCTGCCCTGGGTGAAGTGAAAACACAGACAGAGGTTAGAGAAGGGAGAATATGATTCTTGTAATCTGCTATTTAGTTTTAAATGAGAGATATTTTTTTGTTCAGAGTACGGAGTGCATCAGCAGAAGAGGATCACTGTTACATCCTATCCTGGCATTAATCTAACGGATATTGGGAATTTGAGTAGCAAGAGGAGAGTGGGCTGCTCTGGAAAAATTCTCACAACACATGAAAGGAGGAGAGTAAAATATCTGGAATCAGGAAGCTGGGGGATGGTCTTGAAAAAGCTGTGCTAAACTGCTAGTTGTTCGCTTGTGAGTTGTTCAGGTAAACTAGAATAATGTTCTTGATGTTAAAAGTATTTTAGTTCTGAACTAATTTAATTTATTGGAAGGGAACTATTAAATTCTTTCAAGATTTAATAAACACAGAGGGAAAAAGAAACCTTGGTTTGAACTTAGCTGTTAGACTATCCCAGTTCAGTACAGGATTTGAGATGATACAGACATATATCAATAAATTAATAAATGCAGTCTCTAGAATTTGATTGCTATTACTATCTAAATGTCAGGTATATCCCCGCAATGGCCTTCACATTTTGGATGCTGGAACATCACCTTTTAACAACTTCCAGAGATGTCTTTGAAAATTTTTGTTCTTTTCTTCCATGTTGGTAACCCCTGAGTTTCTCATAGAATATTTTGACGATCTTTTGGAAGGAGGAAAAGTTCAGAAGTGGAACTATGATGGAAAGATAAAATATGATTTTCAGAGATAAACTGAATAGGAATCAAAAAGACTGGAAAAAGTTTATTGTAGTTAGGACTTTTACCAGTATGGAGGTAAATATGTGTATGTATAATATCAATATCAGGGGCTATGTGTGTCTAAATTCTGGATATGACAAAGATATTGTGTTTGTCAAGACAAGAGAAGAAGAGCTGATGTCTGAAAGCGTGGCAAAATTCTTGTTTGGTTTCAGTACTGACGAAGTTTTTAGTAAATTCTTTTAGGAGTTTTAAATGTGTTTTTATCTTCATTTCTTTCAGTACTTTATATACCAAAATAGGCCTTTCTGCTCTGCAGCAACTAGGGTCGATTCTTACAAAGGTGATTTAGTCATTTGCCAAGCTCATTTTCACGGTGTTTAGTACAAATTGCATGATTTTGTCAGTCCTAGAGTTGCTTAAGGTTTATTTCAGCTCCAGAGTGGATGATGTCCCGTCCCAATGAATAATTCTGATTCGGTTTGTTCTTCTATGTCTCCTTGTGAGAATGTTTGAACTTCGAAAGCTATTTCCCCATTATGGTCCTTAGGAAAGCCTCATGCAAATGACCAGTATAGTCTATACTTCCCTGTTCACGTTACAGAACTCATTTCTTTCTGTGTTTGTGTACTTCTGTGGACTCAGAAAGCTCCACATGGCAAAGTATTTCGTTCACAAGATAGTTAAGACATCTTGCCTTTGGTTTACATGAAGACTTTGTGAGTAAATTTTCACTGTTAAATACCTGTTTTTCTTGGGGCACCCTACAATCAAGCATAGGGTTTCTGGTTGTATTGCAACATTACCAAAAGAAGTCATTGTCTTGAACTTAGTAGAGATCTGGAAGTCCTGCACCAATACGCAAAAATTGCAGATAGAATTCCTGTGGTGGGAAAACAAAAGATGTGTGAGCTCTATTGAATGAACTATCCCTAACCTCTTAGAGGTGGATGTGAACTCAACTCTGCTCCCCCAAATCAGGCTCAACCCCTAGATATTTCAAAGACTCACTCTTTAGACCTGAGACCAATAAAAGAGACACAACCCTCCAAAGTACTTGTGTTAGAACTGTTCAGGTTGCATTGATCACAGTATCAGGGAAATACTGAAAGCTTCATCTGCGTGCTGAGGCTAAAAATATCTCTATTTGTCTTCATCTGGCTGAAACAATCCTAGTACGATAGCAAGAGGCTTGGAAGCTGCAGAGCAATGAAGACAGAGATTTTTTTTTGTTTTCCTCATAATGTTGAGGATTTCTGGGAGTGAGACTCTTTCTCCTGGACACTTGGTTACCTGCTACTGCATGGGTTTCCCATGATGTGAGAGTGTTACTGTCCCGAAAAGACTTAGGGAAGAAGTGGAAGTCAGTCATGTACATACTGAATATCAGAGAAGCCCAGTAATAGAGGAAAAAGAACTGTTTCTGGGATGGAAGTCCACTGTGTTCTAGAGGGAAAGTTTTTCCCTACTCTGTTAATTTTTCTCAGCAGTCTTGACTCTCCACCACCTGCATCAAACCTTTTTAAAGCATCTCTCTGCAAAAAACCACACCTAGTATTATTCCTGCCAAAACTGATATTTTCAGGGGTGTTAATGGCAAACTAGATGAGCTGGGTTATATCAAAAGTAGTTAATTGAAATAATTAGTTAACATGAGGTCTTACCAGGTGGTAAGCCCTCCAGCATATAGTACTGGATCGTATTGCTTGAAACTGTCAAGAGAAACAGAGACTAGAAGCCCATTTTGTTGCAAATGATGTATGAGATCATACAATAATAGCTCTGAGAAATAGTAATATTGTTGATAAGAGATTTTATCTTTTTGCAGAGGGTGTGTAAAAATTAATGTGGGGACTGGACCACCAGGAATAGGTGCCTCCCCTTTCCTGTTTTGTTGAATGTCATTCCATAACTTCCATAGCCAGACCTCCAGCAAATCCAAAGTAACTTTTTCTGGAGTAATAGTAGCTCTGTATCATCCAGACTGGTGCTGAGTATTTGTCATGCCCAGCCTGTTTTTTCTTTCCTTAAGTGGTGGGATTTGGTTAATTTTTGAGTAAGTGGTGGAATTTGGTTAATGTTTGAGTAACATGGGAGAAGGAAGAAGAAATTACTTTGGTGTTAATGTCCTCCAAAACAGACTGGAAGCAGAAAAATGTCCTGAGTTCCCATAATTTGAATTTCATTGATCTATAGCTGAGCTACTTAAGACCACCAGAACATGCCCTGGCAAAACCTTTGTATTTTTCTACTATAAACTAAGCATAAATTCAGTGGTAGATGACAGATTACTTCATATACCATGCAAGCAAGCCTAGACAATAGCTTTAGCCATGACTGATTGCCTTGCTGTAACCCACTTTATGTTAAATGTATTCTTGCTGTTCAATTCCACAACTGTAATTTTGTTCTTCTGCACTGCTCAGCCCTCTGTGGACTAACCAGGTTCCTTCAGTAATGATTTCTTTTCTATTGTATTGTTTTCTGCATAATCAAGTTGGTAGGTAGGGGTTTAGGTGACACAGCCATCTGTCAAGTTCATTTGCTCTGAAAATGCAAGAAATAATGACCTCTACAACTTGGGGCTATCTGTTATAAAGGAAGAATATCAGCTTTTACCCTGCACCATCTTCTCATCTTTTCAAATTATCATTTTTTTCTACTTCTATATAAAATACATAAGGTTTTCTTGACATGACTGATAGGTGAAAAAGAAAGCTATCACATGTCCACCTTGTATTGCAATTTATGCAAGCAATCCAATTAAGGAGAAGCAGCTAACATCCAGACTAATGTGCCTGTCGTGAAACTAAAGAGAATGCTGCAGACTGCTCTGCTCAAGTGTTATCACTGCTGGTTCTCTGACATGCTAACTGCTTTCTCCTTGAAGTTTGCATAATGTGTAAATGTTAGGGAGTTTGCATGCCACAAAGGAAAGGGAAAACAGTTACTCATTTTTCCTCCTCTAAAATAAAATGCTCATAATAATTCTTATAAGGAGCCTTTATCAAATTGTATCTCTTCACTGAAATGACATGCACTTGGTAGGAAAGACATAAAAAGCTGCCTGTGCTTTCTTAACCTTTTTCAGACACAGCAGAAGTCTGCTGGAATAATCCAGGAATTATTCTAGTTTTCTGTGTAAACCTATGGAGGGGGCAGGGTTGTTTATATAGCCGACAACTTTTATCCAACATCATAACAGTAGAGCTGGGAACATCCTTGTTGCTCTGGGTCAGAAGCATCTTTACATTGGATCTATTTGCGATTGCCCCTCCTAAAATGCAGAGTGACAATTGCTCATTCTGAGCATAGACCTCAAATGGTGTGGTTAGAAACAAAACCATTTCCAGATGCCATTATATGGTGCTAGTGAAACATGAAATTTTCTGCTTTTATGAAAACATAATTATTAAGTGGAGTGTCATACTTTTATCACACTTTTACCAAACCAATTCCCTCATCGCCTGCCTCTTAGGGCCATTGACGCGTGATAAGACTCTCTGCTGGATGAGAGATTCCCTGACAAGGGAACAATTGCTGTTGTTCACAGCAAGTCAAATAATGAACCTGAGCAGCAGGTGTAAAAAGTGATAAACCCATTAATGAAATTAGTTAACATCAATAGCTACCTACTGAATATTTCCAAAATATCAAATCAGTCTTAAATTCTAAACAAAACACAGAAATATTGCAAAGAAGCTATTCTACTCTGTATTTCTGCCCACGGTGCAGAATTCGATGTCCATTGTATCAGTGCTGTGTTACACATTTAACGCAGAATTGAAAATTTTTCTTCAAGCTATCCATTGCATTCTATAAACTGTGCTCTGTCATTGTCACAGAAGTTGGTCATGAAAAACCATGCTCATCCCATAAAGAATTAATTCTATCTATTAGTTCTATCCAGGCTGACCTCTAATTCAAATTTCATGAGGTGTTTCATCACAGAATAATACTTTCTGGAGCACATACATATATGTTTCATATATGTTTCATATATGTTTCTTTTTGGGAATGTATTTTAAGCATTTTAGAACTTGATGAGTGTTGAACATTACACACTGTGTAGTGAGTGCATTTATAATCAATTGCAAAGGTGATTTTGGAAGTAGAGTGTAATGCGGTTAATGTGATTAACTTAACTTGTTGAAGTCTGGGCTAGATACATATTGCTCTTTGGAATGTTCAGGAAAATTCCATTTCCACCTGGAACCAGCCATGATGCCTCAGACATGTTGTTTTTCCAGAAATCATTACCACTGGCTAAGCAAAAAGGCAGGTATCTAACTTAGTGCCATGCTTTGTTACTGTCTTCTGGATTTTGAGGTATGATCTCACAGAATACAAAGTAGTCACAAGTCAGTTCACAGGTGGAAGTGAATGTCTACTATTTCAGTGTTAAATGAATAAACCTGGGAATAGAAAAGCATCAGCACCACATGTATACCTATCTCAAATCTCCCATGAGTTCTTTTTGTCTGTCATTTACTTGTAAACCTTTAAAAGGTGCCTCCTTATACTATTTATATAGTAGATCATATTATTCCTATTGATCAGAATTTCTAGTTGAAGATGCTTTCTCAAATTTTACAATTTAGGCTTCAAATATTTGGAGAAAAAATACATGTGATATAACATTGCTAAAATTAAAATGATAATTATGTGAAAAGTGTTATCCTCATCTCTGCTTGGTGCACCATGAAACACATATACAAATAGACACACAGCTCCCATGTAGTAGGGTTATACTCTGGAATTCAAACTAGCTATAAAAAAGTGCAGCTCCTGTCAGAATTTCTTTGATTGTGGTTATTAAAAGAATCTTAAAAATAGAGAGAATAGATCTGGACTTAAAGAGATGTGAACTAGATCTGGGCTAAAACCGGCACAGAAAAATAGAACCAAATGCTAAAATACTGCAAGGAAACTTATGATGCTTGCAGAACAAATGCCATTTTCATAGAGAGTGTGCTAGACCACTCACATGAAAATGACTGGCTTTAAAGCTTGCAGTGGGGATTTTTAAGAAGCATGAACAGCTAGTTGAAAGAGTAATAAGTGAACAACTAAGTGTAATTCTGGATTAGTTATCTGGGAATTATTTGTTTGGGAGTACTTGGTAGAGTTCTATATGATAGAAAACATGATGCCCAAGAATCAGCAAGCATCTGAGGATGAGTATTCACACCATCATCACCTCGCCTTCAGGTGCTTGGGTAGATTTATAGCAGGGTCAGGTGAAAGAAGTGGAAATAGGACCAGCAAGTTCAATTGGTGTTGTGAAAGAACAGGGATACAGAGCTGCGTGTCTGGATAAAGACTATCTAAAAACACCAAGGCCTTTTCACTCCCTGTGAAGACGATACTTTCCTTGGCCTCACTGAGCACAAAGCTCAGCCTGGTTGTTCAAGTTATTTGTTCTTTCACAGGCAAAATTACATCCTTAATCTCAGACTATTTCTTTTCAGAGTGTTAAGTGGGCTTTGCTGAAAACCACAGATGTGGGCTTTGGCTTTTTACGTTACATAATTGAGAAACCTTTGCTCCCTGTTTTATGCATGATTCAATTTAGGTATACATATAGTATAGTTAGACTAAAGAACCACACTCTAAAAACCAGCATTCAGAATGACTTTAAATGGTTTATTATGCTATTAATACCTCATCTGGAATTCAGTGCGACATCATTTTTTCAGTATTAATGAAGATAAATGATTGAGATAGATAGTTTATTAGATGACAGCCAAAGTTTATACTGTGGTAGATGCCTCACAACTGAGAAAGTGAAATCCACAAAATATAAGGCATTTTAAAAGCATGAGATTTCTGGGAAAGTGCTGAGAGTGTTCCTGAAAAAAACAGATTTTTTTCAGCACTTTAGTTGAGCATGTGCAGTCACTTATTCCTTCCGATACTACCGGTTGCATAAAGTATTTATCTGCAAAAACCAGGTCTAATCTATGCAATTATTAACATTGAATGTCATATATATCCCTAGCAGATAGAAAAGATCCATGAATTCAAGTTTTGATTATTAGGATTATAATTTTAAAGAAGATTAAACCCAGAAAGAATTTAAAATTTTATGATAACTACATTATCTAGCCAGCAGCTTGTACCAGATTTAAGGTATCATAAGTTTCTAACATATTTTTTCCTTTTAGATAGAATACATGCCTTTTCCCCATCAATATCTAGAAGCTTCTAGCAACTTCATCTTCAAGTAATTAATGCAAACATGACATCTAAAGAGTAAACTAATGTTTTCCCGGGACCTCAGAAAAGCAACTGTAAACATTGTAATAATTTATCCCATTTATACCAGTATTAGTTCTATCCTTACAGCTGTTTTATTATATTATCTGTTAGCAGACATAAATCTAATCTTTACTAATAACATACTTTCAGTGGTATAATTACCACATGCCACTTTGATGTCCCATTAGAATTTTTGAAGTGAAAGGAAGTAACCCAAGGTAGACTGTATTGAGTAAGTCTGACCATATAAAATATATATTTTTAAATGCTTAAATTCAGTTAAACCCCAATTCAAAACAAAGAAAAACCTCCTTGCTCACATCTGTTCTTAGAGGGATGCTTAGGGCCTGTGAGACAAAAAATATGGGTGAGAACTAGATCTTATGTTACAGAGAAAAATATTCCCTTTTTTCTATAATGAAATGAAAACATATTGTTAAATATTTTCTTTTAAGATGATTGAAATATATTGCTTCAGACTTTTATTTTTTTTAATAATATGATATGGCATAAAATAAAGGCAATGAAATAGAAATAATTTTAAATTGGCAAATTTCACTTTCAAAATAACATATTTCAAAGTCTGTTTTAATTTTTTTTTTAAATGCAGTATGTCATGAAGAAAAATATTTCCATGAAACACAATCTTTTGATGAATTTGTAAATAGGACTTAGAGAGTTTGCTATTCAGAGTTATAAATTTTCATTAAAATCTCAAAAGGGAAAAGTTTGTCGTTTTTTACACATTAATACAAGAAAGATTTTTCTAACTATATGTTGTGGGAAAGAATAATTTTGACCAAATTTGAAACTTAGTACCTTCTGACCCTCTGCACAGCATTCTGTCCCTGGCATAAAAGTAATTTCTAGTAATGATAAGCTGTGTTTTGCATCTGTGACCCACTCTCAAAGAAGAATTGTCTCAATAGGTTTTAGAATTTTGTTCTGAACAACAGATGTGCGGGCAAATTTTAACATTTCAAGAGTGATATTCAAATACTGGTTTGGATTGGAAGGGTTGTTAAAGTTCATCCAATTCCAGCTCCACTGCCATGGGAAGAGATAACTTCCATGAAAACAGGTTCCTCAAAGCCCCATGCATGCTGGCCCTGAACAATTCCAGGAACGGGGCAGCCACAACTTCTCTGAGCAACATGTTCCACTGTTGTACTGTCTTTTTCTAAATAGGATATTAAGTTTGTTGGCAGACACTGAATGTATTTCAGCATGCCCTTCTGCTTGAGAGGAAAGATGTAGCTGGTCACTGGGTAGGTGACACATTGCTTCTGTGCAAGACAGCAGCTCCTGGCTCCAAAATTTAGTGAGGACTAAGAAATGGGATCCACTGCCATTCTCTGTAAGTCGTGGCTTCCTGCCCAATTGTGTTGAAGAGAATATCTGTGTGAGTTTCTGGATCTGGTTGTGGATATAACACCTCAGGTTTGGTTTCATGGTACCTCAGTTTGGAAAAGTAGAATCTGAGATTTTCCGTGTTAAGTACTCTATTCTCAGATATATGATTAGCAATGTTATAAAGCCTCTCAGATTTATAAAATGGACAACTTTATCTCAAAGAAACAGGCCTTCAGAAACCAAATGAACACATTTTTGTCATGGCAAGAAATGGGTAATTTTGAAGACAGCAAATGACACTTCTCTGCCAATTGTGTATTTCAAGCCCAACCACCCTAGGTTAAATCTAAACAGTTATTAAAA
>VXBQ01007356.1:136351-155404 GCA_013400175.1 Phainopepla nitens
AAAAAAAAAAAATAAAAAAAAAAAAAAAAAAAAAAAAAAAAAAAACAAAAAAAAAAAAAAAACAAAAAACAAACTAGGTTTGCCAGTTAGGTTCTTTTTTCACTGTTAAAATTACCAACATCCTTCCTTTCAGATGTTTTAGCAGCTTTGTGTTTTGGAAAATGGCTGGACAGCAAATTTGTCTTAAATTAGCTGAATTTAGACAAGATCCCATAAATAGCATGCTTTAAATCTTGAGTAAATTGCATTTTGCAGGTTGATGACATCCCATTTAATCAAATAATGTTCTTACTCCCCACATCTTGGAATGCTGAGCACATTATGCATAAAACTTCCCCCAAGAATAAACCTATGAATTTGCTACTGGTGTCTATGGGGTGAAGTGCTGTTGGAAAACAGACTGAGTTAAAGAAATCCTCTCACCTCCTCTGTCAGTGGTAAGGATTTACCATACTAAACCTTGAGAGAGGGAAGACCAAAAAGGGGAAGATTGCACACCAGGGAAGAGAAGGAAAATTTGACTAATGTTGGAAAAGAAACCATCCAGGGAAATAAGAGGCAACATTGAGGGAAGAATGAGACTGAGAGTGGGGGTTTGCCAGACTCAGAACATAATGGGAATAGTGTAGGCAGACTGCAATTAGGGGGAAAAAAAAAAAAAAAAAAAAGGGAAATTAATTGCAAGGCACTTAGTAGAGAGTACTGAGATCCCATTGCTAAGGAGAAGAGAAGATGACTGCTTGGTTAAAGTGAGTAACATGAGAAGGCATAAAGATGGTGATGGTAAAGTTTAGGAAAAAATGAATACAGGTATTTATAATTGGAAAATCTGAAGAGTGGAAGAAACAGCATATCCAGAAGATAACAAAAAGCCAAAGTATATAAGGTATAAGGATAAGGAGTTTCATAATAATGAATCCAAAAATTAAAGTGTAGGGAAGAACACAGAAAGCTACTGCTGTGTAGATACCTTGAAACCTTGGAAAAGCATGCTTGTTCCTTCCTATCAGATATCTGGAAACCATGAAAGAGGGAGAGCGTTGTTCACAAAGTTTATCCACCTCTAAAATTTCAAAGTGTCACCATTAGTTTATCTATCAGCCCAAGATATTGCAGTCTGTGCTGGGAATTTAAAACTTCCTGCTAGCAGACCACTTTATGGCTTTTGTTGCTTTAAATCTAGGAAATTACAGAAAATATACATGGAGAGAGGATACAAACCTAGTTCTGATAATCCCTAGTCTTGGGGTAGTTAATATGAAAGGACTCAATAGAAATGATGTTGTGGGCTTGTCTACAACTATAGATACTTAGCAATAAATTTCAAGGCTTTTTGTGTTCTATTTATTATGGAAGGATTCTGCCAAAATATGTTATCACAGACCTCTCTTTATATCTTTCATTCCCTACTGCTCATGCAGCCTACAATCTACACTGTTTTTCCAAGACAAGATTCGAATTAATTTTCCTTTGCTAAAAGCTCAGGCCTACATAATAGGTAAGCAAGTCCCTAGAAGGAGGGAATAATCAATCTATATGGCTCATATTTGCCTTTTATATAAATTATTTAGTAAGGGAGTAATTTAAATGGCAAGTTTTCATGATTCACATAGTTGCACCCTTATGGAAAATATGAAAAATGCATTGTCACAAAGAGCTCTTTGTGAATGTTATCATAATAATGGCGGCAAGGGAACCCTAATCTAAGCCTAGAAAAGATCTAATAGGTCACATTGCATGTTTGTGGGAGACAAGTATTTGCTGTGAACAGATTGATAAATTTTTACTTTTTTATAGAACAGAAGGATAACACAATTCTGATTGTAGGGCCCCTGAGAATATCTATTTTTGTTCACTGAGAAAAATCAATAACCCTTTTTTGGAAGGATTGAGACATAGAATAACATCTTTTTTTTTTTTTTTTTTTTTGTACAACAGTGTTGTTATACCATGAAGACATGCCAAAAAGTCTTGGGGAGAGAGGCAGAATCCATTAAGAAAAGCATTCATTTCTCTTTGTTATTGGCATAACTTCCATAGCAAAAGATGCAAAATTGTCAAATTATTTTATTTTCCTCACAAATTTACTGGAAGTTGGGTCATACCCAAATAACCTGGTAATCTCCCACCTGTAGAGCATTAGTATAGTGTATAGAACAGCAGATTTATGACTTGTTCCAAAGACAAGCATGAAACTATATCTTTTTCTTTTACTGAGAGGCCCTCTGCATGAGATGAACTAATACATTACTGTAGCCTAACATACTTGTTAGCTATTTTCCCTTCCTGAATTAAAAAATTGAATTATGTACACTCAGTCTAGTTACTGAACCTGTAAAGTTTATTAAAGTTTATCGACCATGTGTATACACTTCAGGATTTAGGTTCAATTGCTTCTTTCAAGCTGGAACATTGAATTAAGATGCAGTGGCTTGCTGTGGCTCTCATGGACTCCAACTGAGCTACAGGTAGCAAAAGTCTCCTTCAATTAGACATAATCATCACTCACAGTCAATAATTGTGCTAAAGGCTGCTTTCAAATCTGTGAGGGATTCGCATTTAATGTACTGATTCAGCTTGTCTGAGCCAAATTCACTGTGTACTGAAACCAAAGCAATTTAGTTCTTGCCTACGGCCCTTTTGGCAGTTCATCTAGTACTGAGCACTGTAAGGACTGTGAGATACAATTTAATCTGAGACATCTGTGCACAGACAGGACCTTTTCCGTAACAGAGAAAGACTAAGTAATGGCTAAGCTGTAGTTTTATGTGAAGAACCAAGTCTTATCTCTCCTCTGAAAAATAAAGCATTTAAGATATAGTAGAAAGCCAAATGAAAAACGAAAAGGAAAAAAAAAAAGAAAAGAAAAAAGGAATAAAAAATCCTTGGATTTATGAAATGCACACTGAGTCTACTAACAGCTTTCCTTGCTCCTAACCACATAAAGCACTTGAGCTGTGATCCTTGGATTAACCATTTAAAGATATTATACTTATCGTCAGCTGCAGCTGACTGGAAAGATCTTCATTAAATATGAAAGAAAGAAGGCGCACTGCTTGAGATTTTTGTAAAAATATGAAAATTTTCATTGTATGTATTTTTTTGTATTTTTTCTTTTTGGCTATATTATTATTGGGGAAAATGCTGTAATATTTATCTCTTGTATCATCCTGACTGTTAGAGGCTTGACATTTCCAGGAAAGGCTTAAAAGTCTTGTACTATATATTATATTGCATAGGAAATTTTAATGATAGTGAAACAAGTACCAATACTGTCTGCCAAGTTTAGGTGACTTAAACCAGGTTTTCATCTTGAGTTTGCACTCAATTATTGTGTGATGTCTACTTGTCATTTTTCTTCAATAATGGAAATGCTCCTTATGATGAAAGAACCATTCTTGGTATTTCCTCAAAACCAGTATGAAAACACTTTTGTTTATATGAAGGCAACTCAGGGAGTGGGCTGGAAAGGTGAAGACAGCTCTGTGGCATTCACTAGGCACTGCCTTGTTGAAGGTCCTGCTTTTATGGAGTAGGAATCAACAGTCTTCCTTGGTCAATACCTGTTTGGCAAAAACACAGCTAAGAAGGTGAAGTCCTTTCCCAGAAAATAGTGAAAGCATCCAGAATAAAAGCTTGTCTTGTCAAATCTAATTATGATAGAGGCTCTGAATTATTAGAGTGGCTGCAAAACGCATCTGCAATTTCTTTAAGTGAGGTTATGTCTATCAGACCTTCAAATCTGTTACAAAATATTATCCGAGATTTGCATTTTTGGTCAAGATATGATTATTTCAGTGGAATCAGAATTTTCTTTGTTGATTTTGTGCAACAAACAGAGCAGTCCATTGGCTTCTTTGCATGTTATTTGGTATATCTAATGAGTTATGAGTCATTCAGTGTGGGGACTACAGTACCTGGACACCTAACATAGATTTCTCAATATAGTAAACTGCAAGGATATCATCCTGTAACATCTGGGATTATATCTATATGTCTACCAACATGATGCATTAAATTTGGGAAAATGTTCTTAATAGATGATACCATACGCAGAGGCAGAACAGAATGTCAACCTCTGTTTTTCCCCTTGCCTCCCTCTGGCTCTGAATTTTGCCCTTCCAGCAGCTTGGATGCCAAGTAGAAGAGGAGATCATTCTGCCATTCCACAGTTGGCTTCTGCCTTGAGAAGCAAGTCCTGAAAGATCACAGCATGTGTGGCTGTGGATAGACATTTTACATGTCCCCCTTATCAGGGGAGCTTTGTGCACTTAACAGAAAGAAGAAAATCCATATTCCACAGCTACATAAAATGGTGTTTATGTTCCTTTCTTGGGTCTGAACTTTAGTGCCTTGTGGCAGGCAGTGACTTTTTGTTCTTTATACTAGCTGATGGTCACATAATGGATACCTTATTCATGGCTAGACCTGCTACATATTAAATACATATATTGTTCTTGCTACTTGTTTTGATTACATTACAAATTTCCTACAAGGGGAACATGAAAGAATAAAAAAGCTTACTTGTTTCCCCTGATTCAATGAAGGCTGAAGAAGATTATATTTCTCTCTGTGTTTTCCTTGTCCTTGTTTATTCACCAAGACAGAAATAAATCAGGGACAGAAGAGAGCTTTTTAAGCTAAACAATGAACAGTATTAGCTCATGAATAAATTGCCCTAAGAAAATGCAGGTTGGAATTATAAGAAAGACCCATCAAGAGTGAACAGTTCTAAGTCGGCCTTTAAAATGGTATAAGAAAACAATCCTAAAGCCCAGTTTGGAATCATCGTAAATGGACATTTGAAAGATGATATAAATGCTCAACACAAAAGTCTCACCTTATACTACAGAAAGACAATTTGTCACTCAGAAGACCCATTCCAATCCTGTGTTCCCAAAAGTGAGTTCCACAAGTGCTGGCTTGCAAAGCAGAAGTTCCAGCAGAAGATTATTTACACCCAGTAAATTAATGCAACATTACCATGGGGCTTCTGACATCCTAATTTTTGTTGTGGAGCTCTTTAGTGTCTCCTTGCAAAGGACACTGTGACTGGTTGAAAGGTATTGCTTGTAAAAAATGTTTCAATGTCCATTATTAACTTCATTTTTCTTAATATTCATTTTATTAATGTAGCTGTAATGTGTAACCTTTAGGTGATTCGAAGGGCAGTCAGTGACCAGGTGGACAGATTGAGTCCTTGAGGTAGTATTTTTTAATGTTTCAGCCAGATGGAGATTATAAACAATACATGCGAATGAAATATTTGTTTAAAAAAAGGTTCCTCATGCACAGCAACTTCCTTTTTCTTTTTTTTAATTTTCAATATTAACTAGGAATTCTATATTAAAGTAAAAAACCCCAAATATAGCCACTAATTGTGTCAGTAGTATCTGCCATATCAGACAAGCTTCTGAACATATGAAATTTCCTGTTGCAGTTAGCTTGTATAGTCTCATTTATGACTTTTTTTTTTTTCATTTCTAGAATCTTCTTATATTTTGAGTCTGTTTTTATGACTGCAATAATTTTTAAGAGGTAGGTTTTTCATGGCTTGGCTTGGAATTGGATGACAACAATAGGTAAAATGCAGTCCACATTCATCTCCATGTTTTTGAATGATGAAAAGTTTCACTACAAAAAAGGAAATCTCCGATTCAATTCAGCAGTTTTTTGAAGTCAGTCATTCCGTCTTCAGATGTGAAAATTAGAAATTAATCTATAGCATTGTAAAAAAGAAAGGATAAAATTGGGAAAATTCTAGGGAGAAATACTCATTGAACAGTTTATTCAGATAATATATATGTTTGTAGAGTAATATGTACAATAAATGGTATTATGTCCATAATAAACCTAGTCAAATACTGAGAAGAAAAGTAATTGAATAATTTATTCAATGAAAGATGACAAAATTCACTGAATAATGTATTCACTGAACAATACTTAGCTCTATTTTTTCTTTAAAATATATAGAGAAATATTTCAATATGCTAAGATTTGTCTTTTATCCTGCTTTACACTGAAAATCAACACAATTCTGAGTTTAAAAAAAATTAAGTGCTAATGATAAGAAATCTTTCAAAACTTCTGAGTTTGGCTTTTCTGTTACATGTGTTCTCCAGAAGTTTTAGCAATGTTTAGTTGCCAAAAATGTTTGTAATCCTTCAGAATTCATCCTCAACTTTACTAATGTTACATCATTATTTTCTTATTAAAACCACAGTCCTGACATATATTGTTTTTAATAACATGTAAACAAAAAATGACTTCTTACATATTTACTAACACAAATCCCCATATCCTGTTCATGCTGACAGTGCACAATCCTTGTATTCCAAATGCAAAGGCAAATTCAAATACAAAATTCAGTGTGTTCAAAGAAACCCATTGGGTGCTAAATGTTAATCTCCCTCACGGTCCCCAACTAGTCTCATTTCCAGCAAGAGAAAATGCAATGTCAAGCAGACACTTAGAGCTTAAGAAAGGAAAGATAGACAGGGCATGCCATGGGTCAATAATGGATGCTGTTATCAGACAAGTGGGTCACAAACATTCGCTTGAAGTTATTAAACTAATTCTACATGAGAAGTGACTAGTTCAGTGATAATTAGCTGCATTTTTATGATGCATATAATTTCCGTGATGCCACAACATCTGTGCTAACACTATCAAAAAGATGATAAAGATGAAAGTAGCTAACCTTCAGGTTAACTCTAATTGGAATACCCTTAAATTAGGGGAAATGACATCTAACTTTAATGTGCAGTAACACCCTTATCTTTTCGGTCAGCTCCTGCTAATTTGTTTGTGTACTGTAAGTATCAGACATTTTTTTAATTAGCTTTTGGATGAAATTTAATATACAAACTTTACATTCTTAATGAAAAAATATATTTTAATTGCTCACTGTTTTATCTATGTCTGACTTTTCTTCATTGCCATCTCCAGTCAGGAACCCCAGACCTATCTGCAATATGCTTTGTATTTAATGATTCACCATGCATATTTTATCTATTTGCATAGCAGTTAAGGACACAAGTTTTTCTGGACTTCAGTAGCAAAGATAGGCCAAATGAAATGCTGAAACATGAAATAAGTTGACTGATCTCTAGACAAAAAATCAATTATGAAACAAGTTGCATTATCCAGTGATGCAGTAACCAGCAGTGGAGAGAGAGGGATGTATTGTGTTGTCTGCTCACACTTCTCAGGTGAAATCACTGGTGAATCTTATTAGGATTTGTTATGGCATGATCAATTCATAAAATGAAGAAGTCCCACTCAGGAGTGGGATTCATGTCAGCTAACTTGCATTGAAGGTGGGTTAGAATTTGGTCTATTTGGTCTACTTTGGTCTAAGGTTTCATTATCACCAGTTAAAAGATGCAGAAAAGGATCCCAGATAACTAGGCTAGACTTAAGGTTCAGCTCTCTGTGCCTTGTTCTAAAATTATAGGAACTTTACCTAAAGTTCAAAATGCTGAACATCCATTAATTGCACAAAACTCTACTGTACTCCATAATTGGCACTGCTGGATAACTTTCCTGTTACAAGAGACATCTGGGGAAGGTAAGAAATTCAGTTATTCTTTAGGCTGAAAAACTGGATGTTCTACTGTACAAAACAAATTTTTACCAAGGATAGCAAAAAGGTGCAGGTAACTAATTCTTTCTTTGACTCAGTCTTCAAAAGAAAGACCAGCTCTCCTCAGGTCAGCCAGCCCCCTGAGCTGGTAAGACAGGGACAGGGAATAGACTAAGGCCCCTCCAATACAGTTCTGGGCTTCTCACTTCAGAGACATTGGGGTGCTGAAGCATGTCCAGAGAAGGGCAATGAATCTGGTGATGGGTCTGGAGATGAAATCATAGGAGGGATGGCTGAGTGAGCTGGAGTTATTTAGCCTGAGGAAGAGGAGGTTCAGGGGAGGCCTCATCACTCTCTTCAACTCTCTGAAATGAGGGTGTAGTAAGATGGGGTTTGGCCTCTTCTCCCACGCAGCTAGCAACAGGACAAGAAGAAATGGCCTCTGAACGAGGAGAGGTTCAGATAGAATCAGAAAGAATTTTTTCACTGAAAGGATTGTTAAGCATTGGAATGTCCTAGAAACTGGTGGAGTCACCGTCCCAGGGGCACCTAGTGAACATGATGATGTTCAGTCAGAGGTTACAGTTGAAGATCTGGAAGGTCTTTTCCAGTCTAAATGATTCTGTGATTATATGAAATGGGAAATAAGGTGCCCTATGCTTTCTCCTGTGATATACAGAATATTTGTGTTTTGCAGTCGTAATCTACCAACTTTTTGTAGTGTGACATAACTTCTCAAAATGTTGAAAATTATTCCATATGTAACTAAAAGTAAATGTTGAAATTTCTCCTATTACTCTACAGCAAAATGATTTACGTTTTCAACTCATGTTATTATTAATATGTTGCTGGAGGGAATATAAATATTTTCCATGGAAATATATAAAAATCTCTCCCATTTCCTTTATGAAAGGCGCAGAAAGATTAACAAGTAGCTAGTTTAGGTCATCTGGAAGACTCAGCTGGAATGGGAGTCTGTGTTATTCAGGTGAGGTCTGATGGGCAAATGATGCTGTCTGTTATGAAAAATAGTCATGCCATGACACAACACCACTGATATATCAGAGTTGTCATTTCAATTCACATTTCCTGAATATGTAAGGTGCAACTGTTAAGTAATTTAATATTTTTCTGTTGTTTTGTCCTCCTGGGTCAAAAGAAAGAAATCATTAACCTAAAATGTTTGTATATAGTTTTCCCTGTAAGAAACATTATTGGTTCATGAATATTTATGTGAATACACTCACATATATATATATATATATATATATGTATGTATATATATACACTTACATAAGATTTGTTCTGAATATATATATATGTATGTACAAATATATATATATATGTATGTATAAATTATTCTGAATTAAAAATACACAGAAAACTGCCCCTTAGAAAATTAAAACCAGTGTTTGCACATGTTGAGTCATTGAATGCTATTTCTGTAATTACAGGCCCAAATTGTGTTTTGTTAGAGGAAAAAAAAGAAACCCGAGCAAATACCTAAGTTCAACCTTGCATTGCTAAGCTTAGACTTAGGCAAAACTGGGGTTTATATTTTTTATTTTAACTTTATCTGAGACAATATAACATTTTTTGCTATAGTTTTGGAAATCCTAACAGGGTAGCTGCCAATCACTTGACAAATTCCATGCTGTCATACTCGGAAATAAAGATTTGAATAGAGGTCCTGCTGAGAATGGTAACTGCTTCTGCATGTGTTTGAACATGTGATGTAAACTGTGATCCTGTGTGTTCAAAGCTTCTCAGTGTTTGTCTAATCTGATGCTATTTTTCCCAAAAGGAGTGTATTGTAACATCTCATAGATACAGAAGTGATAAGATTCAAAAGACACAAAGGATTATAGTTACACCTATACCATAGTTTACTGACTCCGTGGATTACATCATATTGCAAGAAAAGGTCATCAGAACCTGGAATGCATTGTGATGTTGGGAAACATTGCTGACTTTATTTCACATAAAAAAAATGTGTTGCAAATAGAAGCACTTAATATTAAGCAATGAAAGGGAAACCATTCCTAATATATATTTTTTTTTTTATTTTCCTGTAATAAATAGATATTGGAGCCTGGTTTTCAATTTCAAAAATGAATCAGAGATTAATTCATAAATAAATATCCCCATATTTTCTATTTAAAAGGTAAAGATGTGTTAGATGAGTCCATTCAGTTGAGCTTATCAGTGTGTATGGTCATAGAAATGTTCAAAGTTTTCAGGAAGCATTATTGTTATGCAGTCAAAACAATTTTCCGGCGCATCTACCTGCAATACGACTTTTGAAATAAAATGTATTGGAAACTAAGTATTATGAATAAATGGTATCACTTGCCAATGCTTGCCCTTTATAAATCATGATGTTCCTAAATCTGTCATAAGGCAGAGAACATGAGGCTGTACTGTACCACTAGCTCAACAATGAGACAACAGAGTTATTAACCATACCTTTTGTTTCCCAAGCATGAGATTCCACAATCTTAACAAGATTTGGTTGTTTAACCATTAACTAAGTACATTTGGAAATAAGTTGTTGAAATAATTGTGGACCTTTGCTATTTAGCATGATTAATTTCTGACCTGCATTAGAACCACTTTCTCTTGTTACGATTAAAATATTTTATTTATAGCAGTGATTCTTACATAAATTCTGAAATTATTTTTATAGTGGATAAGAAAGCAAGGCACTGAAATTTTCCCAAAGAGTTTTGACTGACATTGATAAATAAATAAATATAATAAATGCTGGACTGAATATACCAAAATAATCCCTGTTATTAGCTTTTGGTCTTGCTTAATTTTTTTTTTCTGAATATTAGGTGTTCTTGTAATATCATCAAGTTTTGTAAGGAAAACGTGGGCACAATAGGCGTTTTTTTATGTGAACCATAATGTTACTCAGTAAGTTAGACTATTTGCAAAGAGTAGGACTTATATTCAAAAAACCATTTATACAATATGTATATCTTTATGCCACGTCTTGATGGTAGTTCTTGCTTGTGTAGCATCCTGATGTGCCTTGCATCTTCCATGCAGATATTTGCAAAAGTTTCACTGAAAAACAATGAATTCAATTGCAAAACAGGGTATATTACATATTTTAGCTTTCTTATGAACCTACTTAATCAACAGATAATATGAACATAAATAATGTGTTAATGTAAATTAAGCCTACTTTGCTATCAATCTATGTCTAAATTAGTTTCATCATCTTGTCTTTAATAAAATCATGACTGATTAATTTTGCTTATCAAATTTTATCTCAAAGTTTGATCATGCAATCCCTCTAAAGTTTGAATAGTTCCTTAAAACATGTAGCTTCACTGCAGAATTAGTATATAATTAGTTTCTTTAAAGTATTCCTAGAGTGAGAAGTTCCTTGTCTTTATAACTGGAGGTTCAGTGAAAAGTAGTGTAGATATTCTTGGTCTGTATGAAAAAGTAGTTTAAGACAGGCGTACTTCTGATTCTGAGCTTTCCTCCCTGTCCCTCAGCGTCTCTTGCAAAGCCAGAAGCTAGACTAGCTTGAGGTGACACTGGGAATACAGATGATATATTGTGCTTGCCAAGGGTACTGCTATTTGTATTCCCTAACACAGCTGGAAATGTCTTGCTTGTCAGTTGAGTTCTTAAGACATCCTTTTCTGATTTCTCAACATCAGCATCTGAGTTAAGCTTGATGATAGTAATATTAAAGATCCAGAAACAGACTCAATTTCTTGTGAACAAAGATGTAATCAGAATTAAGAAACATGTCTGATAGATAAAAAAGAAACTCACTATCACATCTGATTAATAAATAACTATATTGCCTCATTGGTTCAGTTATTCTTTAGCTTTGGGTTTTTTTGTTTGTTTTTTTTTTTTTTTATTTTCCTGGTAGAACTGGCTATGGAGAGTCTATCCATATGATAAACTAGCAGGAGAATAAAGAATGATGAGGAAAAAACCCATTACATTATTTACATGTTGTGTAAAATTTAAAAGACAAAAATATTCTAATTCTTATGCCTATCAGTACTTAGAAAGCATAATATACCAATAATTGTCACAGCAGTCGTATCTCAAGATATTGAAAGGTTATTGCTTTTGCCTACAGTTATTATATCTGGTATTTATGTCACACATTGCAGTTGCTTGAATTTGAATCTCCAAAGTACTCTGGCCTCAATAATAGTAATTTTATATGCATTTATCACAATATAAATGAGTACTTTCTTGGTGTTCTGTAAGAGGATCAAAATTTCATGTGCAAACCATTATTAATACTCTTACTTTTCTTTCTTATACTAATCCAGATATCAACTATAAGAATATGATTTGAATATGATCACAACTACAAGATTTTCTTTCAGATATTTCATCTTGTAGATATGGGCTTATTGTGAAATAAGGTGAGAGCCTTAATTGGCAAATCAAGACATTTCACTCTATATATCCAATTATTAATGTTTAGCATCTGATTAAATCTCTGTGATAGGCTTTATCCAATGGGTTAAATGATGTTCAGTTGAATTTTATTATTGTGTTCTTCTTCACACAGTATAGCTTCACACATAGCTATAAATGTAACCATTGCATTTACTTTGGCTTCCTAGGATTATTTTAAGATTACCAAAAACAAAGTTTAGTCCAAAGTTTGGGCAGACTGGGCAATATCAGATAGGTATCTCTGAATTCAGAATTTCAGGAATGAAAAGTAACATGTTTTACCATACATGAAATATTACAACAATAACAACAACAACAACAATAATAATGATAATAATCAGCAGAAGAAGTTCAAATATAATTTCCTCCAAACCTCCTTTTCATGCTTAAATGGCCAGTAAATATAGGATCAATCATATATATCATAATTCTAGTAGCCCAATAAGTTAGTATGATGTACTTCCTACCTTGTGATGATCTTGAGAAAACACTGGCAAAGAAAATGTCATAATTTCTTCTTGTTTTGTAGTACATATCTTAATTTCTAACATTTCAGTAACACCATATCTTTAGAAGATGCTCTCTAGAATTTAGTTACTCTGTGTATCTAGTCTATTTTTTATTGAGCTCATAAAACAAACAAACAAACAAACAAACAAACAAACAAACAAACAAACAAACACCCCCAAAAATTATGAAGCCCGGCTATCATCAATTTAGGAAGGAATATGACTTCATGCTGGAATTCATTCGACATAATAACAAGCCTTTTATTAAAGGAACATCCTGGAACACTAAGTAAACCGCAGTGTACAAAAATGCCACAAGGTAAAGAATTCTCTGAAGGTTCCTCTGCAAGCAATTGAGTTGTGGAACTGGCTATCTTTATCCTTGAGACAACATTTATTGCTTTTTGAAACCCTCCAGGAATTGTCACTGGATGTTCACTAGGTATTCCTGACTTGTAAACATGGTCACTGTCCTCTGAAAGATTTTGTTTCCTTGCAAAAACCCAAATAGGTTGAATACACCCAAGATTGATCAAATGTCTATGTGAAAACATAATTTGGACTACTCTGCATATAAAGTAATATATCCTGGTATCTTAATTACATAGCGGGCGGAAAGGGATCTGGAAAGTAGAAGGCAAAAGGGTTCTTGCCTTAAATACATTTAACTGTGATACTATATAAAATACAACCCTTCACTCTTTTTGTAATATTTTGCAAAAGATTACAAAATTTTGTTTAAGTTAGTCTTAACTTGCATAAGACATTACAACCACTCAATTTCAGCATCTGTTCTTGGTAAGGGTTTACAAGCTGATTCTTTTGCTTTTCTTGGGGGGAGTTATTTTATAACCATGTAATATTCATACTTTAATTATTACAGGAATGTACCACTATTTGTTGAATGAACAAGAATCTTAATCATAGAAGTATAAAATCATAGAACGGTTTGTGTTGCAAGAGACCTTAAAGATCATCTAATTCCAATCTCTCTGCCATGGGCACGGAAACCTTCCACTAGGCCAGGTTTTTCAAAACCCCATCCAATCTAGCCTTGAACATTTTCAGGGATAGGACATCCACAACTTCTCTGAGCAACTTGTTCCTGTTCCTCGCCACCCTCACAGTAAAGAATTTATTTCTATTTTCTAATCTAAACCTACTCTCTTTCAGTTTGAAACCGTTCCACTTGTCCTGTCACACTTTATTACCCTAGCAAAAAGTCTCTCTCCACCTTTCTTGGAGGTTCCCTTTAGATACCGAAAGGATACAATTAGGTCACTCCAAAGCCTTGTCTTTTCCAGGCTGAATAACCTAAATTCTCTCAGCCTTTTCTCCTAGGAGGGCTGCCCCATCCCTCTAATCATCTTGGTGGCCTCCTCTGGACTGAGTCCAGCAGGTTCATGTCCTTCCTGTGCTGAGAACCCCAGAGCTGGATGCAGTATTCCAAGTAGAGTCTCACTTAAACAGGAGTAGAAAGGGAGAATCACCTCCCTCAACCTGCTGGCCACGCTGCTTTGGATGCAACCCAGATACAGTTGGCTTTATGGCCTGCAAGTGCACATTGGCAGCTCATGTCCAAACTCTTATGCACAAGCACCCTCAAATCCTTCTCAGAAGGGCAGCTCTTGATCTTTTCATTCCCCAGCCTGTATTGATAGTAGGGTTGCCCCAACCCAGGTACAGCACCTTGCACTTGCTCTTGTTAAAACATTGTGAGGTTCCTATGGGCCCACTTCTCAAGATTGTCAAGGTCCCTCTGGATGGTATCCTGTCCTCCAGGACATGTCAGCTGCACCACTCAGCTTAGTGTCATCTGCAAATTTGCTGAAGGTACACCTGATCCTTTTATCTATATCATTAATGAAGATATAAAATAACACCTGTCCCAATATGAAGGACACCACTTGTCACTGATGTCCACTGGGATTGGGTAGTGTCGATCACTACCTTCTAGATGCAACTGTGAAACCAATTCCTTGTCCATCTAACAGTCTATAGACTGTTATTATCCAGATAACACTGAATCCATTTCTCCCCAATTTAGAGAGAAGCAAGTTGTGAGGAACCATATCAAATGCTTTACACAGTCCAGATGAATGACATTTGTGGCCTTTTCCATGTTCCCTGATGTATTCACTCCATCATAGAAGTCTACTAGGTGTGTCAGGCAGGACTTGTCCTCAGTGAAGCTGTGCTGGCTGCTTCCAATTACCCCCCTGTCCTCTATGTGCCTCAATATAATTCCCAAGGGTCTGTTCTATGATCTTCCTGAGTACAGAGATCAGGCTGAGAGGTTGGTAGCTCCCAGGGTCCTACTCTCCACCCTGTTTAAAGATAGGCCAAATCTTCCCCTTTTTCCAGTCACCTGGGACTGCATCTGATTATGATGACTTTACAGGATACAACTTATTACATATGAGGGATATCAGATCCCACTTCAGAATGGAAGTTGTGATTAAACCATTCCATGAAAGGCAAGGATTAAGTTAAACTATGTTTAACTGTATCTGTTTTTTTCATACATAGAACCTCATCAAAGATTACATGAAAACAATAAAGCTGCAGCATTTTCTTTCTTTTTTTTTTTAATGACTGTTCTCAATTCATCTAAAAGAAGCAAAGTCTCTGGTGAAGGTATTGATTATAATCAATGCTCTAGGTCTACCTTGCTTCCAAAAACTTCAAAGAGGTTCCCAAACTGAAACATGTACTTGCCTTTGTTGAAGGGTTTGGCATTGAAAGTTGATGATAATGAGACAAGAATAAAGTAAAAGAGAAATTAAAGAGCTTTCTGAGTCATACATTTCAGTCTTTTGTGTTGGAGATATTAAACTCAGACATAAAACTCTTAAAACTCATAAAACATTCTGAATTCCATTTTGAAAAGCTGTAAATTTTTTAATTCATCCTCCTCTATTGGAAGATGTTTCAGAACCTGATTTCTTTTAAAACAATAAATCTAATTTCATACACACAAAGAAAAGACTTCATTTAAAGTCCAGTTTATCTCAACACTGTCTTTTAATTTAAGTAACTTTCTTCTCTTTTTGTTCTTTCGATGCTTCTAGGTAACACTCATGCCAGCTAACTCTTTCATTAGCTTAAAAAGCTTAGGAAAGTAAGTTTTACTTTTCTGCAAAAGATTTCCAATCACTCTGCCAGACTTCTGCAGTGGTTGCTGTTTAAGCTTCTATATGATAGGCAGTACTATTAACCTTTTTAGACTTCCAAAAATTGTGAGTTAACTTCTCCAAATACAGTCTTATCAGCTTTACTGCAGTAGTTTTAGATACAGTTAGTCAATATTATGTTTCTCGCACTGGTAGTTTAGGATTTTCTGTTTTTCTGACTCATCTACTTGCTATTTGATCAAAGCTCTGTTTTCCAGTGAAAAAAAATAGGCTTTTTCACTGATTTTGCGTAATTTATATATCCTCATATATATTGATGCTATATGTATTTCTTTCTCTCTACCCATTGTTTCCCACATTTTTATTACTTCACTTAAGTAGCATTCTCTTAGCCCAGAAGAATAGACACCATTTGATTAATTCTAATTTCTCATTCTATTTCTTTTTTTAATTATTTGCATGAATCACAGCAAGCCTGTCACTAAGAAAAACATGTTTATATATCTATGGATGTTTTGAATTATCATCTCTATTCTGTTCTGTTTTCTTGTCTTATTGCTGTTTCCAGCAAATCGTTCTTATCTTAACCCATATCTTTTGTGCCTTCCCTTGGAGGGACAGAGAGGGGAGTGGTGCGTGGTCTTTTTAGCGGGAGTACTAAATTGGGGAATACCATTCCTAAATCATGACAGAGCACCACTAAAGCACTTTCTTTCTCTTAGTTTAATAATTCTTGCTGCACTGCAGTGAAAATTTTCGGTGACACAGCCAAAGGCTGACCAGCAGTTTCCTTCACACCGACTGTTTTCAGGATGCTTTTCATGTTCATGTGCAGAACCTTTGTGATATTGGGTGTGTGGGAGTTTTTGTTATGTATGTCAGTTCTTTTAAATGAGAAGTTCATTATTTATGTGGACCTGTCTATTCTTCAGGTTGGTCCACAACCTGAGTTCTCTCCCTTGCACCCTGCTTCTCATCTGTAGATTGATTTCCCTTCCTTTGTCCCTGTGACTACTCTGTGTACAAAATCTTTTCCAGCACCAGCCCTAGCTAATTCAAGCTCTCCCCTTCTGTGCTTAAGAAGAGAGTATCTCTTTCACTGCTGTTTTATCTTTCACCTTCAATCTCTTCTTCCCCTCTTCGGTGCAGCACACTAGCTTTTTTATTCTACATTTTCTTTCCTATTAGGCTTCTTCATAAAATCATAGAAACGCTGGTTATAAGGAAGCTCTGGAGATCATCTAGTCCCAGTGAAGGGATGAATACTGCCCACACTAGATCAGGTCACCAAGTTTCCAGCCAAGTTTTGTGAACTTTCAAGGATGGAGATTCTACTATACCTTTGGGTACCATTCTGCTGATCATTCTGTTTTAGTTTTACTCTACTGTCTTAGTGGAGAATATTTTTTCTAATATCCAGTCTGAATATCCCAAACCATGACATTTGGTCATTTCTGCCAGTAATGTCATTTATCACTGCTGAAAAGCCCCTGGCTCCATTATCCTCAGAACTGTCATTCATCCAGGTGTAGGCTGCTCACTGATTCTACCCTTAAATTCCTGTATTCTGGATTAAGCTTTACTCAGTATCTTCTTTTAGGCTGCACCAAAGACTTATTAATACTCCTGATTGTCTTGATATCCTGCTACTAGGTCCTTGTGAGTTTTCCAACACCTCTTTTGCACTAGATTGGCCAAAACTAAACAGGTGTGGCCTATACCATTTGTGAAGAGAGCGTACTATTAACTCCAGTACTGTTTGATATCCATTGTAACCTCTTGGCCTTTCATTTGGGCTGGTATTAAGTTTTTGGTTCTAAAATGGTGCCTACTTGGTGCAGGTGCAGAACTTTGCAAATCTCCTCACTGAAACTGAGGAGGTTTCCATTGACCTAAACTTCAAATATCTCAGAATCACTCTGGACTAAGGCTCTATGTCTAAATTCCATCCTTGTCTCCAGTTTAGTATCTGCTAGTTTGCTTTTATCATACTGGATTTTAGTCAACCAACTGAACAAAATCAGTCCAGTATTGCTCATTGCTCACTAGTTAGATATTGAGCCATTGATTATTGTCCTATGAGCCATGAAGTCTGGCCAGTTCTTAACTAATCTCTTTTCAGACATCTTTTACCTTGGTACTGTGGTCATATGCTCCCCAAAAGCATGCTCTTTAAAGCAAAGCAAAGATCAGAACTCATATGAGGTTTCTCATGAGTTCCTACAACAATAATTTGTTGAGTAGCACACAGCAAAATGAAGTCCCATGTCAGCACTTTGAGGTAGTGCTCTTTACCAAAAAAAAAAAAAAAAAAAAAAGCAAATGGGGAAAAAGAAAAGACTATGCCAGTTACCATACAGCTCTTAATTTCTCTGCCAAGAAGATCACAACCATACAAAAGCAAAAGTTTTGCTCTAATACTTTTGTGATGGGAAGCTGCTGAATATATGCATTTTCCATTGGGTATCAATGTAGCCTGGAAGATGGAAAATAAAAACCTCCCCTCAAAGTATTGCTTCTGATGCATTCCTTCAGTCAGAAAAGCCCAACATGTTCGTAAGTCAAAACCAAGTTACATACCAGACAAGTGAAATAATTTCTAAACATTTGTCTTTTCAATATTGTTTTCTCCCTCCCTCTCTGGCTCAACCACGCACTCCAGTGCACAGACACTCACAGATGTCTGAGCCAACCTGCCAGCTGTAGCTTAGGAAGGAGTTCTGCATCAGGATGCTTTCATCTGCCCCACCCTGCCCACAAGGACGGCTGTAGACAAATTAAAATAACTGGCAAACAAGTTTGGGTTTCAATGCACTGACTTCTGAAGCTAAACATATCATGAGGAGAGTTTGTGCCTTCTGCTTAGAGATGCAAGTCTTCACATTTTCATCAGCCAAGCAACCAAAAAGCTCAGAAGACAAAGCACTTATTCTTACCAGCAAGCATTAAAGTTAGGTTTGACAATTATGTTTTAAACTCCATTTTGGAGTGTCCTTTAGCTCATGTCAGCTATCTTGCTGCAGTTTTCAAAGTACAACCCCTACTGGACTATTCTCTCCAGGGACAGTTTTTCTCAGAACTGTCCTTAGAGGTTCAACCTATCCCTGGTAGATTTCAAAGTCTCAAATATTTATGCATGTATTTACTTAAAACACATTTCAGTTTACATTAAAATGACAATTATAAGATCACAAAGGTTAATTTAAAAACTCTGAGCATTGCGTAATTAACTGAATCTAAAATACAACCGCAGTGCTTGTCTGTGTTTTGAAATTCCTGTGATGACATGAAGTCTCTTAATCACAATAGCAAATTACTTAGCACTGTTGTTCACCTTAATTGCTCTGCTATTGGAATTCACAAAAAAAAAAAAAAA
>VXBQ01007356.1:155430-235430 GCA_013400175.1 Phainopepla nitens
TTCCATACACTCAGAACATATTCAAGATGGTGTAAGAGAGGCTATTTGACATTTAAATCTCATTTAGCCCTTATTTGATTTTGCATTTAAGATATCTTGGTTCAGTTGCTTTCTGTATAAGTGTGATGGGAGCCAGATTGTTTGGTGAGAACATTTTATGAAAGTCTACATTGTGTTGGGAGCATGGGATTCCCCTACACTCAGCTTCTCATGGTCTGTACTCAGTGAATTTACAACATTTTATGATTGTCTGTGTTTCAGTTTAATTTTGAAAGATGCCTTTCTCCTCTTGCACCCCTACCTTCCACATTATTATTTCTGTGCTATATATCCATTTGTTTGCACTTATTGCAATAAATGTCTTTCAGCTTGCCAAATTGATATTGTCATTAAATGTTGGGGTTTTTTTTAATTGCTTATGTTCTATTTAATCTTCTATTTATTTATTTTCTCTTCTATTTATCTTCTATTCTTATCTTTTGTGTCTGAATTTTTTTGCATGATATTTGTTAATTTTGAGAATGTATTAGAAAATCTGTTTAAGTATTTTTGAGTGAGGGCAGGTAAAAAAAAAAATTAAAAATATTATTTTATATACTGTCATAACCCCCAAACTGATCTATAATTTTTAATGTTTTCCTTGGCTGTTCAATATTTTGTATAGTACCTTTATGCACAGGATAAAGACAAACTATAATATAATTTTAATTTTTTACCATTTGAATCCACTGAGCACCTCTTTTACTGGAGCTTTTGATGTTTTTAAATGCAATCAATAAGCATTGTAATTAAAGTATTTCTAATACAGAAGTGTTATATTTATCTGGATTTTATGGCTGGAATAGCTTTTCCTTTTCGGAAATCTTGATCATATGAAGAGAATGCAGTTCTCCTGTGAGATTGTTGCACTTTGTAACAGTGAGATTGCAATGAGAAAATGGAGTAGTTGCCAGCTACCTAAGCCCATAAGCTTTGAAATAAGCTTTTGCTTTATTTCATATGGAAAATCAGGATACAAAGCCTTACACTAATACAATGTAAAGTTTACATATTTCAAGTCTTGGCAGATAAGCATGAAAGTTAAAATTGAGAATGAATCTTGATTCTTTCCCTGCAGCAAAAGTTTAATTGTGTTTATTACTGCGTAATTTTCTTGTAACAATTAGCCCACATATTTTTTCACTCTTCAACAAAGGCCCCAATTCTTCAAATACTCCTTAACTGCTACTGGATGTTTCCTGGGACTGCACACAGAATGTAAAGTTAACTACATACATAAATTGTTACATGGTTAGATATAAATTAACTTCTGTTGGAAAAATTTGGAAACTTAAAGAAAAAAAAAAGTCATCAGTTTTATACACCTTTACAAAAACTGAGTATACCTGTGTTAATACTTATGAATGGTTCCAGAAGTAATTTGATAAATCTTTCCATGGTGTTGAATTTCTGTAATCTAACTTTTTCCTCAGTGGATTAGTTCTGGTGGCATATGCCTCAGAACGAGGCAGCACCAGAATTGGAGGGAGATGGTACAGTGTGTGTAGTAAACACACTGATTGATTCTGGGATAGTAACATTTTTTTTTTCCAGTGTCATTTTTGCAGCAAGCAACCTGCAAAATAGTTAGGTGACTGATTTATGTAAGCAGATATATGGAACAATAAATTCCTATTAGGATATATTTTTAAACAGGGAAAACATCTGTAATTTCCATGACTCTAGTCTTTGAACTTGTATATAACTTTATTCTATTTAGTTTTTTATCTTTATCATACATTGCAGTTGTGTTTACTTTTAGTGTATTGACAGTCCCTTCAAATTCCTGGTGGAATAGCAAGCATCTACAATACCTCAGCCCTGCTATTACTTTCTAACAAAGAAAGTAAAGCATTTAGCATTTGCCCTGGGAAGCACACTGAAGTTAACACATCCTGATTTATTCGTTTCAGCCATTAGCGGCAAAACAAAATAATGTGGAAATGCTTTTGGTATCCTGTGGTTCCTCAATTTGTCCAGTTTCTGTCTTATGATTTATTTTTCCTAGATTCCATTGTCACCAGCTTCAGCGGCACCCTCCCAAATTCTGCAGTGACACTCTGGAGATAGGGAGGGCAGGCACAGCTTCCTCTTGGAGGCAGGAGGTCAGGCAGAGTGCTAGAAGGGCAGCTTGGGGTCACAATAATACAGTAGGAGTACAGGGAGTACAGTTAGGTTAGCATATTGTTCTGGTGCTGAGAGCCTTTTTCAAACTCTGATCCATCTTCATCCTCGTAATTAGGTGATCTGCGCTTTCAAAGAAAGTGTTGCTATGGAACACGTTGGCAAATGAAGGCAAATTTGAGGCCTCCTTATTTAAGTGTTGGGCTTATTGTTCTTGGTGGTGTAATTGGTGATCAAGAAGGCAATAAAACGGCATGGCCATTAAACGGCCTGAGCTGAAATTGAAAGGGGAGCATTTATATGGTGCAAGCTGCTCTGTGGAGGCTGTAACTTTCACCCTTACATGAACCAGAGTTTACGTAAAGGCCTGATGGCATGGCTCTTTTTTCACCTCCAGGAGATGGGGAGAAAAGAAGGGAGGAGGAAAAAAAAAATCAAAACTAAATAGAATTAATGAGCCTTCACACATTGTCCTGTTTCTTTTGTAGTGAAAAAGCTGGGCAAAAATTAAGTTGGATAACAGAGGGTGGCAAAGAAACACCATTAATATCAGGTTGTAAATTCTACAAAACATTAACTTCATTACATGGCAATTACTGTCTGTAATTGGCAGAACGAAAGATTCCACTTTCTCATCAGTTACTAGTTGTATAGGACTCAGCATTTTTTTTTTTCTTGGCAAAGGTCACACCACTGCTATAAAGAATACCTTAATGTGAACTAAAAGTATAACAGGTTCTTTTGTAAATAAGCAAGGGTGTAACTATTAATTGCTGCTAAATATCTCACTCTGTTATTTTATAACAAAACACAGGTCACAACTTAGAATGATAAAACCATTAATGATGTAAAAAGGAAAGCTTTCATTATTTCATGACTACTTGGTCCTACTTTGTGAACAGAAGAAAAACATGAATTAGAAAGGGATAAGACTACAGAGAAACAATAGTTGCTTTTGAAAATAACTATCTCAAGAATTTCTTAAAACTAATTTTCAAGGGTGTGGATGGCAAGAAATAATATGCTGTATGAAGAAGAATTCTACTTTTTTTTTTTTCAATTCCTATTATTATTACACCTTTGGATTGACCTTGTTTTTCATTTATCGCTTACCTAGTGCATTTTTGAAAATAATCCACATAGCTGTGAACTGAACTTATCCTACCTCAGATTTATGTATGTAACTTCAGCTGAAGTTCATGTCCTTAAGAAACATGTTCAATGTCTAGTGGATTTAGTTAGTCAGCTATAGAGGAAGACATTTAATCTAAAGCAGTCTTGAAGTTTTCCAGAGGAAGTTTTTACTTCAAGAATTACATAACAAAGGAATATTATGAGAAAAGAGATCTATTTTTCACATAAACATGAGAAAATAAAGTTCCTTTTTTCTTTTTTTGCTTTTTTTGATTACAAATGAAGTCAAACAAAAGTCAAAATTTCAGAATTTCTGCTAATGAATTTCAACCTTCACTTTAAAACACCAAGAAATACAGAGTGAGGAACCATGCCTAATTTTATTAAAGAAATATTGAATTATATAATTTGTTGGGGTTTTTTTGATGCTGTGGGGTTTTTTTTTGTTTTTTTTTTTTTTGTTTTGTTTTGTTGTTTTTTTTTTGTTTTGTTTTGTTTTTTAATAACAGAAAGCATTGAAACACTAGAGAGTCAAAAGGTTTTCATTTCAGTTTGTTGGACAGAAAACATTCCACCCCTCCTGCACTTCACGGTACTGTAAGGCACGTCCTGGGCTGTGGTTCAGAGCTGCCAGGTTCCCACTGCTCTCTGCTCTTCAGACTTTTCACACCAAATGTCATTTCCAACATGCCATACTGGGACCCACCAAGAAGCTTTGCCTCTGAGGGAGAAGAGCTTCTAAAGCCTGAGTGGTTGACATAACTTCTCTGAGATGCACATATTCTATCACAGGCAGATACAATGCTAATGTGAAAACAAAATCAGTTCAGTTTGCTCAATACATTGAAATGATAAAAAATTAATGTTGTACTAATTCATAACAAATTCTTTCATATCAGCAGAATAATATTTCCTGATTAAATATTCAATATTTGTAAACAAAATTTTTACACTGAAAGTCACTTAACAATCACTTTCCAAGTAAGTTCTTATTTTATTGTTTTGCTCATTATTTTAAATTTGATTAAAGATTTTTCTGATATGCTTCATCATATTACAGTTGGAACTTAGTGACTTTGGAGTTGATATTTTGTCTGTGTTTGTCTCCTCAATTCTTTACTTTTCAAAGTGAATAATGCAATCTCCCATAACAAAATAGCCAGAAAGGTTCAAGAACACATCAGTATGACAGAAAAAGGCCACAATAGGAATGCTTTCACCATGTTTAAACTGGTTCAAGTAAGGAAAGGCATAAGATCTCCCTGAGGCCAACAGTCTTTAGTTTGTAATACGTGTAAAAAAATGTGGATCTGTTTGAGTTTTTTCTGAGAAATATGAAACCCCGTAGTGAAGTGGAAAGATGGATGAAAGATATCTGAGGAAACTGTCAAGCAAAAAAATTGAGAAAAGTAAAATTATTCATTGCCAGTGAGCCTTTGGTTGTCATGTATACATAGGCCAGAATCTGGCCTGTGTGGAATTGCATTTTGAACTATATTTGATCAACCAAAAAAAGGAATGTATTGATTCAGATCTATTGAGACATCATGACACTTTCTCAACTGATAAGTGTTAGAACAAGTTAAATGGTAATTGGATCACAATGTATGCTCTGTGGCTACTACTACAGCTACACACTGCACGTAGAATTGTACAAGCAATTTTTCTTCGTGGGAAACTTGCAAGAGCAGTACATCAGCCTGGTTTTGTCAATGGTAGTATCCACACCATATGAGAGGAAGGCACCCTGACAGCAGGCCATCAGCTAATTTGATTTTACATCTGATATTTGCCAAGTTCAGTGCAAGTCCTCAGGTCGTGTGCCACTACTTGAGAGAAGCCCTTGCTGAAGCAGGAAAGCTGTGCAGCATGATTCAGTGCAATGCAGTGCAGTGCTCTGACTGACCTGAAGATCTCCAGGCAGTAGAGACAGGTCATTGTTGCACTCCTCAAGGACCAGTTAGTAATGCCTAAAAAGGACACAAATGAATATTCTTCCCTAGAGCTGCACTGGTCAGCAAAAATGTAACAGCTCTGCTCAGTGGAGTGATGACTTTGCCAGGCTCTCCACAGAGACAGCACCACACCATAAGACCAGTATCACAGAGGCAAGAGCCAGATCCACTCTCCTTAGGAGGGCATTACTGGAAAAAAACATGTACAGACAAGACTGATAGTGCTTTCATCAGTATCAAAATAGGAAAAAAATTATATACTACAACTGAGAAATATGTCTTTCCTACTCAATTTTGATGGCCGTTTAGATGTAAAAGTCAGGTTTGAAAGATGGGGTTAGAATACTTGTAAGGAGGATATATTTTGTGCTGAGGAGAGAAAGTAAGATGAGGACAGAGATAATATTTTTGCCAGGCTTCTATTTTTGGAAAACAATATTCTTCTTCTTTACAGTATTATTTCACTGTAGAAATACATTTAATATGAGGTTTTTATCTTAAATATGTTTCATAGATAGTGTTACTGTTTTCAAAAAGATCTTTAGTCTTCAGTCTTTTAGAAGAAGGTTTTAGTCACTTTTAAAATCATAATAAAGGAAGAGGAAAAATTCTGCACAATACAAATAATCTATTTTGTTACTGTTAGAAAAGTAGAACTGAAGGCAAATCCACTAGAGATTATCTAAATAACTTCTGTCATAACAAGAGGCAAAGAGTTTTAGAAAGGAGGAAGTTTTCAATTATGTAAAATATAAATTTTCACTATATAAAGAATAGAAGGAAACACAGATTTATTAACATCTTGGTCTTCTTTCTCATAGACTTTTCTTCCCAGCTGAATGAACAGATCCATCCAGTAATGTGCCTGCATTTGGTGCAGTTGCTCTTCACAACACATCCAGCTCCAGTCAAAGGTGCTTGGCATACCTGGAGAATTAAGTGACTCTTTCATTCTTTGAGCATGACAATGCTGATTATCATCAGCAATCTTTAACTGCTTCAGCAGCCTGCACCCTGTCTCTTTACAAGGAAGAAAGAATCTGTTCTCAGTCCTGTTTAGTCTTTGGCCTCTTTTCTTGGAATACCAGCCAGGACCCAGATTCTGACAATCCCTGTGTGCTGAAGAGTAAAACTCAAGTTACAACCTGAGCATTGTCCTGTACATTCCATCTTGATACATTTTGAGAGATGGTGATTTTTAATTTGAATTCTGTGACTGTACAGAATTACAATTTAAATTGGTACAGCTTTTCATCTGTAAACTGCAAAGGCTTTCTATCTCTTAAGCATGTGAGAGATACTTTTTTTTGCAAGAATCTCATACCTATATCTGGCTTTGAATCCATACTTCTTCAGTAATTATGCAATGCATTTTTGCCATCGCCACCAAAGCTCTGGTGATAATTTATTTGTGGAGTAGGGTGTAAATATAGCAACCTCAGCCTCAGAAAATGTAGCAGGACCTCACATTGAGAAAAAGTCACATAATTATAGATGTGATATCATTAATTTAAGTCTAACCAGTCATTTAAGGAATACCAGAGATGTGGGACAAGTAGTTTCAGGAGACAGCTCAACTCAAAAGTAATATCTAGATAGCTTTTTTTTTTAATGTGCATATCACTAGTATTTTCTGATGAGGCTAGAGTTGAGTGACACTTAAAAGAAATCAGTGATTGAAACGGTTTGGGTCTCTCTTTAGAGTTCTGGGATGTAATAAGATTCATGCCAGTCCTGCAAGTCACATTTTTCTTTCTCTAGCTGGATGTGGGATTTATTCCAGGCAGAGGCCCAGGGAGTGATATGGCAATCCATCTTAGTATAATTATATGAGCACTGCCACATAAGATCTGATGCCCTCAGGACAGAGCATGCTTCCAACTGCTTTGTAAAATTATCTTAAATACTTCATCAGGGCAGTTCACATACCAGTTCCATAAGTGCTTCTCTCTAAAGCTTCATGGGGATGTAGGTGAGGGAATTAGTCCACACCAAGCTCATTTTTGGCACATTGAAATACTTGTGTTGGTATGATACATCTCAGAGAATATATTACATGATGAGTTAGGAGTGCAAAGAAGAGAGTTTTGGAAGTGTCATAATTTTGCAGCAGATTAACCATTTCCTACTGTTCACATGGAAACATCTTTCTTTATTGAGTTCTACTGTATCCAGCACAGTCCTCCAATTTCCATTCCTTACTGCTTTTCATCTCTTAATCCTATTTACATTTTTCCTCTGAAGTCATATTAACTGTATGTCATGTTCTTACTTAAATAGCTGAATTGATTCTGCCTTTGCACTCATGTTTTGAATTTGAGCGCTGCTGTACCTGACATGTATCTTTTCCAAAGATTTTTGTTTTTCACATACCCAAACACACCATGAACACCAAAGGACTGTAGAGGAAGTGGCTTGTATGTGACCAATTTTGAGCCTTTTTTGTAAATCTCACTTTAGTCAACTGACTGGTCACCAATGGAAAACCTATGGCTACTTGGTGAAACTCACACACACTCTATTGGCATGATTTACACCACTAAATAATCTAGTGTAGATTAGATTTTTATAAAAAAAAAATAGATTTTTATATATTGTTTTCACTAGAAGTCATTACAACTTTGAATGTAAATGTAGTATTAAGTATGTTTCCGTGAGAATTTATAAAAAAATATCTCTGAAACATAGAATATTCTTCTGCTACATGGTGTAGCAATTCCCAACAGGAAAGCTAATGGCAAGTCTCCCAGTTTAAGGAGTGATATACCAGACTGATGGTGGTCACACCCCTTTATTAGCATTGACATAAGTCTCTGTGTTATTATCATCAGAATCCATATTTCTCTAGACTATTTTCTCATTCCCAAACCATCTTGACCATTATCTAAACTGTTGCAATTATACCAACGATGACTCCAATAGAAATTTGCTATTTTTTTCATTAGGTGGGAACCTAAAATCCTGCTCACTATTTCATAGCTATTTTCCTCCTAGGTTTGCACAGGAATTATGAGAGCATGGGATAACCCTTGGCCGGAATATGGTACTGGAGACAGAGAAAACCATAATTGTCAGAGTCACTGTAATTAATTATTCTACCAAGAGAACAACGAACACAAACATTCATAACAGCTTTGAAAAAGACCAGGCTGCAGCTCATCCACCGAGGCAAATCTGTATTTAACAAAACATTCACGAGATTTAGCCAAATGCTACCACAATTACCTGAACAATTGCTCGCTATCTGATAACCTGCCTGTCCCTACATGGCTCAGTGTTGCAAATTCTCTTCTATTCTACAGCATCCTCACTGAAGTCTGGTAGATACTGTATTGAGCTTCTTTCATTATAGTCCTTATCACTCAGCTGTTTGCATGCACTCATCTCCTTCTGCTGCCTCTTTGCTCAACTACCAAGCTGGTTTGCTGCACTTCCCAACTTTGATGACACCTAAGCTGTGTCATTCTCACTGCAAAACCCAATATATACCAAAGAAAATGTTATTATTTAGTAACTTGTCTCCAGTCATAAGCAACACCTTTGCTGATTCCCTGTTTTCCAATTGTGCAACCATTTTGCAATCTCTTCCAGCAGAAGAGATCCCGCAGCTGAGGCGGCTTTCCCTGGCAGTAAGGCTGAGGTTTAGGACTGGGAGAGGGCCGGATGTGCTGAGCTATTGTTTTATGCAAGATACGTAACTGTTGAAAGCTGTTAGATTGCTTCATTGACTTGAAAGCAACAAAGCTTCATTGTATATTTCTCAGTCTTTCCCTGTAAGTTTTCCTTTCTGTCTTGACACCAATGCTTCTTCTAGTCCCTTCAGCCTCTTCCTTAGTTCACAGGCCACAGACATCCATAACCCTGCACTCCCTAACCTCTCCTTCTCGAGGGCCTTTGTTCAAAAGTGAAACGTGATGAAAAAAACAATATCAGTGAAGAGTTCTTCTCTTTGCATTTTAAAGCATCATTTCTTCAGACTATTATTTAAATGACTTTTTTTTAAAGCAAGAATTTAAGGAAGAGAGGGGACGGGTTTGTTTTGAGTCCTCTGAAATGGTAATAATTCTGAATATTATGTTCTTCAATAAATGTATACTTCAATTCCTTGGCTGGCTACAAAAGTAAGGAAAAGATCAAGATTTAAGATATAAACACACTCAAGTACTGTCAAGAATGACATCATTATCCTGAAATGGGTTTTACAGTAAATAAAAAGACAAAAGAAACAATCTACCCTCATTTCCCCCTCTTTATAAGTCACTTTTCTAAATACTAATGTTACCTTTATTAAAGCTAGAATTTTCATACTCATCTCAAATATGTACTTCATTCCTTTTTAGAATATAATACTTTATGGTAGCTGCTTTTGATTTTCCCTACAAAAAGCTCTGGAAATGTCATGTCTACTAATGACAGCATATACTGAAAAAACTCTGATTCTGATGAGTAAATAACCACAAAAGTGAAGTATTTATCTTGATAATAAGTTCTATGAGGAATCATTTACTTTAATTGTAAATTTATGAGAATGGTCACTTTATTATTTCCTCCATATGAAATCAAGAAACCCTTTACAATTTGTTTTGCACTGCCACTGGATAAATCTCATAATTATGCCCTAGAAGGTGAAAATTAAAATCTCTGACCGTGGTTTAGCAAATAGGCATAAAGTAGTCAAGTCTATCCAGCAAACTCTTTTTGAACCATCGGGTCATCTATGTGTCTTCTTTGCAATACAAATCCAAGCTAGCATAATTCCTTTTCTAGTCTAAGTGGCCTAGATAGTATTACATGTGATTAAAGTTCTTGTTATTTTAATGAGGAAAACATATTTCATTTACTATATAAGTCATAAGCCAGAAAGTTGCATGTTCATATTCCCACAGTGTGAGCTCATATTACACAATATACTTAGTGTCAGGAATGAAGACAAGATAATTATGGTTTTAAGGAAGCATAAATCCACCCTTTCTGGAGCACAAATGAGTAATTAAAGAACTTGTAATTGGTTGTTGTATGAAGAGATTTTACAATTATGACATTTACCCGCCAGTTCATATGCCTCTTTCAGAACACAGATGCACTTTTTAAAGAAAAGTTCATTCAGTCACTGGAAACCACCTCAGTGAAATTCTCTGCTTTTGCCATTTTGTTTAAGCATAAAATGGGTTTAATTTTCCCTTCTTATAAAAGATTGCACATGCTAAAGCTGAAAACCCCAGAAAGTGAGGTTTGAAGAACATATTTAAAATTACCCAAAAAGGACAAATATTACAATGCTTAATACAGGCATTTCTATAAAATACAGAGCTGAATTATGGTACTGCTGTATTAAAAATTAAAGTGATTTAACCCCCTGAAATTTAAAAATATTCTTTTTTTAATGGATGGGGAGGAAAACTTGGTGTATGATCTCTCTCCCATGCACGGAGGGGAAAAAAAACAACTATCAAATGATTATGCTCAGGCTTTTTCATAACAAGACTCTGCATGTAAACAAAGCAAAAATTTCATCACATATCAAACATCAAATAACATTTTCTGCTGAGACACCAAGTCAAGAAGAAGGCAGTAATATCAAGGAATTTCTTTCAGTCAATTATATATTTTGAGAAAAACAACAGCAAATATTTGGAGATACTTTGGTACATTTGAAATACAGTAATTTAATCTACTCTCATCAAAACATCACATAAAATATTGTCACAATTAGTATATCTAGGAGAAAAAAAAACCCATAAATATCTATATAAATCATATATACCTATAGAAGTACATCATTTAAACCTATATAATAGGATGGTCATTTTAGTTTTGCCTGCCTTGTTATTTTTTGTGTACACTCATTTCCTGCAGAATATAGATTATCATCCTCCGTTACTATGTAGTTTTATTACTTTTCATCAAAATCAGAGCAAAGTGGGAAAAGAAACAAACAAACAAATAACCACCCCTCCCAACTAGCATTTTTATTCCTGCCACAAAATGGACTTTACTCCCCAGAATTATCAGGTCATACAAGTAATCCAAGAGCTTTGTCCATTGAGAAAAACATGCCTCAATTCTCTCTGCTTGCATTTACTTGTAGTGTGTTTGCAGTGAGGACCTGGTCTTGGCTGCCTTGGCTACAGCATTATGTTAGTAGAGGAATTGGTGTTTACCATAATATATTTTGAAGAAATTTATCTTATTCAAAGATGAGATTTCATTTACAATATCAAAGCGGTGTATCTGCATGGTGAATGCTTAGACAATTGTCCCCTGGTCCTTAAAGGTGTCCAATGAACTGTGAAGTCTGCTGGATCTGCTGTGTGCTTAGGATAAAATGTATGTGATTTGCTGCTACTTCATATTTTTTCACTAAAATAAAAACATTAAGGTTAGGAAATTTCAAGATGCTGCAGTCCAACAGACTGTGTAGTCCATTCTTGCTTTAGAAAAGAATGAAGATGATGCGGAGATTTTGGGTTGCCTAGAAAATGAAAGCCCAGTGAAGTAGTCCTGGAGATGCAATGAGTATTTCAGGTATCCAGGTATCCAGTATTTCAGTTATATATATTTGTACAAATTCAATGTACTAGAAACTTACTGAGAGGTATTTATGTCTTCTAAACAAACTGTCCTAACAGGTTTAGGGATCCAGTGTTGTACATAGATTTTCAAACAGTAAAAGCTGTGAAAAGAAAGGAAGGTATTTTTTCATTCACCAAATTACCTCAAGGACAGAATATAAAACTGAGGCATGTGTAAAGAGGAAGCAGCATATTGGTAGCAGTAGATATTGCCAATGGAAGAGGGGAATGCGATCTGTGAATATATTGCTGTGTCCATACTAAGATGTTTTTTTTCTGTTATTTACAGAAAAGTGATGAACTTTCAAGTTGTTCAACAACACTTTGATCTCCCGAGCTTGCACAACAAAATCTTATTGTTTGCTGTAAGACAAAATCTCTAGAAGAGATTAGAAATTAGAATCTCACAGCCAGAACATGGCAGTGTTTCTTCACACAGTCTTTCTCCCTGAGCTTGGGGCCAGGCCAGGCCAGGCAGTTTTTTGGGTTGCAAGGTGAGCACCACAGTGGAGCACTTACTGACCACTTTTGGCTGTAACGCCTTACAGCTGGTGGTTGAGTCCTTGAGCCAGTATGGGATGTATTCCCAGCACGGCAGCTGCATTGGAATTGCTCAGATGATGAAGTTGGCCAGTGCTGGTGCATAGCAATGGCATAACCCAGAAGACATGCTGTGCAGCCTAGCTCGAATACTACATCAGTGTTGCTGCATTCCCTGCAGACAGTTGCTTGTCTGGCAAAGAAACAAGGTTACAGATATAGAGAAGGCTCTCTAAGTGCTTAAGCTCCAGTTTGTGTTATGAACAGCAGCACCACGTAATTCAGAACTGTCCCTGACTATGTCAAAATGTCACTAGTTTCCTAGCATATGAGGCCACAGTGCTGGCATTAGAAGTAACATGTTTTTCTTTTGGCCTGAGGGGGAATTGAAATGCCTCTCTAAATAGACCTCACTTCTTGCCATAAACGCTATAAGACACAAGGATTACAGGTTTTGACTGAAGGCAGCATTCTTTGTGGAATTAAAAAAGAGGAATGAAAAAAAAAGAAAAAGAACAGCGTTGATGTGTAAGAGCAGAGTTGTGTTCTGTGTTATCCAGTGCAGAGTGTATAGCAGTTGTGCAGATTCACCAGCACAGCAAATAGCAATGAAGAAAAGAAATAATTATATGAGGTTTTAAAAATATGAATATGAAATGTGTATCTATATTTATAATAGGTATATACACACACGGGTAGGTATACGTGTGTATATACTTCCGTGTAATTGGCTAAAATAGAGTGTGTGTATATATATGTACACACAGATTTTAGCCATCATCCTGAACCTTTTCTCTTGCTCATGACTAAACTTATTAAAAGTTTAGATATTTAAAACAAAGATTAGTTGCAAAGGTTTGTTTTGGTTTGGGTTTTTTTTAATATCTTTAGAGATTCCTTGATTTTATCCAAAGACAGAGGTGAATTGAGAAGAAAACTCTTTTTAAAAAATCAAGAGATTTTTTGTTATTACACACAGGGTACAAAATGCTGTTCCGCAGAGAATTAGTGAGCCAAGATTCAAATACTTATCCAGTCTGCATAAGCCAATAAACCAACTTAATTTTTAAAATATTTTGTGTTTTTGCACTTGTAAGTGCAAAATATTGAGCTACATGATACATTTATGGAAAGCTTATTCAGACATATTAGGAATATACCTTCCATCTGTTAACTTCCTTAGAGAACCGGCCTCTGCAATTCTACATGGACAGCCTAGAGATCTGCTTAGAGGTCTCCCAATGTTGGAAGAGTACACAAGATTAACTTTTTACCTATTCTGTTCTCAGCCTGTGGAAAGACTAACCATTTCAAGAAGAAGTAATATTTCCTATACCTGCTTACGTGTTGTTCTTATTTAAGAAGAAATCTGTGAACAGCAGTGCTGTTTGCTAAATACTTATTTTTCTTTTAGAAATTCCAGTAGGGATGCTCAGTGGGCTCCCTGTGAGCCCAGGGCCAGGACTGCTGGGAGCTTTCCCAGGTCCGTGAGGGCAGAGCTTATCTCACTGCCTCCAGGAGCAGAGGGAGCACTGAGGCAGATCCTGCCCCAGCCTCCAGTCACTTCCTTAGGGAAAAAGGGCTCCCTAATGGCCTGGAGTTGCAGAGTTTGAAAACCTTTACTTGCAATTTGCTGGGGATCTTTTTTTTCCCAGTCAGGTTGAAACCATATCCACAATAATATAATTATAAAATTAATTATATTTGTTGAAGTTAATTTAATTGAGGGTTAAATAATAGTTTAGATTGATTCCTGTAACTTTTGATTTGATGTCATAATTATTCTTTAATGAAAGCAATATCAAACCTACTCCTTGTAATTTACATCGACTCATCTGTTGGACAACATGACAACAGGAGCTCTGTAAGCATCAGCTTAATGCAAGTTTCTTATTTAAAGGCTGTTCTGCCTTTAAAGTAGAAAGAGAAATTCTTCAGGTGCAGAAAAACTGTTCATTGTCCCCCCCAAACCCATGACAAAAATTCAAATGAATGCAGTAGCAAAAAAAAAAAAAAAAAAAAAAAAAAAAAAANAAAAAAAAAAAGAAAAATGCCATGGCAATTGGACATGAGTGTAAAAGGTAAACAGTCAAGTATTTGTGAAGTTAATACTTAAAGCAAGGGGAATGAAGAGTGTAATTCATGGCTTCCAAATAGCTGAGTTATCTCTCTCTGAGGCAAGACATTTGGAAAAAGAAAAAAGTAAAAACAAGTTCTGAAAGTTACATATCCAAATCTATCACTTACCTGTAAGAATGCCATAATTTCCAAAGTTCTGGGTATTCTCATGTCCCACTGACTTCCTTATCAATATGGACAAGTCAGAACCTTTGAAAAAAGACAGATCACATATTTAAGAACTAAAGAGTGACTGAAACATATAGTTATAGACATTCAAGATTAAAACTACTTTCTTTAAGTACTGTTCTTCAGATTTGGTATCTTTTTAATAAAGATGATAGCACAAAGAGACAGTTGTGAGAGCTTGTTAAACTGTGCAAATATAAAGTATTAGACATAAGAATGCTACTCAGTATCAGGGGAAAAAAATAGAAAAAAGTGGAGTTTGGAATTTGGAAACTGTAATAATAAACAGTCAATCTCCTATGCCTAATACTACTTAATCACAAACTTAATAAAAAATAGAAATACACAGTTCCTTTTAGAAAGCTAACAAATATTTCTCGATGTGAACACACTATGAATCTTGTTAATCACATCCTGATCCATTGCATGCTGTTACATATAGCAACTGGATTATGCAAGCGGAAAAAAAGACAAAGTAAAAAATCCGATCCGACCCACTCTATCTTTCTATTTCTTTTTTTTTCCTGGTATATTGAAACAAGAAATAAGCAGCAGCGGGTCATCTAGTTGACACAAACTTTTATATCAGTGTTCTGGTTTAAGTGTTTATATTTACAGTTAAAATCGAAGCAGATTCTTTGAAACAGTTTGTTTTGCCTGTGAATCCAGTAAAAGGGGCCAGAACTGTGGCAACTTCTTTTGCATGTACTTTACTGTCTCTTTTTCTGAAATTATGTGTGGTATGATCAGTCCAAATCAAAGTAAATGGAAAAGCTGCTCTAATAACTGACTCCAAAATATAGTCAAAATCCTTAACAGTCCCAGAGAAGGTCTCATGTTTATAGTCTTTTAGTTCCCTGCTACGGTTAGAGAATAGCTGAGCAGCACAGCTTTTTGCCATTGCCATTATTGGTTGCCCCTGTGAAGCTTCTAATGGGAACAATAATGCACTTACAGGTAATTAACTCATATGAGTAACTAATTTAAAAAATTAGCCAAGAATTCTTAAAAATCAGTTACAAATCCACTACATTTGTTTAGGAAGTTTAGCTCTCTCTTTATGCCTAAATCCAATTTTAATTTCATGTTTTGCATTATATATATATATATATAATTCCTTAAAAGCAAATCAATCTACAGTACAACAGATTTCTTATAAGCAGGTAATAATAACCCCGTGCAAGTCCTCACCCTCACTCACAGGTTCAAGGCCACCAGGCAGCACCATATACACAACATGAATCAATGCTCTCACTTCACAGCTGTTCCGAGTCCTGCTGCTGCCAGCACAGCTGTCTGTGAGGAGGACTGGGCTCTGAAGGTTGCTTTAGGTTCTCTGCATAGAACAGAAACAGGGGAGGCATTCACTTTGGGTTCCTTGAAATCTAGCCTTCCTCAATCCAGACAATTTACCAAGGAGAAGAACGAGCATTGTTTTGGATCTCTGGAGTTCCCACACCCTTGTGGCACTTGAAATGTACCCCTCAAATGTACCCTTTTTTTGACAGCTCAAAGCTTTGAATTCCTAGGATCAAATTAGCAGCTTTTCAGCACTTTTTATAAGATAAATGCTACTTCTTTATTTTTTAAATTAATTTAGGAAACAAAATAATACAATGATTGGGAAAGAAAAAGTAGAGTTACCCTCATCAGAAGGGGTTCCAATGCATCCCCATTGACTGCTGTGCTTCTATTGAACTTCCATAGAAAAATAGGTACTATGTCCCAGAAAGCAACAATTCTGACCTACAGCAAGGACTTGTAGTGTAGTTGTCACTCAATGTGGACTCCAGTGTATTGCTGGGAAAAAAACGGGTTGATGTTATAGTCCATGTGAACAGGTGAAGAGCAAGTAGCATAATAAATTGTTTGCATCTGACACTGCTTAAACCTCCTATTAAAATCCTGCATACTGCACAAAAGTGACAATTTTTAGAAGAGTGTTGAAATTAGAGATGATTCAGAAAAGACTTGCAAAAATAATTTTATTGCTAATGAAAGAGAAGGTTGAGAGGTGACTTGATTACAATGTATCATTCATGAAGAGAAACAAGGAACGGGTACAAATGAGCTGTTTAATCTGTTGGTCAAAGGCATAACAAAAATCAGTGGCCCGACATGAAAGCCAAAAAACTCTTCATCATTGCAGGTCTTTGGGTCACTACAGAATGTCCTTTTGTGAAGCAACATGAGCTATTGGTATTGGCAGGGATTAGAGGCTGCATTCAAATGGTTGTTACAGGACTAAGCTAATCACTTCCCTCTTCTGAGAACTTCAGCATAGCAGGCAAAGCCCTCTCTTACCATTTGGTCATCTCACTGACTCAGATACAAGACAAGCAAGTTACCTGTGAGATGTTTTGTGGGTAGGTAGTTCATAAAATCAAACCCTCTGCCAGCACAAGAGGATGCGGGTGTGTGATTATCCCTGTCAAAACCTCTGCTTGTTGAACAAAAGGGTGTTGAGAGAGAATAGCTTCATAAAGGCACCATGATCACGACATTCTTGTGGTTACAGAAGTGCATTTTATTACTCTTCTTCAATAAGTTTGTTACAACTATAAGCCTTCCTTGAATTCTTGCAAGATAGAGATTTCTGCACCCTGAAAGTACATTTTTACTACTACAAATTTACTTTCCTTCTTTTTTCTTCCCCTGATTTCCTGTTCTCACACACAAGTGGAGCAACCCTCCAGCTGTCATGGCAAATAGAATATTTCAGGAAACCAAGTAAGGTTCATGTTCTCTCTCTGGAATGATGTGGTGGTCATATATGACCCTCATTTTCTTACCAGCTTCCTTCAGATTAACCACAAATGAGATAATTCTCCAAGTAACATGGTGAGACAGAGATGTCCAAAAATGCAGGTTTCTCTAACCTCTTCTCTGAAAAACATCTATAGGAAATTTTTACTCAGTTTGAAACCTCGTGGCTCCTGGATGTTATTTTTCCTTTTGGTCACGGATTTTGCTTAGTTGTCTATTACTTATTGAATTAATTGCCTCCTTGCGGGTGGAGAAATATGTACAACATGGCAGTTGTGAATATTTGCTGTAGAATGTCTGGCAGCTCTAAGAATGGAGTTGTCTGACAAACATAAAGGACTGAAGTGAATGATTGGTGAAGAAAGAATGCTTTGCAGAAACTTGTGCTAATGAAAGGAGCAGGTTGCAGGATGTTTGGAGTACAGATTTGTGAGAACTTTGTGAAAACAGATTCACAGAATTGAGGAACTAAGTTGGAATAGACCTCTGGAGGCCATCAAATCCAACTTCCTTCTCCAAGGCAGAAACAATGTACATTGTCTAGGTGTTCACATGAAAGGTTTAAGCATGTGTGTAAACCTGCTTTTTAAAATGAGAATAAGAGCTAGAGACTTTTTTCTTTCTGACTGTTTTGTTATTGCTCTGAATCTCTGTGGACATAATTCTTCAATTGTTAACTGAAAAGATCAAATTTTTCTTCAAGCTGTTAGAGCACAGAAGTTTGCAACATAGTTGTGATTGCACTACAATGACAATGACTTCCTGATTTATAAGTCCTTGGTGTTTGAATCCAGGCTGGAAATTCACAGAGAATTTTCTCCTGAAGTGTCTTTATTTAAATACTCAAATGAGACTAGAAGATACTTCAGGATGTCAGAACACGGCCTTCCTTCACCCATGTGAGAAGGTTTTTTTTGCTGGCAGTAAATGAATGGGCTTTTAAGAGTGTAAGAACATGAGACAGGCATCACCATGGGTACAGATATTACAGTATTCTTTCTGCAAATGGTGGCGTGGTAGAAAAGAACTGGACATTTTGAGAGTGATCCTTCCCTTGCTGTCCTCTATATGACCCTGTAATCAGATGGGCAAAGATTTTCTGAATCAGAGGCCTCTCCTGGACTCTCAATTGCCACAGAGAATCTATCATCTATGAATTTGCGTCCTTGAACACATTTTCACTTCAAGATTTGAGATTAGTTTAACAGTTTAACTCTGATGAGTCTGCAAAATCAATTCTGGCATTTTTCACTAGCTGTGGGATAATTTTTTCAGATGTTCTGTGGATTCTGCATTGAAAGGTAGTCCTTTTTCAGTCTTATAGGTGTGTGAAGCATCATAGTGTAGTCAGCCAGTCAGATTTTAGAAGCTGCTTCATAACATGATCATTCCTTTTTCCCTACACTTTCACTTTTGCTAACAGCTCCAGACTATGCTATTTCATCAGTTTGGACATGGCCTATAATGATGAAATTTTGCCCTGCATCGATGGAAAATTTTTGCAGATCTCTGGCATAACAATGTTTAATATTACTCATGGAACTGATCTACTTCTTCCATTTAGCTTCCCATCTTACTGTGAAGGAATCATGAGCCTGTGTAAAGTAATCAGATAGACAGGCAGGAACTCCTTTTCCTATGCTATATATGTGTTCCTGTCAGTAAGATCAGTGCTGCCTTTCATACCTTCCTTTAATGTTCTGGTGTCATTAGCTTCAAGAGTAGGCAGGATGTCCATGAACCATGCTGCTTTCTAGTCTCTCTTAATGGGGAGAGAGGATTGCCTTGACTGCTGCTAAGCAGGGAGCAAGACATGCATGAAGCAAAGGGTATTTACTGTTGGACTGTTATGGAGGGGAACAGTAGAGCTGCAGAAGATTTATGAGACTGGAAAACAGATTCATCAGAACGAAGCAGAGACAAAGAATAGTGCTGGTTATCCAGCTCAAGCAAGGATTGAATGATGCCCCCAAATGCTAGAGGGAATCAAGTTTGATGGTTTTCCCTAGAAAATGTTCCTGACTGAGTAGAGAAAAGCCCTGCTGGACTGTCAGGAAGACTGTCCAGACTGCAGCTGGGGAAGCAGATTAGGTCCCATCTACCCCTCTGAGCCCTTTCAAAACAGAGTGAAAGTGCTACTAGGAGAGTCATGTTTCTAGTCTTTCCTCATTCTTTGATTTACATGTGCTGACTCAGCCCATAGGATCTTCCTGCTCCATTCTTTTGAATATTGAGGCTGATAATAAATAGTTGCTGACAAGGATCATGCCAGCTATTCTCCTCTCAAGCAGCTCATTGTTATGGGATGCCAGGAATGCCAAAAAGCATTAAAAGGTTCAAAAAGGACAAATCCAGAGAAAAGAAAACTAAGAAAACCAACCAAGCAAGCAACCAAAAGCAATAACAACCAAAAAAGAACCCAAAAAAATAAAAAAAAAATCAAAGGAGTGAGTGAGAAAAGTGTTACTTCTTCTGTTTTATTTCTTACACTTTTTTCACCCCTAAGGGTGTATTACTGTCTGGAATCATACTCCAAATGGCTTAAGGAGAAGCACTTGCTCTAACCCCCTACAGATTTCATTCCATGAAACATATTTATTATAATGAGCAGGCAATAGTCAATAAAATCTTAAAATAGAAAGATGACCCAAGGAGAAAAGAAGGAAAGCTCATTTTTAAATACCTGGAATAAATAAAACAACCTTAATTTTATAATGATGGTGCTTTGCAAATTTAGGGCTGAAAATCTTTGGTAAAGAGATAAAAACATTTTGAATACTTCTTATAAGTAATACAGCAGTAATACAGGTACTGAAAAAATAAAAGGTTAATCTAATTTTAACAGTTATAATTTCTATTGCCTTTTTTAAAAGAAATAATTCATGAAGAGTTCCTTTAAATTCCTAGAATTTTTCAGGGTAATGCTTTTGCTCAGAATGGTATGTAGACATTACACAGTTAAAACTGAATACCTGCTCGGAGAAGTAAATTGCTTTAGAATTATGTGAAGAAAGATCAAAAATGGGAAAAAATTATTAATAATCAGAAAGAAGTAGAAAGGAGTCCTACAAGCTAAAACCATAAGCATGTCACTATGTCTCTATTCTTTGTGTCACCATGTATAAAAATAAAAAGTGGATTTTTTTTTGTCTTTTTCCCTGGAAACCACTTTTGGTGCTTTCTGTTATGTGTAAAATTCTTTGACTTAGTGTGTCTACCTTTTTTTTTTCTTGTTCCAGTGCATCTGTTCAGCAGGCTTTAGGAGACACTAGTCAAACACCTAGCTAGCCTTTTGCATGGTATTTAGTTAATTAACTTGAAAGCAAATTCTGAAACACCAAAGAAACAGACTGAAAGATATTTCAGACCATTCTAAGAGTGAATGACAAGATTTTTTTTCCAGATGAAATTTGTTCATAAGTACTGTATGCTCTATGTGCTGGCTTTCTCAGGCATTGCTGAGAATTATTAATTTCACATCAGCTGTTCCAGCCTTGATTTTCACAGATATTTTGCCAGTTAACTGCTGCCTCATAATCCTCCCCTTTCCAGACGGAAATAAAGTAATTGCTGGCTAAGTTTCCCTCAGTGTACTGCCGACATGAAACTCCCAATACGTGTTCAGTGCTAACAGGAAAATTGCCCCCTTAGTGCTGTGAATAATTTTAACTTTAGTATTCTTTCTTTATTTATCATAATATTTGCTCATATTTTTAAAGTAGGCTTGAACATTTGATTCCATCTTTTCTTTTCTGAATAACAACAGAGCCCTTAGAAAAACAACTACATATCATAAGAAAAAGGTTCAGTAAGAGCTCACAAGGACTCCATTATCAGGAGACACTTGCAAAAGCCATTTGTGTGAGGTGGAAACTTGAATGAGTTTTACCACCTGAGAATTGTGGGTTACTGTGCATACACTTGGAGTGTTTTCATTACTTTTATAAAAATTGCTGGTTTTATGATTTTGAATAGGAATAACCAAAAAAAGAGAGTGTTCTTGCGTAAAAGAAAATTTTATTGAGCATGAAAACCACTGAAAATAAAACTAACTCGGTATGGTTAACCACTGGCTTGCCAGTGCATCTGGTAAAACTAGTCATAAAGGCACATATCTCACACCTGAATGATGACAGGGAATTCAGATTAGGTTTTCTGCCTCCACTGCTACCCCTAGCTACTGTTTTGTCAGTAAAGTTCTCTGACACACTAAATCAGACCAGGGCATGGGGTTGAGCACTGGCATGCCATCATCTGCAGTGATTACCTTTGAGTTTGCCCTGGCATGAGTTTGACCAGGTCAGCTGATACTCTTCCAGGCAGTCCCCAGGCACAATTCTGGGGACATCGTGTGCTGAGGAGACTTTCCAGTAAGAATCTGGGATGCAGCCACCTTGTCTGAGGGAGGGAGGGAGGGAGGGAGAGAGGGAGGTGTTGTGTACAGCTCTGTACATGCTGGCCGTGCCTCCTGGTCTCAGGGCCTGAGGAGGCAGTCAAGGGCTCTGAAGCTGGGCTCCCTTACAACAGTCAGTGCCAAAGTCTGCTCCTTCAAAGAGTCGTGCAACACTTTTTTTTTTCCTTTTATTTTTAAAAAGTCTATCTGAGATGGCAGTAATCATTTGTATAACACTTTGTTGTTTTGCTCATTGGTACTTACCTGGAATGTGTGAGATTTGGGTTCAATAACCTCATCAGCTCAGCTGCAGGGTATCCAAAACCAATAACTCTTTAATATAAAAATACAGAAGCTGTTCTTGAAGCGAGGAGTGGAATCTAGGCCTGCCCACTCCCAGATGAGTGCTGTAGGCACTAGGCCACAGAGTCATGTTCCCTCTTGCATTCCCTCTTACATCTTTCTTGGATATATTGCATTCTTTCCTCTGCTGACATAGGGTTTCAACAGGAGCAGCCCCCTCCTTTCCCAGCTGTGTGGCTTGTGGTTAATGCAGTCTCCTGGGAGAGGAGAGCTGTGCCTCTTTATCTTTTCAGATGGAGGATATTGACTGAGTCTCAAACACTTCAGCCTCTAAGGAACACACAGAAAGGGAGGTGATGGTACAGGTACTACCCTTCTTTAGGAGGAGGGCATATGCTATCGTGGCATAGTGGGACCCAGCAAAGTCCCTGCACACTTGTGTGGTGGCACAGAGCCACTGCTGCTCTCTATGGCTGCACACATACTTCCCCTTCTCAGATGGTGCAGTTTCTGGGTACTTCTCCCAAGGAACTTTCCAGTCAGGCACAGAGACAGCCAGTTATCACCAATGGCTGGAACATGAATATGAATTTCTGAGGCTGAGGTTTGGATCTGTGCCACATTTGCCCAGGCTCTGCCAGGAGACTTATGACTTGTTGGGAGATTTTAGCCCCTCCTCTTTAGGAGGTGGAGAGACATCTTCACATCCTGGCAAATTATTTTTGTTGCAGTTGCTCACATTTTTATAAATTTTACTATTTCCTTTTTAGGTTTTGTTTGGTTGGTTTTTGTTTGCTTGTTGTTTTTTTTCCTAATGTGTTCTTATGAAGGCACCGTTTAACCAAAGAACCTTCTAATATCAGATATCTTCTCCTTGTACATATGCTTGCAGCCAAGGATTAGTTCTGTTCTTAAGTCTGGTCTACTTAAACAGATTCTGATCTGTAAGTATTTCACTGTAAGATTTATTTCAAGGCCATGGAAATAACTGGAATGCGTTATATAGTTGCCATACTTCATCTTCCCCAGGAAATTCAGCTGTATTAAATATATCACACTCAGGATGAGGTTTTAAAGAGACCTCAATCCAGCCTTGTATCTTCATCCGTACTCTTAGATAAGTCACAAAACTCATTTGTGAACACAATCAATGTAAGCAGCACATGCAAACCTGGTAGGTAGATGCCTGATTTTTTAGTTGGTTGCATAAACCCATTTATCTTGACAGGTCTAAATTCATATGTACACTTACTAAAGAGAACCATTTAAAAGCTTATTTTAAGAACATATGCCTAAAACTGATAGCATATTTGTTTTATGACTATCATGGTGCTAAAACATGATTATTTTTCTACAGTTGAAATTAATGTATACAATAGTAGAAACATTTATTTCAACTGTAAAAATTGACTTTACTATTGGTCGATGCCTGTCAATCAAATTGACTTATTATGCACTTAAAACTCATTAGCAGTAGAATACTGTAGTTGTGCATTTCAAATGACTGATGACTAGAACTGTGTGAAATTGCTGCTGAATTTGTCAATTACTGTATGAAATGTTCATTGTAAAGATAGATTTTCACTCAAAAATCATAGCTTTAAAATAATCTCAAGCAGTCCAAGGTTACCTGTTGTGATTATGGTATGTGCCTCTTTTGCCCTTTCTCTTTTTTTCTGCTCCTTATCCCCTGAAGGTCCCAATGGGACTTCTTTGTGTGGCAAGACGAAGGAATAAATTGATTTTCTTGGGACACTGTGGGACAGCAAAAATCAACTGCTTTTATATTTGGGGTGCTTGGAAGGCTATCTGGACTAGTGGATCAATCTTGGTGTGCATTTTACAGATAAATGACCTTATGTAGTAGAAATCAGAACTGTGAATTTCACTAATGCAGGAGCAGCTGCAAAAGAGCTTGTACCTTTGTTCTGCAACAGCCTTCTGGTCCTTCCTGGTCAGGATGAGTGGAGCAAGATTTGAACTTTTTACTGAGCTGATGATTAATACAAATTCCAGTGTTTGCCATATTGCCCATTTCACAATTAATTAAATTCCCTTGGAGACAAATTGGAGAAGCATTGTACATCTTGGCCACAGCCAGTTTTGCATGGCCAAAACATTAACAGTCCCTGTAATTTGTCTATGATATAATGAAATTAAGTGATTTAAATAAATTAAAAATGGACCGGATTCAGCTTTCAGTAATTACAAGTCACTGAAGGACTGATACAGCAGGAAATAGTCTATGTGGCTGCTAGCCCAAGCAAGCTCGATGGAACTCTTACTTTTGTCTAGCAGGGATCAGCTCTGGCAGCTGAGGAAGCTGCCATCCAGGAGGTGTAACATTCTAGGAACTGGGGACATGGTAGTTATCTTCTGACAAAACTAAATGTTCAGTCGATAATGCATAAAGGATGTAGAGGCAGGCATATTCTTGGGAAATTTCCTCAATGAATTTCCATCCTTACATATAGCCAGTTATTTCTTTCCTTACACTGAGATGCATGATTTGGGAAACAATTGTAGAAATGTTTTTTGGAGACATCTGTTTCCAGACAGTAGCCAAAAGAAGAATGGTCTCACTCCTTGAAAATAATCTTCCAGTTTGAAGGAGAGATGGAAGCTGAGTGTACCAGAAGTGTTTCAGCATGTTGAATCCTCCTCCCCCACACACCCATCTGGTAGGCAAGCAACTCTACTTTTCACAATCAATGTTAACATCCTATAGCATGAGGTACTATACTATAAAATACTATACCTTGCACTGAAATATTTTGGGGTGAGAACTAGAAATGTTCTGGCAGTGATTTTGTAGTCTTATTCTAACTGCAAATCTTTTTTTGCCACAATACTGATCCTAAGGAAGCCGAAAGTATTAACAGATTCAGAAAGGACACATTTATTCCAAATAAGCAGACTGAAGGACTTGTAAACATGTTGCATACACTGGTCAACCTCAGCAAACCACTGGTTTCAGAGGATGAAAGGTACCATAGAGAGAGGTTATCTCAGAATTGGCTCATTTCTTTTCCTGAGCATGCCCAAGCCATTGTCAGAAACAAGATGCTGCCGTGGTCACCACTCTTATCAGACACAACATGAAAGTTCTGCTGACATCGGGCTCATTGTTATTGTCTTGTTAATAGTTACAAAGGTGAACTACTTTACCACTGTAACAATTATAGGGATGTCAGCTTTAGTATGAGATAGTTATTACTTTTTCTGTGGGATCATTCTAACATGAGTCTCTGTTTAGACTGGTTTTCTAAGAATATTTCTTCTTCTGGGAAAACAAACATGCAAACAAACAAAAAACCCCAAAAACAAACAAAAAGAAACAAACAAACAAAAAAAAAAAACCAAAAACTAACCTACAAAAATGAGATAAGGCTTTCTGTCTAGAATTCTTTTCAAGCAGTCTCAAAACAATACCACATATAATGAATGTAGTGTAGCCAAGGAAAACTATTGTAATAGAGAAATTGAAATCGTCATTATCTGTTAAATTATACTGGTATTTCCCACTTTTTAGTTGAGTCTTATCTAACTAGCATGTTTTAGAATAGGAAATACATCAGTGAACTCTCATATTTCAGTTTTTAGTTTGTTCTTAACACATTTCTGGGAAGGGACAGGAAGATTCAGGAAAATTTGCAGTATGACTTGGCTGAATTTAAGTCGGATACTGATGTCATGCCAATTTTTAAGTGATACACATGATGAAAACAAGCAAAATATTGGCATGTACAACTGTTTACCTCAGCCACAACAGCACTACTCTGCAGAGGAATGAGAAACTGTAGAGTTTCACAAGGTTCCCTATTAAATTCTGAGGTACAGATCTATTTTATATACATTACAGTATAAAGCTGTGCTACACCCAAAGACTTCGCTGGTTGAAAATGTAAGCACTCAGGCTAATTTATTTTGGGGTTATGGGCTTGACTAAGCGCATATGTACAAACCCATGCACTGTGAATTCAGTGAATCACAATTATAGCCCCTTCACTGATAGTCAACAGAACTGCTCAGGGTTTTAAGGCAAGGAACAGGAAGAACTGAGCAAGTGGAAGTTAGCCCCAGCCCCAGGCAGGGAAAAGGTCTGGGGGTTCTGGCTGTTGCCTCATTGCCCTCATCTGCTTTGCCCTCAGTGATGGTGGATGCCCTCTGCGTGAGCTGTGCTCGTTCCCGGGCAGGGCAGTTCAGCACACAGGAGGATTCCCCCTTTGGAAGGCAAGGGTTACCCAGCAGCCATGCCAGTGATGCCTGGAAAGGCTGACCTGGAACAAAGATAAGACAGGGCAAGAGGAATAAAATAGGTATTTATTGAAAGGCCCTTTTAAGGATACACCTTGGGCAGCACTAGAGCCTGGCCAGGGCTACATCCAGGTAGAGTCCAAGATGGATCCTGGTCACAAGTTACCACTCTTTTATAAGTTTTGGTTCACTTACATTTTGGGTTCAATTATCTAATTACAGCTCCAGGTTATGAAGTCTCAACCCCCCACCTTGCCCCCTTCTCTCTGCTGTTGTTTATGCTTTTTGGGTAAGAGTTGTCCTTGATTTCCTAGCTGAGAAGGAATGGTTTTGTCAAACTGCCCTGTGGAGAGAACTTACTAACACCTAATATGAAGTTTCAGAGTTACATACCAGCAGCAGAGGATCTGAAAAGTGTAAAAGCTAAAACCCAAGGCATCACCAGGACGCCTGCCTGGTGTTGAACTGGCGACAGGCACCTCCCTGATATACCTGTGCTGCTTTTGGAGAGGAGTCAGTGGTCAGGACCTTCCATCCTCTGCGTGCCTGGCAGCTGAGTGCTGCTCCAGACGTGCCCAAACAGGCTGCTCATGGGCTGCCTGCAGGCTGGCCCTAGGCAACCTGACAGGCAAGAGTGTGCATGGGAGAGTACATGTGAGTCAGCTGCTCGGGTGCACTCCTGAGACTGCTTTCTAGCAGCAGGGTAGAAACAGTTAATGTAGGCAATTATAACAGGAGTGAATCTTCACCTTTCTGAAATGAAAAAAAGACTCGAAGCAAATCTCAGATCTGAAGACTGACCTCTCGTTTCAGACTCTAGTAGGATGCCTTCCTATCCGCGAAGGATAATCACAACTAGCCAGAGAGAAAAGGTCTGACTGTGATGTTTAATGCTCTACAGGGTCTGGTAGCCTCTAAGACAGGAAAAAAGAGTAAAAAAGAAGTAATTTTTTTCTTTGAAATGAAAACCTCTAGCCCAGACCTCAAAAACCAGAACTAATATTCTATACTGAAATACTCTCTTGAGGTGACAGCAAGCTGATTTAAAAAAGCAAACCAAAAAAAAAACAAAAAACAAACAAACCCAAACATGGCTCAGCTCCCCAGCATATGTATAATATACATATATACGCCATTGTTTAAACTTTAGTGTGATTTTCAGTGTAGTTCCACTTAAGTTGCTCTAAATGCTTTAAAGCAATAAATCAAAAGTATTTCATCCCACTGAGAGAGTTCTTAACAGAAGAAAGAATAAGGAAATTAAAAAGTGTTACTCTAGGAAAAACACAGACATTGCTTGTTAGCTGTGCAAGAACAACAAGGGTCTACAAACAAATACAAATGGCAGCTTTTTGAATAAAAAACATAATAAGCAATAATCAGTATCTTATAGCATGATAGCCAAAGGCAGTGACATTTGAACAGCATGTCTTCTCTAAGCTTAGCTAGCTTGGTAGTGCATATCTGCAAGTGCTTAGCCATGTTAACATAAACCCTCATTAGACAGGATTAGGCAAGAAACAGTGACAAACAGGGTGGACACTAACCCTCTGAGGAACCAATTCAGGCACTACACACTAATTATCCTTTTAAATTGCTTCAGGATTCAGGGAATGAATATCAGTGAATGTGTATATGACTACATGGGGAATTGTGTTTTACATACTACAACCTGTTTGTATTTTGCAACAGTTTTAAAGTTATTTGTCCCTCATAACCCATGGTCAAAACCTAAAGGTGTTTATTCTTAAGAACTCCAGGGTAACGATGAATTAAATTATGATATTTAGATATTTTACCTTGTTTAGGAGAAAACATCCAGGAACTAATTCCTGTAAGTGCCCATTAGAAATCCATTTTATAAAAGCAGCTTAGGAACTGCAATAGCCCCAAGTTCAAATCATGTGAAATTCAGTGGCTTTCTCTGTAGACTCCATTACCAGAAATCCCAAGTTAGGATGATTTAAAGAAAAGACAGAAGAAACTGCTGACTCAGTGAATTGTATTTTGACTTTTGTTTGTTAATTCCTTACCTTTTTTTCAGGTGTTGAATTTATTATTTGTTATTTGTAGTTTTTGTAGTTATTTGTTGTTATTGCAGTTTGTTGAATTTGCCTTTAATATTTTTCTGCAAAGTAGAATTAACCCTCCTACAGTTAGAAGGATTAGTAAAAGGGTTAGAAGTAACCCTCCTAAATTAACCCTCCTACAGTTCTTAAACTATCTTGCTGTCATGAAGGTAAGCTATCATAACAAACCACAATCATGTGCTGGATCTACAATGTTGATTGGCTGATATTTCTTTTTAAAGAAAATAAATAGAAAAATTTTGGCTATACTGGTGTTAAATGTCTCATATGAATTGTATTAGTGGAATGTGATTTAAAGAAAAGTGATAGAAAGGTGATAAATAGTGAATTCTTCCTCCATGTACTTGACAAAACCTTATTTTTACATTTATTGGCTTTTTATATTACCCTTTTACCACTGAATTTTGTTCTTAAAAATAATCTGTGTTAGGTTATTTTGTGAATGTCATTTCATCATAAGTATTAACAAAACAAAATTTAAATGTAAATGTTGGCAGAAAATGTTAGTAGGGGCTTTGCTTTAAAGCAAAGCTTAAAGTGCTTTTAAAATGCTTTTAGAGCAATACACTTTACTGTGGTTTTATTTGACTTCTTTGAACAGTAAAAAATAGTGCACCAGAAGAGCTTCCACATCTAAAACTAAAGTTAAGCAATTGGTAGTAGTATTATTAAAATACGGCATCACTTTTTTGTTGTACAACAATGGAAATGTTTCAAAGTGCTTGCAGGTGCATAAGTTTGATCTTCATTACTTATTACTAAATTCCTAAGTCAAATTTTCAAAGAAAGCTTATTTTGGTTACTAAATATGAGTGACAATATATTTGCATCCTATTTGACTAATTTTATAAATGTAATTTCAGTGTGGATCACATTTCTTACAGACAAAGAATTAATCAGGATTGCACACAAAAATCTTGTATGCTCATTTCTGACTCAATTAACATAGAATAAAATTCTAATCTTATCACTTTTGACATCAGTGTTATTTCAGATTTATCTTTTACAAAATTCATACCATAAGCTGAAAGAAAAAGAATTGAGAAGGTTCCTTCTTTCAAAATCTGTTATTTCAGTCAGCAAAGTAATTTTAAAAATTTGTTTTTCTTTCTCTTAAAAAGTAATGAATTTGACTTCATGTACCAGAAGTTCAACAGAAATGAAATAGCAGCAACATATACACAGAAACCAGATGCATACAGAGAAACAGAACCTCATTTGCTTCAGCCCAGTAGCTAGGAGGTAAAAGGCATTTATTAGTACTGATTGTAGTAGGCATGGCCCTTAGTCTAGCATCTGTAGGAATATTATGCATGACCATATCTGTGGAAGAGAGGAGAATCAGGATTAAAAAGTGGATGGAAAGGTGGTTGAAAATGAAAGAAGAAAAATGCAGAATGCCCTTTGGTAGAATCCATTATCCTAAACCCCAGTCTTGGGAACATGAGAACACCCTTGGCATAAACATTTGTGTTGAGGTCAAGTGGGATTAGAAGAATATATATTTGGATGCCTGGGGCTATGTCACAAAAAGAAAATATTAATTAAAAAAACAAGCTAGAGATTTTGCTTGCCCTCAAACTACATTTTCTTTTAATACATTCTTTAGCTTTTTGCAGTCAGTGGACTTGATTTTGATCTCACTTGTATTGGTTTAAATCAGAATAAGTCAGTATAAACCAGCACATTGTTCTGATATCATATCAACCTAAAAAAGGGGAGAGTCTTATTTAGAGTGTGTTGCTTCAGTTGCAGCTGGCTAAAACAAGGCTGCACTTGCATTTAGTGTAAATAAGGATTTAATAGCACTAATCTGCCATGTGAAAAAGAGGCTGTTTGTGGGGCTGAGTTTCATAAAGTGCTTGGTTGGGATTCAGGGCTGAAGCCTCTGGATCTCTGGGAGTGCTTGTAGCATGGAAATCACCTCCAGGGCTTATATGTGGCTTCAGGACAAGTTAACAGTAGCAGGTGGGCATGCACTAAACCTTAAGAATTTACTTTCTGGAGAACTTCCCAGTTTGAAGCTGAGGATATACAAAGATATCTGTGAATCAAGCCTGCAGTGTTCAGTTAGAAACTCTGCTGAAGACAATGGCAACCTTTGGTTTCATCACTGTCTGTCTAAATTAGGAAAAGATGTTGCTTATCTGACCTGACCTTTTCCTAATCTACATACGATAACAGTTACACATTTTCTCTCAGATGAGTTGGTCAAGATCAGTTAACCACCTGGCCTCAGCTCTATTGCCACAGGACTCATTATTTCCGCAGTTCCAAGATATGCTGCTGTGTGTTTGTACTGGCTACTTAGGAGAGGCTTTAAAGAGCCACAGCAGCTAAAACAACAGATCCTAAGGACTTGTAGGCTCTGGAGTGACCAGAAACAAATTAAGTTACTGTGGGAGTTGAACTGGGATAGGTCAAGGAGACCTTGCTAAAGAGGGAGAAGAAAAGATGAGAACAAGAATAGCTTGATCAGGGACTTGCATCTGTTTGCTTATTAACATTGAAAAAAGTATATTTCTATGCAAATGTAAAAATATATTTATTGTTTTTACAGTGTGATGTCAAAACATAAGGAGTTTTTATTGCTGTACTACTAAACAAAATTTTGGCCCATACCCTGGAAAAATGTACTTCTGTTTTGTACCTTTTATTTTAAAGCAACATCATCCAATCTTTCCACCTGTTTAAGGATTTGCCTTATATTTCATTGTGATTATAGGGAATAATAGAAAAAAGAATATTCTTTAAAGATTTTCTAGATTGTGCCAACTTATTTTAATGGTAAAGTATAATGATGCATTATTAGCTGATGAAGGGACTGCCTCAGGAGGGACAATGAAAAGAAAGAGAAGATTTGAGTGCATTCTTACACTACTTCCATTTAAGAGGTTTGAACTAAATTCAACTTGAGTATCATTAGTTGAAAAAAGCTCATATTTTCAAGCTAGAGAAAATATAGTGCATTAAACAGATTAGTTGATCATTATTTAGAAACCAAATTGCTCAATAAACACTTCATTTTCCTAACATAACTGATATTCAACTTGGCAATTTGTATAAACAATATGTATGTTCTTAATGTATATGTTTATCTACAATAGTAAACATAAGCAACCTTTTGCCTATCATATAATGCCCCTAAAGGCATTATGGGTTAACAGTGATTTAATCCCCTTATGCATGCATAATATGACAAGCTTTGCATAAATGATAATAAATAATTGGTATGTATAAATAATTCATCATTTATTTTTGCAGTAGAAATAGAATTCATAGACATATTTTAAACAAAGGGAATAGCAAACATGATCTCAATCAGAAAAGGGGTTAAATCACATTACACAAAACAATGTTTCAAATAATCAAGACTCATGCATGCAATACATTTTTTTATTTCTTTCATGCTAGCATATTATATTGCCAACTTGTTTTCAAGTATGGAACAATACATATTTAGCACTATCATAAAATAATGGAAGAAATAAATTCTATATTGGTCATTTAATCCAAAACAAGAGGGAATAATATGTCAGAAAAAATAAATGTATATACTGTGCTCTCTAAAAAATTGGACATTTTGGTGGATTTTATTTTTTTATCCTGGAATCAGTTCTGCAGTTTTGGGGAGATTTCTCTAGTCCTTCCAGTGCAGCCAATAGCTGATAAAATTCTAAAATTTAATTCTTTTAATAGTAATTTCTTATTTAAAAGCATTTTTGTGATTACACAATAAATTGTTAATTAGATTTTTTTTAATACATAATATCCTAAAAAAGGAAAAAAATACAATGTTACTCAGGGAATAGTTTTAATAGTTAAGAGTCTTTAAGATTTCAGGATTCAATGAGTTCAGCTGCGAATTAACTTTAGGAATGTAATGCCATCCTTATTCAGCAAGGCAGTCAAATATGCACTTAAGTTAAGCACATGCATCAATCTCATTGACTTTACATTATTCTCTCCAGAGTATATTTCTTTTCATTAGGAAGACACTGGCTCTTAACTACCATCAAACTGCCGGCTCAACTTGCTTCAGTAAGTCCCTGTGAAGCCCCTCAAAGTCTTCTCTAATTTTGACCAATATAAAGAGCACTGCAAATGTTGGCATGTCATTTCTTAACCCTTTCTACTGAAAATTGTGTTTGTAGATATATATACATACATATATATACATATAAAATAAGAGTGATCACAGTATATAAAGAGATTAAAAACCCTGTGACAAATTAAAGCCCCCCAAACTATTGGGCTTGCTTTTCCCACTGATATTAAATACTGTTGGTTAAGGAAGTGTGAGATACTAGCTATTCATTTGGTATTACTCTCTACCAAAAAAACACCATTATACCTAGATTCTGAATTTTAGCTATTTTCAAACCAAAAGCAGAAGCTGACCTCTCACCTCATGACTGCTTAAATAACATACAAAAGCAATGTTAGGTATTTTGAAAGTGCAAGTTAATATGTTTCTGTTATTTCCGTGTAAAGTAGAGAATTGTTATGTGCGCAAATTCGCCTTTTTTACTATCATGTCATGGCCACTCAGTTGTTCCATTATACATTATTCATTACTTTTCATTAGTTTCAACCAATTTCCTGATATTAATTCATAAATCCCAGAAGTTTCCCTACTTCCCATTTAAAATTAGATAAGAACTCTTGATATTATCTGATATAGCCATGAATTTAAATAAAATATTGCCTTTTTTTTTGTTTTTGTTTTGCTAGCAGCTCACATAGAATTTAAATGTTTTGGTTTATTATTTTTCTTGGACCTCTCTCCTGACACTGCAGCATCTGACTATGCCCTAAAACGCATAAGACTTAAAAATCTTCTTGCTTAAATCCAACATATCTAGTCTCAACATTCCTTCTCATTTGCTGTCTGACCCCAGAGCCATCCAAAATCCATAGGTTTGTTTTTTCTTATGAGTTCAGCTGCCTTCACATCGAACTGCCTGTCCCTGGGCCCTGCAAGAATTGCCTCTTCTCGGGGGATTCCCCAGCAGTTTAGGCACTCAGGTAATATTGGAGAACTTTCAGGCTCATATTTCCTCCACCTACTACACTTGGAGTGGCAGATATTGTTCTGGAACCCGTAATGATTTCGCCCACTGCAAAGGGGCATAAATGTAACAAATAGCAATCAGTGCCTGTTATCCAGCAGCTCCATGATCAGAGCATACACACAAGATGTAGGTCACCTATGTTTCATTTCTTCCTTCTCTTGTGGATCGTCTGCACCAAAGCCTATGACTTACGTGCAGAAGCCGTGGTTTTGATTCTTTGTGCTGCATTCCATGTGGTGTGGGGCAACAGATTATTTCGCTAATCAAAAATAGTGAAATCACAATTCTGAGGCAAAACAATTTCAGGTTTGGCTTCCAGCCGCTGATGCAGTGCACATTTCAGCATCCATACGAAACAGTGATTGGATCAGGGGGTGTGACCTGCTCATATTGCCATGCTTTGCAGCCTGTCTGTGCCTGTGCACTCACCTGAGCACTGAAAAATGGAAGATCATATCCCTTCATTTCCAGGAAAGAACTGGGATCACATCCCATACCTCGTGTTGTGTGGAACAAACATTAATGAGAAATCTTCTTTTTCCTGAGATTTTACAGAGATCAGTTCTCTAAGACAGGGTGCCACTGGACCAAACCAGGGCCAATGCCAGTGCATGAAATGTTCCAGGCATGGTGCGTTGGGGAGTGCAGGTGGTAGAACCAAAGCAATGAAGGTTTGTATGGGTGCAGCTCCACAGCATTTTGAAACTTAAAAAATATGGTTACTCCTCTTTCCATCTTCAAAGTCTTTCCTTCTGGTGAGCTGCAGGTTCAGCTCTCTAAAACGGTAGAAAATACGTCTTTTTCCTTTCCTTGGGGAGTTAGTTCTCTGCCAGGCCATGAAATCAGTGAGCTCAATAGTTGCTCAGACGTTATAGTGCAAAGGATGGAGCAGCAGAGTGCATACAAGTGAGCAGAAGAGAAAAAATGGTGATATAGCTATTTGATCAACCCAGCAAGTATTCCTTTGCTTCACCCTGAGGTCGAGGCACAACCTGCTCTCAGTGTCTCTTGTTGACAAAGGGAAGGGGTTACTTGCCAGTAGGGTGTTGCTCCCATGAAAATAAAAGTTGAAGAATAGCAGAAATGTTCCTTGGAAGTTTTTGTTCCTGATATACCTCAGCTTTGCAAGACCAATGTCTTGATTTTCAAAAAGAAAAATTGATTTTAACTTGAAATCTAGGTTATGTTATTCAATGCAGTTATCTATATCAAAAGATACCTAAATAACATTATATTATTTATCTCTATATGTTAACTTTCAATATCATTAGTAGTAGCTGCTAATACCTTTGTTTTCCCAGCATACCTTTGCTCTAAGAAGAGAAAAATAAGTAACACTTTAAATAAGATCATTAAAATTATGTGCAAAGAGAAAAACCTGAGTAAACATCTAATTTAAGTTGAATGTTCTCTTAAATGGATCCCTTCTTAAGTGGTTTTGTTTTTTTTTCCCCTTGAGGTATGCTCAATAACAATATTCAATAACAAATACCCAAGCCTTGCAGAAATAAGTAAGAGCTCACATGTAGGTTTGCATTTGGCCTCCACTATGGCTTTTCCCCTCAAGTATTATTTCTGTCTTAGCCATTTACAAAAACCAATGCAATCATGGACGCCACTTACAATCTACACAGTGGAAATTAGACCCTTTTAGGGAAAAGATATTTGGCTGATAAAAACCTATCTCCTTAAACTTTGGTGCGACATAATATTTCTTTTGGCAAGGGGTCACTGGTGCTCAGCATACATCATCACTAACTTATTAGATCTTGAGGCAATTAGCTGAAAACAAACAGAAAAGACAAGCCCTGTATTGAGCTATAGAAACCAGAAGAAAATAGCCCATGGCACTCCATTATTCCAGAGCTTCATCAAAGGCTATACACTGGCTGCAGTTTAAAGAAAGGAGAGTATTGTTTTCACGTAACATCTATACAGTATTGGGACTTTACCTTGTTATTTTTCTCTTGCTTCAAGTTACATCCAAACTTGCCTTGTTATAATACAGCAGTGGAAAGAACTTCTCAGTTTCTCCCTAAAACAGTATATACAATGGTGTTGCTTGATTCGCTAAGGATTAAAAATCCAATTAGATCCTCCCTTTTCATGGGAAATCACATGAGGAATTTTGAGAAATATTACTGAAAACCACTGTGTAATGCGATTGACTATGAAAACATGCGACAAAGGAAGAACTGGTATCTAAGAAACCCATGGAATCATCTAAGCAAACTGACCTTTACCTTTTGAAATTTAAATATGTATTTCTGAATTTCAGAAATTAGTTGAGAGATATATTTTACTAGTTTCCATTAGAAATAACTTTTTTTTTTCCCTAAAGAAAAAGTTAACCAGTTATGAGAAGATATGTATTACTGTAAGCATGACCCAGGTAAAAGTTATCAGAAGGCTACAAGTAATTTTGTGGGTTTTTTCAGTGATGTGCTACACAGAGTGTTAAATATGGTGCTAAATAACAGAATGTGGCTTCACTTGTATATAGCAAATAAGAATTATGACACAAAAAACGAGTGATTCTTATTTTAAAAACCCCACTTTTTACTAAATGAAAACTTAGTTCATTGTTTTCAGAGAAGGAAAATGACTATTAGAGGTATCTGGCTGCATTTGCCACTTGTTTCTTTTCTGGCTGATTAATAAACATTCTTCTGTGTATGCCAATTGAACTATACTAGAATTTTGCATACCACTTGCTTACATTAAGCACAGCAAATCTCTAAATTAATTTGCATTTTAAGAAGCTACATTATTTAAGTTAAAGTTTTACAATACTTAATGGAAATTTCAGGGAAATCTTTATTGAGAGCACTGAAAGTATTTTAAATACGGAGAATGACAATATTACCATCCTTCTATCTTTTTTTTTCCCTCTCTTCTCCACCTAGAATGAAAACAAACCAAGCCACTCCAAACACATAAACTGAGATCCTTGATGATATGAAGTCCTTCTTTGTATCAGTGTTGAATTCTGAACTTAGACCCAACAAAATCTATCTCTGAAGGCTTCTAACATGATGGTGTAGGGTGCAGGATGAACAGCAGTGCCCTCATTACCCCCTTCCCCATCTTCCCCCCTTTCCTCTAGATTAATGATCAAATGATTTGTGGACTATCTTGCTCCTAGTGTAGAGTGTGCCTCAAAGCAATCTGCACTCTCTTGCCTTCTGGATCCAGCCTATGAGGCAATTAACTGCTACTGTTCTTAATTATGCTGAAAAGCTACAAAGAGATTAAAAGTAGGCAGAGCAGAAAAGGCCATTGCAGTGATATTTATTTCAGGATGTCTCATCTGTATTTCACTTCTGAGACAAGACTGAGGCTATAAATACTTTTCCATGTTCTGTATTGAAAAAGAAAAAGCCAATTCCTTTCTTATATGGGAATGTAGAGAGGGGCCTAATTGGAAAAAAAAAGATGTTGCCAAACACAGAGTATGACTTTTAGCCTTCTTTGTAATTAATGTTTGTAGAAATTACAGTGGTTAAAATAAAGCTAAAGAGTAAGAAACAGCAGTGAAAACTATTAGCCTATATTTATTTTAAAACACAGTTTTGTTATTTGCCATCTTCCCTGAACAACACAAATATTAACTTAGCTTTTTCCCATAGTCATGTCTCCTTTCCTATTGCTTATTTACTATTGCAGGTCCATATCTTTCATCTCTTCAAAGTCACTGGAGTGATTTACAATAGTCTTATCAATTTCATGTGAATGGTCTACGGAATGCTAGGATTTGGTCAAATTCTTTCCCACAAGAGGTTTCAATTTGTTCATCATTCCCCCCTGGTATCTGGTTTCAAGACATGATGTGCAGAATTACCTTTAGTATCAGTTCTGCAGATACAATGCATTAGCAGAGAAAATTAGACACAATTCCTTTTAGATCTGATGGGCTGCTGTTGTCTTTAAGTTGTCAGGGTGTCGAATTAATGGCAACTGGAGAAGGTTGCCATGACTTAAGGGATCACTGTAAAAGGAAAAACAATCCTTTATATTTTTTCTGACAGAAAGGAAGGCAGCTGTTACACATTGCTCTGCTGTGAAGTCCCCCCCCCCACTTTTTACTTTGCTATGCTAGCAGAGGAGACATATATATGTATGTATATATTCATACATATACAGAGAAAATTCCTTCCTTAAAATTAAAATAAAAGAGCATGTATGTGGTAACTTTAACTTAAAAAGCAGAAAATCTATCATTTTAAGCTTCATCAAATAAAGTTTTTTATAATGTCTAACTTTTAAAAAAGCCCTTTCCCCCCAAAAAAACCCTGAAAATGTAGTACATCAGCTTGTACCAAGTTAAAGCCATGTTTCCAATTATAAAATCTCATAAATATAAATGTACAATTGGTGGCAATTGCTTTTTTGTAAAAAAGAAGTCAAATCACACATGCAATAGTTTTTTAGCACTGATACTGATTATATTTTCTCTGTTCATGATTATTTATTTATTTATTTACATTTTGTAAAGTTTTGTAAAGTTGTTGGAATTTAGAACTGTAAGCGGGCACGACTTTTTAATTTCTGCAGGAGAATAGCATTCTTAGAAATATAATTTGAAAATTACATCCATACAAATGCTAAAATTTCACAAATGATTCTCGAAAGGCTGCCCATGCGGTCAAAGGCTTTCTGTGGGCACAACAAGGGATCTTTGCATAGACTCTGATTAAACGAGATAAGATATTTGTGAGTCAAAAGTCCTGGATGTATGCTTGTAAAAACTCAGTGGTTGAAAACTCTTAAGTGGGCAGAAAGAGAGCAAATAATATTAAAGATATTAGATGAAGAAAGCTAAAATGTGCAGGTCATCTCTCAGGTTGGACTTAAATAGCCTGGTCTCAGCCTATGCAGCCACCATTTCATTTGTGTAAGTTTGTGTATCATCTTTTAAAATATTTTTAACAATGTAAATTTGGTGAAAGGGCATATTCACTTTACAGTATCTATCATGAACTATGGATGCAATTAAATGAAATTAATATGTACGTACAAACTAACTAAAAGTCTACAGTCATGTAAACAATGGCAGTTTTATGCTCCTCTCACAACACTTCACGTGCTTTACCTCTCAGCCAGTCATGGGTAATACACAGGCTTTTCGATATATCTAGGAGATCTGAATTTTTAGTCTATGTACTACTGCATATCCATCAGAATTTAAAGGCCCTAAAAATCTTCCACCTTGAGCCCCAAAGTAAGGGTCCTTAGGGACTGTCTGGTTAAGCACCCAGGCTGAGTTCATTTGCTGAGTCAGTCACATATTAAATAGGATTTTACGAAGAGCATAAGTCACAAGTTAAATAGGATTTTATAAATCAAAACAAAACTGTCAAATTTCACCTGAAATGTAAAGTATATTTTAGCAGTTCAGATCTAATGTGTTCCACATGTGATATATAGCTGATTAAATACCCTACCATAATGTGATTTAATAGACGTTTCAAAGGAGTACCTGGCTGTACCTATTTTGGAGTGAAATTGCCATGTTTACATGAATGACTGAGAAAAGCTACCCCCAAAAACAAGATTGACAGTGTTGTGATCTGATGCAATTGAAATAAAACTATTCAGCCTGTGCTATTAATTTGATATCAAACATGACTCTCATATTTCCTGGTTTTTATCGTGAAGCCATTAACTGCCTTTCATGGAAAAGCAAATATTAGTTATAATCCTTCCTCAAACTGCTTCCTCACACCAAACAACCAAACTTAGATGAAGTGAGCTTCAGCTAGATCACTTCCCAAATCCCAGTTATGGGCTAGATGTTGCAAGAGCCAGATGATAACCATAGGGACTTTGTAAAAAATCCATCACTCTTACCAGTATCACAAAGCAGCTGCTGTTGGAAGCCCTGTTTATCTCATACCTCACACCAGCTCTCAAAATAAAGACAAAAAGTCAGGAATATGTGAAGGCTTTGAGTGTCAAAATCCAAAAATTGCAGCCCAAAAATCCTACATGAGGTAGCTGACTACCTAGCTCAATAAGAACCTCTATTCACAAACTGCTTTTCATTCCAAAGCAAAAGCTTCCCTGAGCCTTCACTTCTGTATTATGTTATATTTACCCTGAGGAACTTACTTCTGGAAATTAAGCAGACAACACCTTAATCACCTCAAGCAAAATTGAAATTATAGAGGAAAATCTGGAAATTAAAAATAAACTAATAACATTAGGGTATTCACAAAAGAAAAAAGAAATTTCAAAAGCTGTCTTTCTTTTATATGCCACTGAACCCCTACCAGCTTTGTCAGTCAAGAAGGAAGTGTGAGACTTTTACTGTGTTTCACATGATTTAGAAAGGGCTCACTCTTGCTCTCTCTAAAGAAACCCCTCATACATTGAGTATAGGGTGGTCCAAACAAGAGAATTCACTCTTCCTGTAAAAAAAATAGAAACCAATGCCAGATCTATGGAACCAGAAGCCTGCAAGTAAGACAAGGCATCGCTCCAACAGTATGATAAGAGCACAGACAGCCATAATTCCACATTTTGGTCTCTGGTCCTCGAACTGCATTTATTTTGTGTGTTAGTTTTATTCTGATAACTATTTGAAGTAAGACGATGTAATTAAAACCTATATGTAATTAAAACCTATATGTAATTCTGAGATTTGAGTGCTGACTGAGACATTTAAGTTTAAAGTCATTGAGACTGATTTTTACCTTTTATCTGAGCAAGATCTTTTGCTGATAAGAAGTTATGTAAAAAAATTGAAAATGCTGGTCAACTTTTTGAAAAAAAAATAAAAATAGAGGAAGACAACTTACTTACTTACTTACTTAACTCTTGGGAAGAGCAAATGTTAATACCAGTCTTTAGGAGGAAGGCTATAAGGGAAAGGTAATGCTTGAGAACGTAATTCATATGACTAAGCTCTAGAAATGCTAGAGCTTCACTCAGATTTCCACTCACCGATTGCCTATCATTTAGCTTCAACAAACTTTCTACTTAATGTGGACTTCTATCTTTGCCAAACCCTGTTTCCACAGACATACTAGCGGAAAAATGCAGTCCTAATTCTGGTCTCAGAATCTGCTGTGGATATCAGGCTCCAAAAAGTTAGGCTTTCCTATTAAATTATCATTTTATTGAATTGGAATCTTAGCCAAATGATCAAATTGTTAAAGCTGAAAATAATTAAGAAGGATATCTTTTGAAAGGACTGAATCACAAAGAATAAATAATCATAGGAAACCTTCCGATAACATTTCACTAGACTCTAAAATGACAGTGTTAGAACTGAGGAAAGAAGAAACCAGGGGTTATGCAAACAACAGTAAAGTGAGGATGAAAGAAGCCAGAAAAATAATAAAAACATGTATAACTGTTGAAAGAAAGGAGAATTTAATTGCAACAAATACAGAAGCAAGGAGAAACAGAACACTGGTAAAGGAATTGAAAGGATACAAGGAGAAAAAAATATTTAGCTGTGAAGAAGATATCTTTCAGATCTAATACAAAAAGAATCTTTTAATAATTATTTAAATAGGGAACTCCTAGGAGTCTAAAAGAAAATGAACAAAGGCAGGAAAGGGTAAACAAAAAAAATGGGGTAAATACAGTCATGTTAACCTGACATCAGTCCTGAGGAAAACAATGGGATGACTGGTATGAGACTCGATTAATAATGAAAGGAGGGAAATATAATTAATGCCAATCAATGTGGTTTTATGGAAAATAGATCTTGTCAAACTAATTTGATATTTTTGTGAGATTACAAGTTGGGTTGATAAGGTAATAATGTTGATACAATATACTTAGACTTCTACAGAATGTTTGATTTCATGCTACAGAACGCGTTGGTGTCATGATTTTATCCCATCCAGCAAGTCAGCATCAGACAGCTGCTCGCTCACTCCCCCCACAGTGTGATTAGGGAAGAATTGGAAAAGTGAGTAAACTCATGGGTTGAAATAAAGATAATTTGAAAGAGAAAGTGTAAGCCACACATGCAATCAAAGCAAAACAAGGATTCAATTATCTCTTCCCATGGGCAGGTAGTTGTTCATCCATCTCCAGGAAAGCAGGGCTCCATCACAAATCATGGTGACTTGGAGAGACAAAGGTTATCATACCTCCTTCCTTCTCCTTTCCCCAGCTTTATGTGCTGAGCTGTATGTTATGGGATATCTCTTTGGACGCTTGGGGTCAGCTGTCCCAGTTTTGTCCCCTACCAACTTATTATGCATCCCAGCCTCCTCACTATGATGTGGTATGAGAAGCAGGAGAGACCTTTACTCTGTGTAAGTACTGCTCAGAGTAACTGAAACATGTCCTTATTATCAACACTGCTTGCAGCACAAATCCAAAACCTAGTCCCATGCTAGTTACTGTGAAAAAAGTTATCTGTATTCCAGCCAAAACCAGCACAACTGATAAAGAGTGATACAAAATCAACAAGGCACACATCAAGTGGATTAAAATTCTCAATCTAACATACCTCAAGATGTAATAATAAATGAGACACGATCATCAAGTATCTATTTCTAATATGATCCTGTAGGTCATGGGTTTGAGCTGTTATTTCTGAATACACTCATTGATAACATTGGGATATTAGAGAATGAAATTATTTAAGGCTTTCAGGAGACAAGAAAAAAAAGGATGGTAGAAAATACAGAAAACCAAGTTACTGAAGCTGTATCTAATATAAAGCTTAATGTATCTTCTTAACGTGTTGTTTTCATGCTATCAGCACCCTTGTAGCACACCTTTTTCTCAGGCACTAGAATATACACCAATCACAGCAGGTTGAGATCAGGCACGGGATAAATCTTACAGTCCTTTTCTGCAGCTGACAACCAGGTTGTCTGCTTGGCAGCTTTTCATCATTTTGGCCTCTTCAGCTACGGATGGAGGAAAGAGTGAGGGGACTTCAGAAGCAGTTTTGGCCAGATTAGTGTGTAGGCAGTGGTGGGCCTTGCTAATCAGCAAGAAACCTTTAACACCTCGGACTGTGTGAAACACAGGACAGTGTGAGCTTCTCTGAGGTAGCTCATCTGGAGAGTTTGGAGGAGGTAGCTTTCATAGAACTACCTGTAGAATATTCTTTTCTATAGAATATAGAATAATAATTACCAGGCTGTGCTTCTGACACTCTATGTCTAGCACCAATATGTAGCTGAACATCTTGCAAATCTGGGACCACCTGAGTGTGTATGAGAAATTTTCTTTTCTTTTCTCTCTTGAGGTATCAGAGTTGTCTGTGGAATCTCCAGCTCATCCACAAAATGTTGGCATCAGACTCTGGAATGAATCTTATGACTCAAATGGGTGTTTTCCCTTAGCAGTAAATCACTTTGAAATGCACAAATCTGAAATTAAAATCATACTGATGGAAATGTGCAGGATGGATATCCTCAGACAGTCAGAATGATAATGTAACCACTCAAACTCTTTGTTTTAGGATTACATTTGCTCCAAAAGGCAGGGTACCTGGAGTAAGATCCTGATATCAAAAACCCGATGTCTGCCTGATTACACTATCTACCTATTCTCTTTGAACATTTCTTTAATGTTTGGAAATTTCCTTAGTGTGCTTGCTTTTCAAAGGCTTTATCACCAGAGGCTAGACTTGGCTGGAGCAGTCCACATTTGGTATCTTATCTCTTACTACTTCACTGCAATGAATTCATTCAATCTTTGGGGGTTTGGCCCTGAAGTGAGGCTCAAAACTAAGAAGGGTGCATAAAACATATATTTTAAGTGTAAGTCCATGTATTATTGTAGGCTTGAAGCACTGTCAGAGATTTGAAAACAACAGACATACAGATTAGTTATTTGTAGGACAGATATTGGCAAAAAATGAGCAACAATTACCTCAAAAGCTAGTCATTTGTGTAAAGCACCACAAGCTTCATTTTCAAATATGATTGTAATCACTATTGCTCCTTTACATCTTCAACGCTGCATCCCAAAGTTTTTTTCCTTCTCTTCTTTCCTATTCATCCCAGGAAGGAAAACAAGCACTGAGGTCTTTTGCAGGTGGTGATGAGAATGCAGTGCATTCTGCCACCCCTGGTGTGTCTGACTCTGGCCATAATAGCATGAGCTCCCTCAGTAGCCCTTAGTAAAAGAAGCCTTAATGGAAAACCTGGTCATCACTTTGAGAACCCAAATGGGAAACAAACCTGAAAGAGCTTGTGACACCATTTTTTTTATTCCAGACACTTCTTTCCTAAAGGAACCCTACTTGTCAACAGCCTATTTTGGCATATTCTTCTATTCATGACAGAAACTATGCAAGCTCCACTTACTGGGCAAACTCCTCAGGATTATCTACTTGCCAGCTTTTCTAAGCATGCTGCTGCAGTTCCTTATCAGAGCCTTTACTGGGTGGAACAAAGGGACATCAGTGGGATTTCTTCAGTCTTTGAGACTTTCTGACATGACAAAGAGCATTCATTCAAACTCCCCACAATTCAAGTAGCGCTGCTAGGCACCTCAGACTCTTATGCCTGGCATGGCCATGGTTGGCAGCTCTTATCTATTTTACCATGCTGACTGGAATCTCTAGTTGGTCTTGAGACCAGTGGTTATGGCAGATCTCTCTTCAGACCATTTCCCCAGGCATAGTATGAATGTGGTACCGAGTAGGAAAAGGGCAGGGAGCATTTAAGGTAAGCTTTTCGCTTTAGCAGAATGTCACTCCAATTGCTGGAGTCAGACAGTGAGAGAGAAAAGGCTTTAGAGAAGAGCAGATGAATTAATCTGCCTGCAACCTTTACTGAGCAGCAGACAAATGTGTCTATTTTACCTTATCCCTGTATGACATAGTGCTTCTAATGAAGATACTGCATTTTTGGAACTGCTACAGCTGAAGAGTGGTGTGCCAGTTCTCCCTACTTGAATTGCCCTGCAATCATTGACATTTGAGATTTCTGGAATCCTGGTCACAGTTTTGTTGTTCTGGGAAAATCCCAGGTCTGTCAGTTATAAAGATACTGTTTCATTAATGATTACTTCTCCAGAAATGGAAAAAACATCTAGAACTTTTGTTTATTTTAAGCTTTAACTGCATTATCTTTGAGAAATTACCTTTGAGGACAGGCTGATGGATTGGTACAGCAAAGCTTGGGGCTGTAGAAGGTCACCAGGGTTAGGTATATTCTATTCTATGTAATACTCTACCCCATAGCCTGAAATATTGGTAAGTTTGTGAAGTTTTTTGCTTGGAGAAACTGTCAAGACCTGTTTTTCTGTCTCTGTTTACATCTTGGAGGGTTTCTGAGGGTGTTCTTTGTCTCTGGAATCTCTCTTTCAAAGAGGCATTGCAAGTCTCTGTTTGCAAGTATTCATTTGAACCTACACTCGTACACTTTGGCGTCCTCTCACATTGCATGGCAAAAACTTGGTCAAGAGAAGACTATCCTGCTATCACATTGTCATCAGAAAAAATGTAAATAAAGTCTTTGAAAGTGTAAAATTGAAATTTTAGTGAACAACTTAATGGCTATGTGGCCTCCACAGGCACCATATGTAGGCCTACTCTGTGTAGTGCAGAAGTCTACAGTTGTCAGGGAAAAAATAAGGAAAATGAGAACTGAGTGTTTTGACTACAGAATTAGAGAGGAGGCACAGGGAAGAAAAAATTGAAGTGATATGTTAACTAAGAGAGTTGTCACACCCTGTTACTGTCTTGACTTTGCATCTAGTTTTAGTGATGCCCATATCTCACCTACATGGAGGTAGGAATGGGCAGCCCTTGCTGGCTGTCTAAAGAGATCCTTGCCTGGTATAATATAACTATGGATCTTTTGGCAGCTGAACAGTCAGAAGTTATGGTAAGCTCAGATGCAATAATAGTGTGGGTGGGTATCTATGTTATTTGTAAAATAATATATGGTCACTGATGGAAAGCAGAGCAATATATCTGATAAAGAAGGCAAAGATTAAGTTGTATATAATGAATATTCTAATGAAAATAGCACGAATATATCAGATGTTATCAGAACCACAGAATATTCTGAGTTGGAAGGGACACACAAGGATCATGAAGTCCAACTTGTAAATGAATGGCTCCTACTGGGATCAAACCCACAATTTTGGTGTTATTTAGCACCATGCTGAGACCAGTGCACATGAGCAGACCACCACAGCATTTAAAATTGCCATTCTGAATTTTAGCTCGCTATAAATTGTGGCCTTAACTTGTCCTTATTTCTGCATTTGCTGGATCTTTTCAGTACTATACACAATTAACTTTGCTTTCTGTGGAGCTGGGGTGATACAGAAGTCAAGTAATTTTTAATTTAGCCAAAACTCAACTCTGAAACAGTACATTAGCTCTGTTGGTACTTGATATCCCCATGCTAACTGCTTCTGCATGTGAGACTTGTATTGCTGACCTTAGGCAAACACCAAGACATGCTTGTGTTACACTGCAACACTTCATCTTGGTGCTGTGAAAGCTGCATGACTGAGGTGGCAAAAAGAAGGGGAAGAAAAAGTATTTTGTAACAACAGAGAAAGAGAAAAACACTAATGTCAAAAAAGACTACCATCAGAAGAGAAGTAGGCACAGATAAAAATACAAAGAGAGCCATTGAACCAAAACTTTTAAGAATTATTCAGCATCTTGGCTGTTCAGGAATCTATTTCAGTTTCACATGAAAAGTGACTTTGAAATAATTTTTGTAAAGCAGCCTGTTAAGATATCCCACATAATTTTTCTTTTATTTTTTATTTTTTGGGAATGGATGAGTTCTGCTGAGCCAACAGGTAACGATATCACTGCAAGAGAGGGAAGAAAGGTGGCAACAAACAGCAGCAGCACCTATAGAAATGCACGGGGTAAAGAAAATCAACAGGACTGATTCAAGGACATGGTCTACATGCAATTTTAATGCTATCAGCACTTATGTGGTAGTTCTTTTTAAGCAATTAAGAGATCTAAGGAAAAGGCACTAGAATACTTAAGTATCAATCCTGTGAACCAATAGACATGAAGCCGTGCTGCTATCTGCCTTCCTGTGAGGTGAAGAATCCAGACAAATAATGAATAATCACCACTGGAGAAACCTGCTTAACCAGCTGCACTGGTCAGGGATCAGCTGGGGAAGGTCCCTGCTGAGGAAATAATTTTTTTTAGATTTGAAAGTCTGGGTGAAGCCCCTTTTCCCATATGTCAAATCTAAATGTCTCAGCAACAATATTTTTCTGCACATACATATGTGACACAATTATTTTTATCACTTTTAAAAACCTACTGAAGTTTCTCTCCTTTGAACCAAACATATGCATATGGAATATCCATTCTTACTAATAATATTTGTGTTGCATATCCTGCAAGTGGTTTGTACATATTGATTAGTAACTATTTGTTTATCCCTAAAATGATAAGTCTTTGAAAAGGCTCTGAAAATACATCATCTACCACATGAAAAATAAAAAGTAATATAGAACAATTTTCAAAAATATTTTCTGCAATTAAAAATTGTGTGTTGAAACTGATACATTTTAGAATAAATACATTTATACATTCAATAAATAGTAGGCAATCATTTGTGATGCAGTTAGCAATCAGAGAGAATTCAGTCATATCTTAGTTATTCTAATTGCTTGATAAGATGTTTGCAAGTTATTGGGTTAAGAGATGTTGGTTTAAGAATGCTGCTAACATGAACTGGAAAGTTGCTCTTTTACCAGTTGAAGAAGACAACAGCTCAGTAGAGTCCTCTACAAGAATGAGTTTTCTCAAAGGTTCTGTGTAACTGACTAAAGCTGCAACACAAACAAATCTGTAACTAGTTAGTTGCTCTTGCACTGTGATGTCTAAATCCTGCCTTCAAATTCTTCAGTTTATTTGTCGATAGTAATAGCTGTCACAAAAACTTTATCCTGAATAGATGTGACCTTTTTTGGTCAAATGTTCTCAGGCCAGCTGCTTAGCCTTCATATTCTAAATGCGCCAACCTCATTGTGTCCTGTCATAGTTCACTTCCAGGGCTAGCTGTGGGGTAACCCTATACTTGTACTTTAGGTGGTTGTCATTACCTTGTCATGATTATAATTTCTGAAATTATTTGGGAGTTTGTTTTATTCTAAATGTCATAGTTGTAAAGTATGTGAAAAATAGGTTCTGATTGGATTTTTTTTTGCTTTATTTCTGCCTCCTGTGCTATTACAGTTTCTACCATAAGACAATTACTTTCTGGTCAGAAACTCTTACCTCCTTCACATTCTATTTAACTTGAAAACCAGCTGGGACTTCAGGCTTGTTCTTAAGTTCAGCATCTTGTCATATACTTGAGTACACTTTGATTGATACAGATACAGGGTTCATGTAACCATACAAGAAAAACATTATAGACTTGTGGAGAGGCAATTGTCATCAGCAAGCCGATGTACCTGGTCTGAGATGAATTTCCAGATCAAAACACGCATTTTCTTTTTGCTTTTTGACAGAGAGTAGTACTTGACAGGTTTCTGGTGCTTCAGAAGTCTCTTGATGGCTGGAAAAAGTGACAGCCCTCAGATCGGAATGGCGTGCAACAGGCTACTGTGTTCTTGTACAAATCAAAGCACTCTTTCAAACTTGAACCCTCTTTTCTGAGTTGGGAAAAGTATATGGGAAAAACGATTGCTAAACTTTAAGTAGCACAGAAGACTGTTAAATATTCAGGTTAGGATGCACTGTGCAAGAGTCTTAGGCTGACAAAGTCGGCCTGAATATCTTTAAGGAGATAGCAAGAAGGCAAACAAGGTTTTGGGTGTTTGACAATACCTTGTTAGTAACATAAGCAGTTTCTCAGATATTTCTTTGAAAACTTTGAAAGGATTAAAAATAGTGAACACTTTTCTCTTGGAATATCACATTTAGTCAAAAGACAGACAAAATTTTTAAAATCATGAATAATTTTAAGATGAAAATGGTTACCTTTTCTTAGGATGAAGAATGGAAATATTTTTTTTAGTAAAAAAAAAAATGTTTTATCAACTTTTTTTTTTTTTTAATTTTGGTGAAAAATAACCTAGTGTTTCCTGCCATTCATAAGAGAATTTTCAACAGCTGCTCGATTATTTTCAACTAACACATCTTAATCAGTTATAAACATTGATAAGCATACTATATAGCTTCTCTATTTTTATTAGCTAAATAATAAGAAGCATTGCTTTTAGTCCTTTGCAACTGTGTTATTTTGATCAAGAGAGCATGTCAAAACATACAGACATGTAGTTTGTGGTTTGTGAAAGTGATGTCACAAAATGCACCAATCACACTTGGCTTCAGCTGCTGCTACTTCTTGTTCAGTACCTCCCCAAAGGAGCCTTGTAGCCTGCAGGCCAGGGACAGTGAGGGATCTGTCCCAGGGTCCAGCCTTAAGAAGCACCAATATAGGACCTTTACCCTGCTTTGTGCCAGATGGATGTTGTTGGGTTGTATGAGAGTACATTAGCTGACTTTATGCAGGACAAGAAAAGTTAAATCAGACTGAAGCAACATTATTGATGGAGGAAAAAAAAAAAAGGAAAAGTTGTGTGCTCATAAGCTATGTGCAAACCCGCTTGCAGAGATTCTGTCTGTGGTAAAAGATATCCAAGTAAAAGTAATTCAGTGGAGAAGTGAACATTTTAATCATCCTGGCATGAATCTGGGGTGATAGCTGACTTAATACTGAAACATTTTTCTTTAGGGATTTTGCAGTGTTCTTTTTAATGCAGGAGTTCCTTTCTACTTATTTGGACTCTAGTTGCAGCACTCCAGTTTGGCTGTTGATTGGTGAGAAATTGAAACCAATTAGAGTGTATTGGTGGTGGTTTGAATTAAGACATCACAATATTTGAATGAAGCTTTAGGATCAGCTCAGAAGTGAACTTGCTGACAGATGAAATATTCACTTAGCTGTTGTCTCCTTATCTGGCTACAAAATGAAGCAACTTAGTGGTATATATGGATAAATTTGCCCATCTGAATTAAGTAAACCCATACCCATTTGGGTACAGGTGCAGCAGGTCAGGTCTTTCTAATTCTGACAGTAAGTGTGGGACAAGGAGGGCAAAGCAGCTGTATGAAGGGGTCTAACAAATAACCTGACTATAGCGAAGGTTGGTTTTTTTAGGTTACTTTAGGGATTGGCTGAACAAATCTTGTATGGTGAATTAATCTCTTATGGCAGTTTGGAGTACCTTTTTGAAAAATATATTTTTACATCTTTTTTTTATTGCTACTTAAGAAAAGGTTTAATTAACATGATATAACTGGCAGGAAATTGTAATTTGGAATATTTGTATTCCTCACAAGAAAGGTTGTAATGCAAAGTTTGTTTGGTTTTTTTTATTGTTGGTGGGGTTTTTTTTTGTTTTTTTGGGCTTTTTTCCCTCCTTTTTTTTAGTTGTTATTGTTTTTTGTTTGTTTCTTTTTTTCCAGTTAGTACAAATTTGGTTTGAGGCATGCAAAAAAACTGGAAGTCATTCATTGGTATGGTCATGCATGAGAATATAATGCTTGAAATTTTTTCACCAAAATTATGGATAGTGAATTGTCACCACCACTTTTCAGAGCCACGGAAAATGCTTTGAGATTTTCTGAATTTTTTTTGGAACTGTGAAGATAAATAGCAACTGAGCATCCTGGCAGTTCATAATATATCAGTAAGAACTGTGGTTTATGACTTCTGTGCTATTTTCTCTCTAAGTACCTCAGTTCTTTGGGAAATATTATTTGGGATCAAGACTGGCTCATAATAATGTCTGGACTTTGTTTTTTTGGTGATGACTTGTACCTGTTGCACTGTGTGTAACTCAGTCTCCTTGTAACTCAGAGCTACTTCTTTGGTAATTACATTTGACCAACTTCCTGAAGATCTCTTGAAATCTAGGATTTAAATGGTAAATGCTGTTATTACTGAGGAGCAGTAGTTAGCCATAATTTCTCTAATTGAATTTATAAATATAAATTACTATGAAAATATTGGTGGGGGTTTTTTTATGTGAGACAAAAGAGGGAGTAACGTCATCACTTTTTTCTCACTAGCATTTAACAGGTTTTTCAAGGGACCTGGGGCACTGGGTGGGAAGCCGAAAAAAAGAAAATGTCAGTTTTTACATACCAAATTCCCCAAGTCAAAACTGATTCAGATGTCTTATAGTCATTTCCCCAGGTGAGAGGAGATTTTCTCCACCAAAGTGTCAAAAGCACTGAAAAGAGCTAATTTTACTGGGTTTGCTTTATGTGTGAAATAAAATGTTCCACATTGCCCTGTTTAACAGTACTGAGACAATGCCCATCTGTTCTAGCAATGGGGATCTCTCTGATGGAATGTCTCCCCCTATTCAACATACATAAACATCATGTGGAGGTAGAATTCTTATTGTAACTGGTAAACAATAGGATTTTAAAAGGTCTGAGGATAAGATTAGAATGTTGTTATAATAGCAAAGTTTGATTTAAACAATTCTGATTTCCTGAGAGGGTTCTCAATATAATGATCATGTGTGATAAAAATCCTGACTGAGACTGTAGAAAAAAGTTGTTATTGCTCAAATATTACTTTCTAATTATCCAACAAGAACAATTAGGAAATGCTTCAGGTAACTTTAATCTCTCTGCTTGGCTACACATTGTTCATTTTTTATGCCAACAAATACATACTGATATTTTAAGACAGATCTCTGTATGCTAATTTTCTTATTTCCCCATCTGAAAGACTATGGATTCCTGATTGTTAATTCCCTTTGACAGTGAATGGTTTTATTTCTTATTCACCTCAAAATAATGTATTGTTACGAAGGGATTTATAATAAACAGTATCTAGGAAAAAACTATGATGCTGATCAGTTTTGACAACTAAAAATGCATTATTAATGGAATAATAACATTGGAAGCATCTTGAAAAGAAGCTGATTTTGAGGAGTTTATTTTTCTCTTCAGACTGAGATTCATTCTTCTAGTTTAGAGATACTTCAGGGTGGACAGGTCATTACAGAGAAGAATGCCAAAATTATTGCATGTTGGAAAGCCTTGTGATGCTGCCTGTCAAATATAGAATGATAGGTACACTTAAAATAAAGTCAGATACATTATTCCCATTAAAATCCACTTTTACAATATCTGGTTTGACATATAGAATAGATATTTTAAGTGGGTATATATGTCAGAAAGTGAAATTGCCTTAACTGCTTGATTTTACTTAATGGCTGTTGATGAAAGATACCATTTCTTTTTCCTCTATGCACAGTCACATATGAATATAAATAGTGGAACAAATATTTGAATTACAATGCAGCTCAGTGCATCTCTCTGGCATTTTTGCTATTGAAGTAAATGTAAAGCTAAACCTTGAAGTGAAACTACATGTTAATTCATCCTCTGCAGCTGTAGCAGAGGACAAGTAGTAATATCAAGTTGCAATATGCTTACTCATACATTTAAGGTATAGTATCCTTAATATTATTTGCATACACAATACAATATTTAAACCTCATATTTTAAGTCAGGGTGAATTCTAAGCCACAGTTGTTAAACAATTCACTAAAAATATTTATGCCAATAGCCAAATTATGATGTCTTACTGGCTGTTCTCTAGGAAGACCAGTTTACCATCAATATTGCATTTTATATTAATTATAGTATGTACTTTATTGAATTTGCTGAAGTGCTTTACTGGATATTCTCCAAACTCTTACAGCCAAATGAAATTATATAAAAAGGATCAGCTGTATTTAAGGGTATGTGAAAGTGCTTTGGAGACTGGTTGTAATTAAAGAGGTTGTAAACCAACACACAGAGTGCAAATGTCACTTCATAGCCATCCTTTCCTTAACTTACGTAATTGGAAGAAATTTAACAAGAATGACTCAGTCAAATATGAGAGCTTGACAAAGAATACACCCCAAACCTCTAATAAACATCTTTGCAGTTTTAAGTAAAAGAAAGTGATATTTTTCACATTTATCACAAAATAACTGTGCATGAAATGCTTCCCTAAATGCACTTAACATTGGGCATTGCATGAGAATAAACAAGTTCAATAGATTAAAACTGGTGAGATTGAGAAAGATGAGAAAGCATACTTTGCCCTCTTTCTTTAAGGTTGTTGGGCCTAACTTCTTTTTGTGCCCTAATGAGTGTATTTAAAAAGAAAAGCAATGATAGTCATTCATCATGGCTGCTTTATCCAGCATCTTGTACCGCTGGGGTATGAATCTGTTCCTAAGAGGAGATGGGATAGCCAGTGGAGAAAGCAGATTGGCAGGAAGGACAGACTTAAGGGTGGGGAATTCCAGCAGAAGAATAAAGCACAAACTTTAAATTTAAGAGCTAATTTGTACAAGTTTTCAGGGAAAGGTTACTTGAACTAAACCTACCACGATATTTATCTCCGGGTTACTTCAAAGGCAAATACCTTCTTTTCTATTTGATATATACCTAAGTTAGAAAGAGAAGGTTTAACCCTTTTCTGCTGAACTCTTCTAGTATCATTAAAGCTGCATGGTCTAATTGAAAGCACTTATTGTTTAACAATTTAATTTAAAACTAACAAAACACATAAAACTCCAGTGTATTTTCCAGGAAAACCAAAAGAATTATTGTGAGAAAAAGGTCAGTCCAAGGTATATTCCAGTTTATTTTTATTTTTTTATTAAGTTTTGGATGTATTTTCTTCAAAAAGAGTTCATTAATTGTCTCTTTTAAAGAAAGTATCTTATCATAAAATATCATAAACTTATGTTTTCTCATCTGAATTAAAATCAAGATTCTTTTGTTCTTCTGTGTTATGGCAAGAAAAAGAAATCAGATTTAGCATGTTGTGCTCTCACACTACACCAGCAAAACCAGGACACAGAATATTCAACACATTGGTAGAAATGTTAAGAAAATTAACTTCCACAGTTGTAACTAAGCATATCTGAAGATGATTTACAGGTTCAACCAGTTGAAAAAATAAAATAAAATAAAATATAAATTTAAAATAAAATAAAATATCTGTGACTCTTGTGTACAAGAGAAAGAAAAGGCTTAGGTCCGTACATGAAATAAAAAATGCTCACCTAGGTGATGACAAATAATGAATATGGTGTCTTCTTAGAGGAAGAGTTCTAACAAAAATGTTGCAATTAAAAAACGTGGACTATCTAATATTTTGAAATGTATAAATATTGTTAAAATAAGAGTAATAATATTGTTAAAATTTTAGTTTGCCTCATTACATGGGCAATACTTAATAACCAGAGAAAGCAATTACAGATGAGATGACAAGAAGATCATTCAGTATCTACACTTATCCTTCTGCACTTACAGGTAATTTCAATAAATATCTTATTTATAGTCATTCTTGAAGCTTTATTTCCAGTGTATCACCAAGAAAAGATGGAGTAAAATTTCAGAAGTTATCATAGAATCATTTAGGTTGGAAAAGACCTTTCCAATCATCAACTCCCAGCATTAACCCAGCACAGCCAAGTCCACCAGTAAACCATGTCCTTTAGTACCAAATCTATACATCTTTTAAATACCTCCAGGGATAGTGATTCAACAATTTCCCCAGGTAGCCTATTCCAATGCTTGACAACAACTTTGGTGAAGAAATTTTTCCTAATATATATTCCCTGGCTCAACACATTCAGTAAAGGAGGGAGATTCTCTTTATCTCTTCTCTTTGTGCTGATTTATTAATAGAAATATTTTTTATGTCTTTTACAGCAGCGTGCAGGATAAATTCTAGGTGGGATTTGGCCCTTCTAATTTTGTCCCTGTGTAACATCAAAACATCCCTGCAATCCTCCTGAGCTGCCTGCCCCTTCTTCCAAATATGCTAAATTTTGTTGTTGTTTTTGTTGTTGTTTTTTGTTGTTTTGATTTTTTTTTTTGTTTCCCTGAGTTTTAGTCAAAGCTTTCTGTCCAGCCAGGCTTTTCTTTTGCTATGGCTCATCTTTCAGCACATGGAGACAGCCTGTTCCTGCACCTTGAAGAGTTCCTTTTCGAGGAATGCACAACTCCTTTTGCTCTTCAGGACTGCTTCCCAAGGGACTCTCCAAACCAGTGTTCCAAATAGACCAAAGACTGCACTCTGGAAGCCCAAGGTGTCAGTTTTGCTTGCCCCTCTCCTTACTTCTGCAAGAATCAAAACCTCTATCATTTTGTGATCACTGTGCCCAAGATAGGCTCCAACTATTTTGCCACCCACAAGTCCTTCTCTGCTCACAAACAATGGGTCCAGCTGGGCTCTTTCCCTAGTTGACTCTCGCCAGCTGTGTGAGGAGGTTATCTTCTGGACACTCCAGGAACCACCTAGACTTTTTCCTCTGTGCTGTATTTTATTTCCAGTAGACATCTAATAAGTTGTCTGAATATACATATAGTTCACTATTAGACTGCTGTAGAAAATGCAAAATTATTTTCCTGAATGTGTGTGGGTCAGTTTACCGTATGTCCAGTTACCAGTTTTCATACACAATCACCCCACTTCTCTGTGCTAATCCTGGTGTGTAGACAAACAGGCAAATCTGTGTGAGCGATCCCATGGGCTGAAAATTTGGCCTTAAATGACTACATGGTGAATAATAAGCTCTATGAAGTATTTATATTTCTTTAACCAATACTGAAAAATGACAAGTTTCATATTATGTTCTTTTTATTTGAAAAAGACAGCAATCCAGTTCATTTTCCTCATTTGAATAATGTTAAATAGCCAATGAACTTGATCACTTTATGACCATACCTAATGTCAAATGGACATAAACATCATTAAGGAACAAAAGTGCAAGACTAGAGATGTGAATTCTATTTTTGTCTCTACACAGAGACATGTGACCTGGGGTGAGTTTAGATTTGTAAGGACTGAGTATAAACATCTCTGTTGGATAATTTCTTTACTTAATTAGTGATAATACTCTTTTGTAATTTCACAGGGTTACTATTTAGTTTCCTTAAAGAGTGTTTGTAAATTATTTTAACTTTTGCAGTTGAATTTTTTTAAATGTGAAATTGAAAATTAAAAACATGCAGCAAAACCCAAACTATATGAAATTAAAGTATTACAGCAAATCTAAAATATTAATAAAACAGGCTTCTGTAACTTATGCCAAAAGCAATAAACAGAAGTAAATGTTTTCTTGTTATGTTAGTGGGATATGTTGCACAATTCACTCGCCAGTTCATCACATCTTGCTTAAGAAGACATCAGAAACAATGCTCCCTCTGCAAGTTTTCTACCTCCTTACCCCCCTTTCACCATTTTGTCTCTTGCTGTATGCAATGCATATGCATTTCCATACAAAGATATGTTAACATATATATTGAGGTTTCATTAAGAAAAATAGGGTGAGAAAACATAAATATTTAACTGATACTGGGAAAAGAAAAAGTTGCCTATGCCACCTTAATTCTGCTCCATTTTTTCAGTGAATTATGAAGGACTTTAATTTCAAGGTCATCTTGCCTTTCTCAAGAATAAAATAAAACTGTATCCTTTTTTTCTGCTGAGGCAAATACAGAGAAACACGCAGTACTTAACATAAGCACCCATTTAAATTGTAGTTTCAAAATACTCCACAGATTAAACACAAAGGTGCAGAAATATTTTTGCTGGCCTAATTTATTGATTTCTGCAATTATATAGAAGACTTGTCCCCGGTTTCGTCTAAGGAACTCAATATTGTTTCTTATCAAAAGTTCTGTGGCATTAGTCTAAATTATTAGAGGACATGTTGAGAAAATAGAGTCTTAATAAATACTGGCTGTTTTGGTTCTACCCTAGGTGTTTTGTACCCTATTGACATTGTAAAATAATTTAAAAACTGCTCTGTGACACTCATGAGCAAGTAGAGTCAGTATACCCTGTGACGTATTGAACTAACTTACTCTTCTTCACAGCCGAGGCATGGGGGAAAGGTTGAGAGTGTTTGAATTATGATGGGAGTTCAACTAACAAACCATGTTCAGCCAGTCACACAGTGCCATCCAGGTCTGCCTTCTTAGACGAAGAATGAGCATGAACCATCACAAAAATAAAAACCAAAAAACGGTTGAAAATAAAAAAGTCAAATAAAAATAAGCAGAAGATACATTTTTAGTCACAGAAACGTTGCATACATACATGAAGTTACGTGCAGAATTAGTGTATTGAAGCCTTTTCCATATCTGAGTGCTTCTTTTGTCTTCCTCCACTAATCCACATCTCCAAGGATTTATTTCCACATTTGAAGCCTACATAGAGATTCTAACAGCTACCGTCTTTCAATTTCAACCTGTTGCATGAGTAATCCTTCCATGCTTTTAAATCTGACATTTCCTTCCAGTATCTTACTGGTCTGAAGTCCATCCTGGGCAAGGTTTAAGCCATGACCCAGTAAAACTTTTCCTGTGCATGTACACAGCACAGTTTTAAAACTGGAATGCCACATTACTCTTCTGGTGTTACAGCTTTTTACAGGTGAAAAGGGAATACTTCCACCCTCCTACATGAAACTGGAACTCACTTCTTCCCCTGAGAGGAGAGAGTGAAAGAGATTATGTTGTAATGCTGCTTTTCAGTAGAGAAAAGTGGTTTTGAAAGTGCATCTTTCCATGCTTGTGAGAGAAAGAGGAAAAGAGAGAAAGGGAGAGAGAAAGAGAGAGAGAGNTATAATAGATAAGTATGTAAGAAATGTAAAGGTAATGCTGAAGTCAATGTTTTCTAAGCTTGTCTGTGTAAGGCATGCAGTATTTCAGAGATAAGACTAGTTCACTGCTGTTGATCAGATAAATGTTACAATTGACCTAGTTAGAGCAAAGACGAATTGTCAGGCAATTCCTAACTCCATCAATGGGTTAATAATTTTAGTATGCTATTCTTTTTTGAAAAGGCTTATTTAAATGTTTATCAGTTGTGCAAAGTGGAGCAGCACTGGAGATTCGCAAGGGAGAACTGATCATTGCCTATGCATGGAAGCGTTGTAGGAAGATTAAAATAACATTGAGTATATTCTGTAAATGAAGGAGAGAACTAAAAGAAGCCTCCAGAGTCCATTATAAATTTTAATAATACATCAAGGTAATGTAACTGAATAACCGATCTCTGAGGGAAGAAACACAACATTTGGCTAATATTACAATTTAAATTATGAAAACAAAAAGAGCTTTTAGTTAATCTTGTCTTTCTGCTTTTATTCTTGAGGCTCTTTTTTATTTTCCCTGAATCCAAAACACCATGTAAACAAATAAAAGTACGGGAGAAAATAAACAGTTTGGCATCTCAGTAGATTAATTAATGCGCTTCAGCCTTGGCACCAGTAGGCGAAAATTATGTGCATAAATAATATCACTAATTAAAAAGATGCAGATTAACATGCAAATAATGTTAATGAGGATCTGCAATTCCAGAGTGGATTCGCATAACATCAACAATTTAATGGGTTGGAAGGCTTGTGTTTGCATTACATTAATAAATTTCAAAGACCTTGCATAAAAAAGTTCTGTTGGAGCCTCTGTTTCCCACTTGTGAGTTGTAAATTCTGTGGGCAGTAGCAAACGCTCATCGGCAGATGCCAAAGTCATTATCTCAAAGACTGTTGAGATGGTGCCATGTGCCAGTGTGACCAGCTGTTGGGAACTGGGCAGTAGGCACTGCACTGTGCCAATTATTCATATTATTTGGGTAGTCTTGATATTTATTTAAACTGATTAATATTTTGTGCTCTGCATCTTGATCTGGAGGGAAATCATTTTAAGCAAGCAAAGTTTTAAAAAAAATCTTATTAGCCTTTGATGTGTCATGGATGGTTGAATGCATAATGGAATTGAATAAGCAGACATAATTTCTAACCATAGGCAAAAACAATATAAGATGTCTTTAATGATGTCATATAATGTTGAGATAAAATATCACAGGATCAAACTCCAAATGAATTGTAATAACCCAGATTTTACTGGAAAATGAGAACCATTATACTGCAGTATCCTTTTTTGCTCCTGAATTGAGGAATACTCCTCTGAGGACACTACTTACAGAAAGAGCAAAGGTTAAGAAAGATTAGAGAAAACTCGTTTTCGAATGCCATGTAACTCTATATAATTTTCTTTCCTATTCTATGATAATCATTATCTGTTCCACACCCAGCCATTCTGCTGTGGCTTTGACACCCCATAACACATGAGACAAAGCAATTTCCTGAAGATGGACCCTTACAACATGCTAGAATTATCCATCTGTGTAAGCTCTGTGGAACGATTCCGTAATCTGAGTTCCCTCTCGTGTACGTTCAATAAGGTTAATAGCTGCAAAAAGTGATAGAAACAAGGAGCAAAACTTTCACTAACTCAAAATGTTTCTTCACTCACCTATGACTTAACAAATAAAGACAAGAAGTATAATTTTGTATTTATACCTTTTCTGCCTCTCAAAGTAGTATCTAGACTTCAAAATTGTTGTCAGCTAAGAAAAATTTGTTAAGTGCTTTAAAGGTAAAGAGACTCAGAACAAGCACTTTGAAAGAGCTAAAAAAGAGTGGTTTAATGGATACTATTAAATACATGGTATTTAGAATAATCTTGGAACAAGGGAATATTTTGCAAATCCAAATCCAAGTATATGGAAAATTTAGTCATGTATTTACACATCGATAAAAGAATCTTTGCTTATTGTAGATTTAAATTTTTATATAATTATAAAGTAACACTATTTTGGCTGCAGATATTGTGTGGATGAACACTAGGGTTTTTTTAACATCTACTGTATGTATTCAATTCAGGAATGAATATAATGCTTAAGGTCAACTGATATTTATCCAAACTGATAAACACATTTCAAATAAAATATTGTCAAAAGACTGTCAAAATGACTCTTACTATATTTACAGATTAATCCAATAAAACTAAAGGCCTCAGAAAGGCTGAGCAGTATCTTGAGCTTGCATTCATGACACACATTCTTGAGTATAAAAGTGAACAATTCAACATGAACAGTTGACAGATGTTTGAGGAATTCAGTTTGCTTTCCAGGGAAAAGGGAAAAAACACACCTTTGAAAGATTCAAAGTTGTGAAATGGAGAAGTCTGTACTTCAGTTCTGTTTGATAACTGCATGAAATTAAAATGAAAATACTAGAAAATAACCCATGCCTTCCTTGTCTTCCAATCTCCTCTGGTAAAGCAGCAACACATTGGGTACTAATGCATATTGCTGCTTCCCAAGCAACCTCTATCCCCTAACTCCCTCACACAGAAACTAGACTTAACATACTCACTTGTGCAACTTTGAAGAAAACAAGCAAAACAGAGCAAGTCCCAATAATGTTTCTTTAATCTGAGATGATGTCTTTCTTTCCTCTTACTACTGCTGTCAGTGGAGCAAGTACAGCTTAGTTGATTGCTCGATTCCTTAAGGGGTATGCCTCAACAATTCCTTAGAAAGATTTAGCATAAAAGTGTGAATAAGGTTTACTTAGTCTTCATGAAGTTCTTTGTCCCTTGTCCTTTGTTTTAGAATGCCCCAGGGCAATACTGAGTGCCCATTAAGTCGTGGTTCCTTTAAGGTTCTTTCATGCTATGCAATATGTATGCACTATCCTAACTTGGGACACAGACCTGGACATTGGCTGCTGGAAATTTTGGAACTGTTAGTGGAACTTTTTCTTCCTTTTTTTTTTTTTTTCCTTTGAAATTACTCTCCTAACTGGCACCCTCAGAACAGATGTATCACGCTCCAGATTTTACCAGTGCACTTTTCCTACAACCTGTTTAAAGTACCTTCCCAACCCTCGATTAGGTGTGATTCAAATTCCCCTGTACTACTCAGGGGTAAGTACTTTCTCATCAACACATACAGACTTTTTTCCTGTTTTCTGCTTTACTGATAGTTATTGTGTCAATGTCTATGTCCTCTAGGACTTTAAAAAGAGTTACATTGAAAACCAATGGTGACATTTGTGTCTGCTCAGCTATAAAAATATCTTTATATAACTAATAAATAATAATAATTTAATAATTAATAATTTAAATAACTTTAAATATGTTATATGTATTCATAAATTCATGAATCTGATTCATGGTCACAGAAACAAACAGTACGACTTTTACTGAAGAAATATCAGAGAAACCAAGACAAGGTCAGATGTCAAGAAATGGTAAAATACAAAAAAAGTGAAACCTTATCTCTGCCACTTCAACTGTGATCTTTTCGTTATTCCTCTATAATTAAAAACTTATATATCCATAATATAACTAGAATATTAATAGTCTGGTGTAAGTCTAAGAATAACAATCTTTACTGTCGTCAAACTAATTGCAAAGACACATGGAATGAGTATTCCATGCAGGCTTTCATTTTTTTAATGAATATAATACAACTATTTAAGAGGTAATAGTTTTATAATAGGTGACCATCTTATTGCTCCATTGCAAGTGTAATAATACTTAAGCAACAGTAGTAAATCCATAAAATCTTAAATATTAATCTTTAAAAAATGAACTCGTTACGTGTCTAGATTAAAGTCCCTGTTCAAGCTATGCCATTGAACATGGGAATGGATAAAGAGGTAGGTCTAAACCATTTTTCTCCTGCTCATAGGGAGTTGGCTCATATGCAACTGAAATATGAACCAAGTGGTGCTTGAATCTGTATAGGTAGGTCTGGCTTCCTAGCGTCCAGTCCACTAGACAAGGACTGCAACATTTGGATTTCTGTACTCATTCTCCTTGTGCTACATAATTACTCAGAGCAGTGGTTGAAGAAATACAAAAGACTCTTACAGTATTAAGTAATAAATAAATAAATGTAAAGTATCGGCGTCGATAAATGTAAAGCTATGTGGCTAAATGAAAATTTGATTTCATTTATACCTGCATTCTACCAGGCTCTAAAACAGGTATTGCCACTCTGGAAAGGGGCATACATTTCAATGTCTAGAACTTCAGTCTAAACATTCAGCAGCAGTTTAAAAGAAAAATCTAAATTTTAGGAATGGAAGTGAAACTGGAGAGCTAAACACCAAGTAAATGCATTCTGAAACCATGTCTTGAGTGCTTCACACAGCTCCAGTCATCCAGTTTCAAAATAGCCATAAGAAAACTACAGAAGGTAAAGAGCAGGCAGAAGTACTATAATTCCTATAACATGAGAAACAAAATAGAATAAAGTAGAGTTCAGATGGCTAAGTTGAGGTGTGAGAACATTATAATCCTGAAAGCCATGAAGAAGATGAATAAGTCATTCCCTAGCCCTGATAAGACATGGCCATGGAAGAGGTGCCAGTAAAATTAGCAGACCTTCTAAGTGAAGAAAGGTTTTTCTGTTCCACATGGAATAATGCAGTGAAATCAATTGTTACAGACAGCCAAATATATAAATGGTTGCTGAAAGGCTCAACACACTGCTAAGGGACAGGGCTGTCTCAACTGCAAAGCCTGACAGTCTACATAGAGAACCCTGCTCTAAAAAATTAACACTTAAGCAATTTTTCTAGCTGAGAAAGTATGCCAGGCAAATAAAATCTATCTGCCTGATACCTTCTGATCTTTAAGTATGTGCTACTGACCACTCTTCAAGGAAAACATGAAAAAAACCCATCCTTGGTCATGACATATAATAAAGCATATCACAAATTACTGCAGAATGACTTAATTAGAGCAGCAAGGACATTTGTATCAAAACTATGAATTTCACATTTTTTTACCAGGTTTGTAAAAGTACTCCTATTTGTATAAGCCAAATAGTTAAGAATTTAAATTTCTGTTATATATAAGCAGGGCGTTAAATATTATGCTAAGGTAATGAGTGGCTTATCCAACCAAGCATCACATTTTAAGTTAGTATAGGAAACACATAATTTTTTCACTATAAAATCAAAATTACAGAACAGAATATAGAACATAAATCATTGACTATTGAATGTAATATTCTGTGCGTGAATGTGAGGGCAGTTTCCTATGACTGCACAGTATTCATTACCATAGATTTATTAAAATAGGATTGGGAGGCTCTTAGTGTTCACACCTTTATATGAAAGCAGAGGAAATTATATCTGTGTTATTCCTTGCAGGTATTTGCATACCAGCAATGAGAACCCACCAGAGATATATTCCAGTTCCTTTATAGTACTGAGTGTTTTCCTGGTGCCTAAACCTGCCTTGCCATAAAGTATTTTCATTGCTATGTGTCTTATCTATGAGACATAAGAAGAACAGTTTATTCTTTTCATCTCTATCCTTCACACCTATCACATCTTGCCTTGGTTTCCTTTTTCTAGACTGAACAGTTCTGACACTTTCAATATCCCTGCTGTCCACTGTCTCAAAAGAAAACAAATAGTGAAGAGTTTAGAAGGGCACAAAAAGTCTCTCTGTCAGAAAACAAGAAAAGCCCAGAGAAATGATCAGATGCAACTTTAGTCTTTACATCTCTAAATCACAGGGACTGTCGGGCTTGAGCACTTCCTCTGTGATAGGCAGTTCTGGGAGGCAACAGAGCTGCTCTTTCCCCCAGGAGAAACTCAGCAGTTAGGGTAGAAAATGTAGCTAAATGGGACTCATTGCTAAAGGTCCCTACTGTTTTGATTAAAACACTGGGGGCTGACAGGCTTTTGTCTGTGGTAAAGATCATACAGTTACTCTCATCTATGAGATTTCAGTCACTGGAAATAGGAAAAAACCAAAACAAATCCACAACAAAACAAACAAAAGCCAACACTCATTTCTGGGTACTGATTAGTCATGACTAATGAGATACTAATAAAGGCTTGTTGTACCCTACTACATGAGCAGACAGAAATTACTTCCTTTACTTACCCTCTGCCCCACCCAAACCATCCATCTCAAACTCGTTGCTTAATAACCTCCCGCTGCACACTCACTTGTGAAATGGAACTACACAAAGAGAATCCCTATAAATCTCATATTTTTATACAATAACCTTGTTCCTGAAAGAGAGGCAGAGCTGTTTTACACTAGGTGTTCAAGAATATTTTTGGTTTACATTCTCCAACTAGTATAGACATCAGACTCAGAGCAGCTGCACAATGAGTGAGGTTTTTCAGCCCCCTCCATGCCCCTAAGATGTGGCCATATGAAAGACAGCTGTGAGGTTTTGGATGGGATATATATATATATATCTCATATATACAGGTATGGGTATATGGGTATTTACAGATGGGTAGATAGAAATGCATATAACCCACATGGTATACACAATATTTATATATGTATATCATACATGACGAAAAGAAGTTGGACCTTCTTGATTTCAGCTCCTTCTTAGGCTTTCAGGGATAGAGTAAAAGGCAAATAAAAGAATATAAAAGTAAGGAAAACTGAACAACTTTTTAAAGTTATATTTAATTAGGGACTAAAATATTTTTAATTCTTTCTTACTTTCTAACTCAGTGCCTGTATCACTAACTTTTCTTGCTCTCTGTTGCTCAGGGAGAATTTTTTTGAAGTGGTTATATTTTTTTAAGTTTTTGCATTTTTGCTTCACCAATACTTCAGGAAAATATGCTGATGAACTAGTCTGCTACCAGAATGTCAATTTCAGAAGAAAAGAAGGAAATCCCTTTCCTCCTCTTTTATAAATTATGATTTACATTATGATATTATCATTATGTTATGATATTATGTAGATCACAACTTTTTTGGTTTGCTTCCCAGACAGATTGATGAAGTTTCATGCAGACTGGCATGATTTACTGATAGCTGTAGCTAGGTCTTTTAAAAGAGGGTGGTGCTGGGAGACACCACAGCTTCTGATCTGGAAGCTTCTTGCATATTTCCTGTTCATTCCTGCCTCTGAGCTATTCTTTCTAAATTCCTAACATGAAAAATCAGCCATACATACAAAAATACAAAAATATTATTTCTTTGACTTTGAAAAAGATCATTGTAAGGCAGATATGACTATGCCATTCATTTAGTTTTTAGTTCTGGAAAAATGGCCTTTTATTGCTATCAAGTTCACAATCATCTTGTTTAGATGATATTTTTGTAAGGACAGAATGATTAATTTTGGTTAATACTATCTAAGTTTCTCAGATATCTCATAGGATACAAAAATGTGGAACTTAGTGAAGGAGTTACATTTTATTATTTCTTTTTGTAAGTAATGTAATTTAATGTCTCACTGTATTAAAATTTCTTTATATTTTTTTCTTTATCCCTCCTTATAGCCACAATCTTTATAATTTCATTTGAGCCAGCCAGAATCTGTATGTTAGGTTTCAGTCCTCTGCCTCATGAGAGCAAACTCTGCACTTGCTGTGCTATCACATTCTTCCAAAACATACTACAGAAAAGTTTATAAGAAATAAACAAATAAGGAAATAAGAATGACAATGGCAAAAGCTGCAATTCTTTTAAAAAGTGAGTGTCTCAGGATAAACAACATTTTATTAAATATTGCCTTCATTTGAATTCATAATGGAAGCAAGCAATTCTCACTGTCTTATGTAATCAGCACAATCTAACCTGTAAATAAATGTCTGTTATCCAAGATTCTAACTTATAGTCAGTATGCCTTATTGTATAAAATTTTACAACATAAGATGTTGTAAAAACATTAAAAGCTGCAAAAAGTCAATGTCAACTACTGAAAAAAGGAGAAATAATGCAAGATCATGTCACCTCAGTGTTGTCACCAGTTCACCAGTTTTTATAGTTTTTTCAATATGTTTAATATAATGTGATAATGTAAAACTGAAATGACTCAAAAGTGCTCTCTTGGGACTCATTCCAATCCCTTTTTCTTTTTCCTTTTTCATCATCCAGTCTTTCTGAAGCCCCTGGGACAACCACTTTAAAACAATCTGTGGTGGTGTGATTTATATTTATATATCTAATGAAGCCTATTTTAAAATAATTATTCTGATTTAATTTAAATAACTCCCTACTGCTATCCTGCTAGGGATGGTCAAGGGAAATTGCTGTATATTTTACTATTAATTGTAAATCTGTGGCATAATAGGTCTTGGCAAAAAGATGACTCTTCTGCATCTGTGTTCTTTTCTCGGTGTATTTTGTCCTTTCTTCCACCCAGTGAAAAATAAATAAATAAACTGTTTAAGTACAGTTCAAAAATATACAGGATTACATTTGCAAGCGATGGAACCAAGAAACATTTGTAGTTGTAAAAACTGTATGTGAAAGGATTACAGAAGAAAATCATGCCAGGAAAAATATAACACCAGCAAGGGTTAGTTGGGCAAAAGAATGCAGAAATAATTATTCACAGAGATAAGAAAAAAAATTGTCTAGAGATAACCACAAAAATGGGAAAGAATAAGATTTAAACAGATCCTTAACCAATTTTCTTGGCTTATGGTAACTTAGCTGGCACAGTATCATGAGATGGTTTTGGCTACCCAGATATAGCTGGGTATTTGTACCTGCCCAGATACACACATATGAGTAAAGCACTCCATGTTCCTCAGGTGAGGCACTGCTAGGAGTATAAAACATTAGTTCCATGAAACATTAGAAATGCTAGAAAAGACAATAGAAGAATCCAGAAGATGAAATGATTTTGACTATGTGAAGGAACATTATCACAGGATATATCATAAAACAAGCAGTGCTCCCTTGTCCATGCCAATGGATTTGCTGTTCTTTGGTTAAACATCAACTATTGGTTTGCTGCTGCTTCACAACAGTTGTCACAAGTTCAGCATTAAGCAATCTAATAAATAAAGCAAAAGTTTTTGTTAGAAATTACAAACATCTAGCACTAGGAAGGGATGTCCTGAAAACACTTGAATAATAGTATCTTCAGACAGCATTTGATCTGTAAGATTAACTGTTACTATTACCCACTGAATGCCAGTAGTACACCGTCTAAGGAATTATTACTTGTGTCTTTACTAAAAAACTTCAAATGCTGCAAGATAAATTTGGGAAAAAATAGATGGGGAAGGTTTAGCTCTTCAAATAAACCCTAATTAAAACTTGTTAAATATATAGCATGAGAATAGCATCAGAATAGCTTTATTTCAGAAATAAAGGGCTCTGTGGATCTATTTCTTTCAATAGAGGAATTAAAGGCATGAAGCTTGGGTATTTTCTTAGGGTAATTTGGTTTATATACAATAGTACATAAACATATACCTCCATTAGATATCCTTGCTGCAGAATAAAAAAAAAAAAAACAAAACCAAAAAACCAAAACAAAACCAAACAAAAAAAACTAACAAACAAAACTTGAAAAATTTGCAAAAAACAAACAAACAAACAAAAAGAAACAAAACAAAAAACAGTTCCAGTATATGAAAGACATTTTCACTGTGGAGTTGTTTTTACTGATCAAATTTTGCACTGATGGGAAAGCAGGAGAAGGGCATGGCATTTATGAACTTAAGGAGCAAGAATGAAGCCATCAGGAGATAACAATTTTTGCAAAATGAAATCTATGCAAAGGCTTTATGCACATGATGTTGGAAATGACTACAGTGGGCATATGCATGACCAATGGAAAATTCCACGAGAAACTTCTTCGCAGAGAATTCCAAGTGAAGCGCCATGACAACATGAAAAGATACAAGAATCTTGCACAATTTGAAGTAATGATAACATGGAGTGATCCTCGTAATTAAAATAATCTTTGCTGGGCCAGACTCAAATCAGAAAACACTGTATAAATGCTCATGTAGCTCTAGGATAAATGGGATTGTGAGCAGAGCTTTCAATCTCTGCATTTACACTTGCTCAGGTAAAGCTGCTGTGGTCGCCCAAAAGAAAACGCTTGAGCTCAATCCACTGCCTCCCTCCTTAGATCCTTTTGCTTCAAATAGGCAGAGATGCCAAAGGGAGAATAGACGTAGATCTCGGTGAACAAAAATGTGTTTGCTTAGTCAGGAATGGCAAACAAAGCAAGACGTGTTGACAGCAGCAACCAATGTGTACAGAAATACCACGAATTTTGAAATGGAAGGCAGATGGGTCAGGACAGTCATTTACACAGACATATTACCTTGACTTAATCTCTGCTTCACATATCTTTGCAACCTTCCTCCTAAAAGCAGGGGTGTTACTAACATGGCAGCTCACTGGTCTTTCAAGAAGGTTGGTCACCTCAGCAATTTTCTCTGCTCAAATCCCATGAAACCACTCCCAGAAGAAGTTTACTGAGGTGGCTAGTATAAAAGTGGTTTATGCCAGAACTCCTCTCCCAAGAAAGAGTATCAACACTAATCCAGCAACAAACAGTGAAACATTTCTTCTAAGACTCAATATTTTCTGAACAAAAACCACACCTGTTCAATACAGTGACAGTTTTCTTGATAGTGATTATACTGAAAAAAGGGACAAGAGTAATACCTCAGGTCATTAATTCCTGTAACTACTTCTTGAAATCTATTTTAAATTTAAAAAAGAGTTGTTAGAATGTCAGAATTTAAAGATCTACTTGACATAGGTCAAAAATTAGAGGGATTTCAATTCAAGACCTTTTAAGATTTAATAGCAATAGTAAATGTAGAGTTCTAGTAATTATTATTTTTTAGGCAAGCAAAGCTCAGCAGAAGTAGAAATCAAAGGCAAATATACAGCAATGATATGAAACACTGGGAAACAACTTAGAAAGAGAGAGTAGATAAAGCATGAATGATGGTGCATAATTGTATAAATGAATTTGAAAGATAAATTAAATGTAACTCGCAATTGAAGTATAAGAAACATCCCATTAAGAGTTAACATTTGCTTTGTGTTGTTTGGAATACTATACAGACCCCTGGGTATTACCATACCATGAAGATATTGTCAAATCAGAGGGAGTGCAGAAAACAGCAGCAAAAATAGTCAGAAAAGAAGAACTGACTTGTGAGAAAGATTGACTCATTGGGAAGCAAGTATTTAGAGTGTGTAATTAAGGGTGCAGCCTGCTCCTGCAGTGAAATCTATTTTTCTACCTCTTAGAAATTTAGATAGAAAAACCAACCCTGTATGAAAATCAACAGAGCTTCTCTGAAAGTCACTAAAGTTTTTATTTTCTAGTTTTTTTTACCCAAAAAGGAAAAAAAATTTTGCACTACAGGCCAGCCATTTACATGAACATGATATTGCAGCTATCAACTGCTGCCATATGTGATCATCTTAGTTAAATCAAGCATGTATTGAAGGCTTGCTAGGGCTGCTAGTGAAAATTTCTGTATCTGCTTTGCTAATGCTTCCTGTTTTGAAGATTTACTGAGACTTCTTTTAGCAGCCTGAGCATATTCATGTTTTATTGTCAGACCTTGGTAAGAGAAAAAAAAAGTTGAGGAAATACCTTTTGCTTGTTCCAGGAAATTAGTTTTCACTGGAAAAGTCAGAAAATAATAAAAATTCAACTTATTCAGTAAGATGATGATAGTGTACAATAGTGAAAAAATGGATAATAATGGTTTCTCCCTCTCTGGTACTGGTGTTTGGACAAAGGAATCTCTGCAAGTTATTCTAGCTATGTAAATGAGAGATGCATGAAAGAGAGTCACAGAAACAGGTATCTGAAGCTTACATTTAAAAAACCTGTGATGGGTCGTCTACTATTGTATGGAGAACTTGATAAAGGAACACTTAAGAGAGTTTGTCATCACCTGGTTCTTTAGTTCTTACCGAACAAAACCTACCCTACAGCATCTAGAAAGTTACATGTTTAGATTGGTGGTAGTGGCTTTCTATTTCAAAAGCACTAGGTTTCAGAATGTTTGTTTCCAGAAGGATTTTTCCATTGAAATTGCATAATCGTGTATTTTGATTCTTTCTAGATGCACTATATCTATTCCTTCTGACACATCTACACTATAGGTGGTAAATCAGAATTAAAAAACAAATCTTCCTACTTACTGGTCTGTTGTCTTCTGCAGGTGCTGAGCAAGATTTTGTCATCCATGCATGAGATGAAGACAGGGAATGACATAGGTTTTAACAGATGGCCTAAAATAAGATAGGCGGAAGCACAAGGGTAAAAAAATTGAAGGTCTTCACTAACTTCATGGGGGACATAGCTTTATGATTTCACATCCAGTGATAATGCTGACCATTCAGCTGGGAGGAAAGATGTGCTTGCCAGGCTTTTACAAGAACCTGATGGGTTTTAACTACTCTTGAACCAGGCTTTTGCTCTTGAGGGGGTACACTCATCAGGAGTCTCCATATTACCAATATGCAAAGAGATTCACGCAGTCTACTTGAGGAGTACCTTTTAAGGCTTGTAGTTACTTCATGATCTGTGTAAAGAATATAGTAGTCTGACAAATCTAGACCAGCTTACTGGTCATTCTTCTTTAGACATGAAACACCATGTTTATCAGGTCACTCTGTCCTGATAAAAATAAAGAATAAAACAAAATTTTTCCCTGCTTAAAAAAATAAACTATTAAATAACTAGGTTATTCTAACTAGCCAGGACTTTCTTTAGTTTCTTCTAGCACAGTTAGTGGTTCTAACACTCCCTAAACTTTGTGATTCAGCTTTGCCCGTCTTCCAAGGCATATCCTACATACCTGCAACATTCTTTGCAACTTCTTTTGTACTACATGTGTTTTGAAAGATGGATGTTCTTTCTCTATACATAGAGTAGGAAATGTAACATAAATGGACAGGACTGAGTTACTTTATATGCTTCTCAATTCCAAGCTATGGTGTCCATTGACATTTATTTAATGCTTCATAAGTGTTTACAGTTCATGCTGACTGGGCACTTGGGCATCACATGGAGTAAGTTAAAACTGTATTCTTCTCAGTATTCTTTCATTTCTCCTGCATTGCATAATTTACAAACTTTATTAAAAATGTGAGATCTATATGAATATCTACCATGATTACTCTTTTTTGTTATTGAAAATAGATACAAGGTTGCATTATGGTGTTTATTTATTTTTCTAAAGGGTGCAAAACTCAAAATAAGCTCTGAAACTCCACCCAAAATTTGCAAAATACATGTCGGTATTACTGCTTATATCTTGTATTAGACTTCCCACTGGTATGAAATTGCACTACTGAAGGTAAAATAGCCACAGCCAAGTTTTGACTGCAAAGTACCTTTTATTTTTCCCTCATGTCAAATTTAACTGGCCAGTTAGACTTTTATGAAAATACAGTGAAATACAGCCAATTCTTGAGCAGTCACACATTTTGCCAAAGCTTTAAAAAAGAATTTTAAGCTCCATATAACTGAATTTTAAAATGAAAAGAATTATAGACTATTAAATAAGCCAGTGATTTAAACTTAAATTATATTCTATGCTAAAAAAACACTACTCCCCAAAACATTTTTTTCCTATTTTTATCCATGCAACATTAGTGAGGGTTTCTTTGTAGTCATACACGAGAAAATGTTCCAACATTTCTTGATATTTTACTCTTTTTTTTTTTTTTTTAAGCTGAATCCATGTTCTCTAAGCATTATCTGTTGCAATATGATATTTTCAGAAAAATGCCTGCTAGAAAGTTTAGACATGGTAGTTCAGCTTTAAGCTTCTGGGGACATCCACGTTGTATTATGTTTGGCTTAGAATGAGCAACTCCTGCTAGATTCAGCAAAAATAAAGCACAATGACCTCTTCAGCTGGACACTTCAGCAGCTGGTCTATAACTTAAGGAGAGTTTTGCTTTACGCTTTTTAAACGTACTGGGGATTGAATAGACAACATATAAAAATATGACAGGAAGATGATGGATTATGGGTCATAAGTCTCATTTCAGCCATACAAATAAAACATCATGCTTGTGTGTTATGATAATGCATTTAATGGAAAGAAATTAACAGATGTTGATTGCATTCTAGTGTGCACAGCATACCAAAAATCACAGAGGAATGTTTAAAAGATTGTAAAGAGACCATGCCATTGGATGCCTGAAAAGCAGAGTTAAAGTAGCAAAACCACAGGAAAGAGAATTTGGTAGTTGTCTGGCTTTGGTTTAATCATTCCTTTCTGCCAAATGCAGTCATTACAGTGTAACAACTGTATGCTTTTTCTGCCCCTTCCTAAGCAATACTTTATAGCTGTCAAAACATAAGGTTGTGGCAGACTCTTCTTAAAATAAAACTTCAAGACAAACTTAGGGAAAAAAGTATGAATGAAACTTTGTGGTTCCGTGCCATTCAGAAATCTATAAATTGTCCAATATAACATATAAAAGCACCAAGATCTGGCCTTGCTCAGTTGCAAGTTGGAACATGTTTTTACACATAATACATATATCTACACAAAGTGAAATGCAGCTTCATACTAGAACTACCTCTGTCTATATTCAGATGCAAAAGCTAGATTTACTTTTCTGAAAGAAAGACTTCTGTGTATAGTATGTGACGAAATCCACCTCAACCCATTTTCCAGTCAGGTAACATTTATTTTCAGGAGCCTATGAATCTGTCAATTTTAGCATTCTATCAGCCTTCACTAACTTTTAAAATTCTTTGTTTCTATATGGGTCTATTTTTCAATTTCACAACATGATTTAAAACAAAAAACATGGAAGCAACATAATGACTGTCCATCTCCATTAATTCTTATGCCTCCTTACAATGGTAGATCTGCATGAAGAGAGTTCCTCAAAGTGTTAACTGAAAGAAGGCCACCAGATAGTAATTAACAGTAGAGACTTACTTTAATTACCATTTCCCATTTTTTTTCAGGCTTTTTCCTAAAAAATCTGAACCATAGAAAAACTCAAATAATCACTATTGATCTATACATGTTTTTTTCAGATGTCAATTTTAATCTTCTCCCATTATCCACAGTGAAAAAATTTGGTCGAAAGCCACAGGACATGATATTGTGGTATTGATTATCTGAGATGTCAGCCAAAAGTTATAGGAATAGGTGAGCATTTCAAGTCCCAGTATATTCTTTCAATACTTTGGGAATGCCACAGATATATTTTGTTCCACTTTAGTTGTTTCAAGTACCTTCAAGTTGTTCCAATCCATTATAAAATGATCTTTTGTAAAACTGGAAAGACTGCACCAATTTGTATTAAGATCTGAACAGTGGCTACAGGACTTTGTGTGTATTTTTTTCATTGGCAGTATTATTTGTATTAGGATCACAATTTTTTTCTAGTATCTGCAAAATTATTGTCAGCACGGAGGGCCTTGGTGTTAATTTTCTTTTTCTGTACAGGTGCAGAAATCTATTCATAGAAACAAAGAGTAGCTGTGTTCAAAACACACCAAGAGATGTGCAAAAATGGATAGATCTGTGGAACACCTTGCCAAAGGAAATTGTGGGTACTGAAGGCTTACAAGATTCCAAGGACAGTCGATTAATCTCATGGAAGAGGGGTATTGAGGATTGCTAATAGAGAGAAGTCATATTCAACTCAGGGTGTCTCCTGAGCTGCAAGTAATCAGGGACTTGAAGCCTATTCAGATGAGATAGCATACCTTTTTTTTTTTTTTTCCCTGTTTTTACTGTTGTGAAGACACACATTTTTGGTCATTGATAGAAAAAGAACTCTCCTTCAAATGGATTTGTATAGTCATTTGGTACAGCCATTCTTTACACAATACTCTGATTTTCATTTTACATACACTATTTCCTCAATGCCATACTCTGCATTGGAGTGATCAATTCATAGAATAAAACTTTTTCACTTCACAGAATTTTGTCTTCATTGTGTTAACAAGTTAATGTGTATGATTTGCTGTTCTTCAGAGAATTTCCAAGCAATGCAAGATCTTAGGAGAGGCACTGAAATGAGGAAATTCAGATTGATGCTTTTGCCTCTACCCATAAAAACTTTTTTCCAGATTTGTTGCTGATGCCTCTGCTTTGAAGTAATTATTTCACAGCAAAAAACGTTGTAAAATAAACAAATATTGTAATATGCAAATAAAATCTGTCTGCAAATACAATTGTGAAATTTTAATGATCTATCTATCGGTTTTAGGCATTTTGTACTATGCTATAAATAGTAATTTGAAATTTGTTAGCTTTGCATGCATATCTAAGATTAAAACTATTAGATCTCTATTTAAACCTATTGGAATAATAAATAAAGAAGGAAAATCTATTAAATGTCATAAGCATTCAAAATCTTTCCTAGATTTTAATTCCTTATTTTGAGTCATTTTTACTGTGGAAGTCAGACCCAATGACATGCTCTATGCTCTATCTCACAGTTGACAATACAGTGCCATCAAAATCATAATGGTTAAAAAAAAGAGAAAGATTAAACATCTTACTCTACAAGTAATACATAATGTCATATACCTATTACTAAGAAGGCCTATCTTCTATGACCAAAGAGAATAACCTGATTTGAACTAGAAGAACTGAATAGAATTGTTAAACAATCCTTTGCATTTTAAGCAACATTTAATTAGAAACACACTTTAACCACCAAAATGATAAAAATCCAAGAGATTAAAATTTGAGTGTCAATTATCATAAAATTCATCATTGTAATTCTTATTAAAACTCAGTGTTTAGATAGGTAATGATTTTATAATATGGCAATTTGCATAAGGAGCCCTGAGATGGCTTATTATTTCGATCCTACACAATTACAATTCCAGCTCCATACATCAGAGCTCTTAGCAATGTAAAATCACTGTGCTAATTAATAAGCCATTTACTGACTGCAGCTAGTTATGGTGGTCCTGCAGCTGACCTTACGGAAGATGAGCCATCTCTGAAGTGCCTGTGTGTAACTACAAACATAATGATGTGCCAGGAGGGAATCATTAAAAATAATTTACACAAGCCTTCATTTACAAGATCTTTTGATAGCATGCTTCCCCGGTGTTTAGATCCACAGTGCAACCCCTACCATTTGGAAAGTGCCAAGCAGGAGAGTGAACGAGGATACCTAAGTGGTTAATTAAGAGCCATTCGGACGCCACAAGAGCCTCCTGAAAAATCCCTCTGATGTCTGCTGTGTCAAATGTCTCTCACAGGCAAAACCACAAGAGGTAGCTGCCATAGCAGGCTAATTATTGGGGACCAGGAGCAGCTGAGAGTGGCCTGTCACCGAGGCTTTCTGTGAGCACCCAAGCCCAGAACGGAGCAGAGCAGCTTCTGTGTCATTGGGCTTAAGAGAAACCACAGAAATGAGGCACTGTGACAATCAGAGGTGATTGCATAAGCCATAAAAGTGTGCACTTGTAGATGAAACTATTCATTTGTGCCATTTGATGCATTTTGTAACTTTTTACACTTTACTATTATTCCATCTCCAACATGTTTTTTTAAGACTTTCATTTTGAATGCTTATAAGAAAACAATAACCTCTAAAGGCCTTAGAGGCCTGAACAAATATTACAAAACCGTCAAAGATAATTTTTTTATGACATAAAAATAATTTCAAGCTACATAACAAGAACCAAAAGAACCACATTCAATCACACTACAGCATGAGACTACAGCAGAAAATATGCACAAACACAAAATAGTTTTCTTAGTTCAGTACAGTCAGAACAACTAATAAGACTAGAAGAATATCACTGCCTTCCTCACAGCAGCTAGATATGAACATCATGAAAATACGCAGCTCATGATTTATTTCTCCTTCAGCCAAGTTCCTGCAAGGTGGAGGAAGAGAGCTGCTACCTTGTGTGGCATTTTATTAGTTTAGTGGCACTCAATTGGTTTACTGACACACACAGGATTTTCCATATCAGCATGGGGAAAGTGTCTTTTTCCCAGCTTGTCTGTCCATTATGCAGCCAAGAGCAAATGAATTGTACTCTGAGCATGCAGACACTTTCCACATCTCTCTGATACCTTATAAGTCTATTTTCTGAGGTGCCTTTCACAAGTGTTGTGTGAGAAAACACCGTGAGTGCATTGCTTGTGCGATCCTGGCTAGATTATTGCCTCGTGGCTGGGTGCCAAGACTGGGCCTGGGAAGAATTAATTTAGTAAAGGTGGAGGCAACAATAGAGTTTCTCTGTGTCTGTGTTTATGTCTGTGCAGGTATTTGGGAGAGAACACACTCTGTGTTTGGCATTTTATCAATGATACTGATAGGATTTATAAGGCTATATGTGTGATTTTTTGAAATAATACTTTCTTTGAATTACTTTGAATTACTACTTTGAGTTACTACATTCTAGATGGAAGCCAACACCCTTCAGGATCTCCATGATGTTTTAATTTGAAATATATTAGACTTACTTTGTCTCATTTTTAAAAGAGCTATGTAAATAAATTCTCTTAAAATAGAAAATACCTACCCATTCCTTCTATAAGCACATCTCTTTGCAGGAGGAAAATATCATTTTTCTAATAAAGCTACATTTCTCAAAGGCATAAAGGAGATGGCTTTCATTCTAAATCTCTCTTGTCATTTTCCTGAAATGGATTTGATAGAATTCACCTCTCCTTTCTACAAATAGGATGAATTGTCCAAGGCAGTAATTTGGCTTCCTTCTGTAACCAGTGGAGACACAGAGTTTTAAAAGGGAGGTGGGTTCAAGCCAATCAAACCACACCTCTCTTATTAGACAAGGCAAATCACTTTCACACCACAGAGAGGAACTCAGCAGCCAGACCAGTCCCTTATTTTTTTTAAGTGGTGAAAATTCTATTTTCTATAGTTTGTCTATATAATCTGTAGAAGTAGTGAGAATTGCAGCTGCACTTACCAGAGCAGAAGACTTGAGACATGGAGGAAAAGCTGGAGAAGCAGTGCCACGAATGCAGCCTAGATCCTAATGATTTTCAGGATTGACTGACTCTATACTGCTCATAAGTAGAGAGATAGTAAGGCAAAGCCTGTGGTTCCAGCCTGAAGTCTTTCAAGGGAGCAGAATCACATGGGGTAATGGGAGCTTTCACAGTTATTTTCTTCTGCTGGGGACATGACAGTCACTTCCCTCTGGGCCTTCACCACCAGCAGCAGCTTCATACAGTTTAAACCGGTATTTCTTGTCAAACACCAACTTACAATGAAACCATCTGTTTAACTAACCCAGGCATATGCAGAGCTCCTGCAGAACTTTGTTTACATTGTTATTTTTCAATCTACTCCATTGTTTGTGACTGGTGACATTGTTGTTAGCTTTACTGGCAACAAAAATGAGAGATGACAGTATGCCAATGACATCCCAAAGTAATATCAGCAGTCAAAATTTGACCAAATGAGTGACTGGCTTATCCCCAAGTCTGTACAACATTTAAATAATTCTGTACCATTGAAGTTACAATCTCTAATCAGCATATACTATTATTGATCTAAGAGGCACAAATAATAGCCTACACTGTCAGGTGAACTATATAGCCTGTAGATACCACTGAATAGTAAAAAAAAAAAAATCAGTAAAAGAAACTATTTTGAATGCAAATTTGCAGTCTTTCAGTCATAAGAGGAATAGCATACCAACTATGACTCAGTTTTTTTTTTTTTTTTTTTGTATGTGCATTAAGATGCATGTTTGCCCATAACTGTATGGAAAGGATCTTACAGAGCTAAAACTTGAGAGAGAATTTGATAAATAGATGTGCTGGTTGGACTATTTCTGTGAGAGAAATACTTTTTTATATACCAGTGTCATTAAAAGCTAAATGCCGTGCTTTCCAAGTGACAACAATCAGCAAGATATTTTTTGGTTAGGGGAGCTAAATGGTGCCCAGCTACTAATAAGAGAGGTGAAAAATACAGCATATGACACTGTCATGACTCTTATAATAAACAGAATTTCTCATTCTTACTAATGAGTTTTAATACTTTTGCGTCTTTTACCTTAATACATCTAATAGCAGATAGACAATGAAAAGAGGTGCAGTGCAAAGAGAAAAAAATTGGTTTATGGTGCAGCAAAGGACATTTTTTTCGAGTGGTAGCTTCAGTGGTACTAGAAAAATGAGATAAAAAAGCTATTTCTGCTGTTTCAGTGTGAATTCCCCAAAATGGAGATTATTTCTACACTTGAATTTTCAGCCAGGCAGCTTTTGAAAGGAAATGGGGAAATTCATGCTTCTAATTTAACAATATTGATTTTAAGGTTTAAAAATTTGTCTTCTAAAGGCCAGTTCTTCTTGTCCTTATCATAAATATAATCTCACTGAAGCCAGGATAGGTGCTCCTGTGAGTGAGGGAAATCCCATATGGATTTAACTTCGTGCCAGCCCAGATGTTGCTCTTATTAAAGTCAGCATTAAAAATTCTTGTTACTCTGATGATGCAAGATGAGACCAGTTGTGAAGTGTTGCTGAAACTTTCCCAATTCTGCTGGATTTCAACACATTGTAGATCAGGCCCTAAATTATCTAACTTTATCCTGCCCCCAAGTGTGAATTCATTCCCTGGGGAAAATCTCCACTGAAATCACTAGTATCTCTACTTGGGAAAGGACTGCAAGAGCAGATGTTAGTGTTTGCCTTGAGGAATATCCAACATATTTGAGCAATCACAACATATAGTGAGATGGGAAGATAACAACAGAATAAAACAAAAGTCTTTCTAAAGTGTTCACTCTTTACTATGTTTGGGTTATCTTATTTAAGAGGAAGTATCGTATTTCCTGAAGATCATTACCTGTCATTAAAAAAGAATCTGTGACTGCACACCTACACAACTTTAGGGGAAGAGGGGCACCTTTATGCATTGCTTTGTTTCATATGTGTACAATGAAGTAAAAATTAGTTCTCTGTTTTTATGCCTTCCTCTTTTCCTTTTTTATTTTTAAAAGGAAACTCAATTCCATAAAGCCAATAGCTAATAAATGTTTAATACTCATCTGTTAAACAAATAGTTTCAATTTTTATAAATATGACTTGACTGTGAAAAGCAACTTTTATTTATTTTATTTTATTTTATTTTATTTTATTTTATTTTATTTTATTTTATTTTATTTTATATAATTAACATACTAGTCAGGATTATTTACTGCAATGAAAATTAAAGTTGCAACATTTAACACCATGTATTCATGCTTAGCAAGCTCCAGGAATTTTAGTGAATAAATACTTCCAGTGGACTGCCACAAAATGCTTCCTTGAGGGAAACCATAAAATGTATTTTTAAAGCATCCTTGTAGCCACTATATAAAATTTATACAGACATCAAGTCAAAAATCTCAGGCTAACTCCTTTTGTACTCAATAAGAATCTTTCTTGGCCTTGAGTGAGGTTGATCCAGCCCATGGTTAATAGAGGGACAAAATGTGCAGTTGTTCAATCTGTTGATATACAGGTATTTTCCAGAGATCCTAAGGGTAAAGTATGTTTTCCACCTCCCTAATTCAGCTGAAACCAAGCAGTACTCTATTCTAAATATGCACAATCAGGTAACAGTGATTTAAATAAATAAGTACTAGTATGGGTCGTATGTGTCTGAAACTTACGTATGAAATATACTTGATAGGAAAGAAAATATTTTCTCCTGTTTTCCCCCTTTAAATTTCATAAACACATAAGGAGTGATTGAAAAACAAAAGAACAGAAAAATTATATTAATCATCTGAAAAGCTTAAACATGTAAATATATTATTGGGTAGTTTTCTTATTTTACCATGGCTTTTTTCAACACATAAATCACTTCCACAAATAGGGAAGTATGAAAACCTATTCTTTCTCTGGTTAGAATTTTTGAATCACACTGAGAATGTTAGAACCATTAAAAACTTCAATTAATATATACAGAAGTCAAGCAAAAATTTTTTCCAAGAGGTTTATATTCAGGCCTGTATAGTAGTAATCAACAACTTATTCGATCTTGCAGAATTTGAATTTTTCAGCAACACAAATGGAAAGGTAAGTGAAAGTATTTCCGTTAAATTGCAGAGTGAAACAATTTATATGAAAGTATGATACAATCTTGCAATTAACAATGCAGGAGGGGTCGGTAAGTAGAAGAACCCTTTGGACAATGTGGACCTTGGTAGGATGATGGTGAATTGCTGCTTCTCAGTATGTTCTGATTACACTTCCTTCTCTTTTCCATATGCCATGTTTGTAGCTCGTACTTGGAATAAAAGGCATACGGTTTCCAGCTCTACTTTCTTGTCCCTGAGAGAACTGATTTCTTATTTATTTCCTTATTGTCATCACTGGGAGTTAATACTCAGGGGTTTTTTTCCACCTTTCCATTTCAATCTCCTATTCTAGTGGTCAGGGGTGTATACTGCTCTTAGTTCTCATCTTACAAGGCACAAAGTCATATCAGTAGTATTAAATGCATCATATAACATAAAAGCTATCATATAACTTGCAATCACCAAATTTCTATGGGTATAGTGGCTGTTTGGTGATAGATAAAAAAACATGCTGAAATTAGGATGTCTTGGTTTAAAATGGAATAACAGTGTAGAGACTAAATGTGTTCGCATATGAAAACATTTTAAACACAGATATATGCAATTTTAGGAATTATGCAAACTCCCTATTCTGTGGGAGAAATGCAACTGAGTTTTCACCCATTGTCATGCATCCCCTGTAGCTACAGACAGCCTTGTTCTCTCAGGCATGTCCAGAATTCAAAGTACCAGGATGGCTCCAGGTCTTCCTCTTCCCAAATTACTCTGGTCTCTAAAGGGTACAGGCTAAGTGAAAAAGATCTGATTTTCCATTGTGTTTTTCTTATACTT
>VXBQ01007356.1:240430-303207 GCA_013400175.1 Phainopepla nitens
GGTACACTTGTAATATTCTTCCCAGAATAAATTTTTAACCATTTGATAATTAGCTTAGCCATACCTGTGACAACGAGTAAATTGTAAAACACCAGAACAGTATCTTAATTATCCTTTCTAAAGAGACCAAGCAATAATTTGCTTAATCGCAACGAGGGATGAAATAATGTAAGTAATTAAGTAAGAAAGTATTCCCACATGATTATACCCTTTCATAATAATGTAAGGAAAGTGAGAAGATGAGGCATTAAAAATGTATACCATAAGATTTCATATAGGAAATATGAAAACAGAAAACAAGTCATGATTACAAATAATTATTAAAATAGCAAAGTAAACACAAAAACAATTTTAGCTACATAATTTCTCTAATCCTAGTGTCTTTCAATTCTGTAGCTCTATAACCTTTCACTGCAAAATTAAACCAAATGCTTCTCCTTTTACAAAATACAGATAAGGAGAAAGCACTTAGTAGTTACTTAGTCTCATTGATAGCTCCTTCCTTTTTATTTTTATGTTGTAATATGAAGTACAGCATGTTGTCCTTGTATTTCCTGCAGAAAGAAGATCTTTCCTAGAAAACGAGGTAATTTCAAGAAATCTGTTTAGCTGCGTATTGCACGCAACTGTAAATACTTGATAACAGATTGTGCTCATCGATTTTTACTTCTGTTCCTAAAATTAAAGCTAATGTTTACTCTTCTTATCAGCTTAAAATTCAGACAAGAAATTTCCACATTTTAGTAATCTTACACTCCTTAATTAATGCAAAAATATTTACCTTCACATATCCAATGTATATTATACTGCTGCATGAATGAAAAAATGGGTCTCAAATCTGAAAATTAAAATTAGATACTACCTACAATTATGTATTAAGTATGATCGGTGAAGGAAATGCCGATGAATATGTGACAGAAATTATATGAGCCCACTGTACTCATTCCTTGAGGCTTTTTCTCCCATATTTTTATTGTGAGGAGTAACAGATGAAAAATACAAGTGTTTGCTAATAGGATTCACATCTTATTATTGGTGCTGATTTGCAGTTTTCCTTAACTCGCCATGATTACTTTTTTAGAAGCTTTCACTTTTCCCCAGCTGATCCTCGTCTTGTTAGGCAGCATTAATGACACTTCAGTCATTGTGGCTTTCAAGCAGAGCCCTTCCAGAGTGAACAGAGAGTTGACATTTCCTGACATTTTCCCAACTAATTACAGGACAAATAATTAAGCATGTTCTCCTATGTAACAAATGAAGGCAAAAGCCGTCTGTCAGCGATGTTGATTGATGACACTCTGGGAGACTTTATCTGATGGGTCCTGCCATGCGGTAGAGGGGAAGCAAATTTATTAGAATGAACAATGCAAATTCTGAGTCATCTCATCCAGTTATGCGCCAAAGCAATATCCATGTCAAGGTGAATGTGACAATGAAAGCAAAATATTTGCATTTTGTGGAGCAGGTTGAAGGGGAAATCAGAGCGAGAAGATGACAGGCCTAATTATTTTGGCTCATACAGGCTAGGACAGCTGTTTCTGGTGTCCTGAACAAGGCTGTCACACAGGTAACTAAATAGGTCTGCATATAAGTCTGTATCCAACACTGTACGGAGATGTCTACCACTAATGACCAACGCTAATGTTACTGCCATCCCTGAAAAACAGTAAATGTGTCACAGTGCACCTTCTGTATGGCAGTCAACATTTCGCTACATAATTACTTGTTAGTGAATTAATTCCTATCTGTCAGTATCTATGCCAGTGTCATTTTTAGACCATTACGAAATTATGCCATCACTATAGCAACTGCAAGCACAGTTAAAAGGCAAAACAGTTCAGATACTCAAGAAAAGTGCCTAGTTAGGCAGAAGACTAATAATGTAAAATTCAAATTGTGATGTTGCTGTCTGCCATCCTAATTTTCTTTATCTTGATTATGCGTTTGATCATTGATCATTAAACAATAATTTAAGGTTTCCAATTTCAATCCATGATTAATATTTAATATAATTAAAACCTCAGCCACAACAGCATCTTTCCTATAAACAGACGCACACTGCGCTGTCATTGCAATTAATTAGGAGCTAAAAAGTGACATGCTCAAAAATGAATCCTAATATCAGAGTTTACATGCAAATAAGAATAACTGATGGCATCAGGATGTTCTTTTCTCCCTGCTTCCTTTGTGGATTGTAAACAATGCCAACCTTAAAACCCTGTATCCTGACTCATTCCTTATTTTTTTATTTATTTCTTGCATGCATTCCATTTATCCAAGGAAAGTGAGGACCCATCTTACCATTATCACCATTACTTACAGATTTCAAGATGCCATCTTGTTCACAGAAATATATTCAGAGGCTTAAGATAAATTATGTATATTAAGCTGTCTAAAATCTTCTAGACTGTTGAAATTTCTAATGACATATAGAAAAAAGATTTGCTGATATCTACAACTACCTTAAATGCATACAAGTCTAAGTTAAATTAGGGAATTCCTCATATGGAGAAAACATTTCTTCATGTACATCCTCCTCTATTTTATGTAAATGCTCGAATAAAGGAGAACAAATTCTTCTAGAAACTTTCAGCACATATTCATCGTGTTAATCTATGCAACACTGTGGCTTTTGTTAGAGTGCAAATGTTACAGTTGCACATTTCAAATTATGTGCAACAGCAATACAGTGGCCTCGGCTACTCTGACTCAGTGGAAAGAGAATGTAGAGAAATAATAGAAAATTTGGAAAACCTGTAAGAGGCCAAATGTGTTGGTGAGTTTTGGGTTTAGTTTTTGGTTGTTGGTTTGTTTTGGTTTCTTGGGGTTTTGGTTTTCTGTTAATTTTTTGTTTGTTCGTTCATTTGGTTTGGTTTGGTTTGGGTTTTTTGTGTTGTTTTTTTTTTTTTTTTCTGTTTGGGTTTATTTTGTATATTTGTTTTTTGTTTTTAACTTTCATTTTAGGAAAAGAAGAAATAAAGTACAACTTATAATGCCATTTGCTTTCCAGTACTAATAATGTATGGCCAGTCAATTATCCTTTTGGTTAACTGATTTGAAATAGCTCTCTGGCATATATTTGTAAAAAGTTGAAGCTTTTTTTTTTTTTTTTGAATGTATGTACTGTCTGCAGAAGCAATATGAATATCTATTGTTTTCCATCTTTCTTAACATAGATATTGTTCTCATTATTTCGGTGTGTTTCTAGCAGGAAAATCAAATTAAAACTCAGCCAAGCACCTGGAATTAAAGCTGAATCTTTCCAGAAGAGCAACACATAATGATTATAATGCAAGTATATAGATCATTAATGTTCTTCACTTAAAGTTACCTGACAAATAAGTGCTTACTTTTGACTGAAAGCAAGACCCTTTCATGAGATAAAAAACGTCATTACTTCCTCTTGCTACATGAAGGTATTTCTTTCACTAGGATCTACAAAACAGTCAGTCATCCTTCTTTCTCTCCTAACTTCACACACACCATTGGCATGATGGAATTGGATAAACTTTGCAAAAATGTCTAACTGCACTATTCTGAGATAGACTACTGCTCTGAATGTGATGGGAAGATTTAATTTCTGTTCTGCTTAACAAGGTTAGAAGAGCTCAGTTCTTGGTTAACATTGACCGCTAAATGAGTAGGAATCAATAGTTCCTCACTAATGCCACAGTAAGCCAACTCCTTTATTGACCTTTCCATTAACACTAAGCAGTTGAAATGCAGAAAAAAAAAAGACTAATCATTTTAATTTTTTAACACCTACCAAATCAAGTGCTTCAGTGGTGTTTCAGTGCTCTTCTGCCAGTCCTCTCATGTATCTACCTGCATTGTTTTATGTTCTATCAGATTTCAAAAAAACCTCTCTGTTTAGATGTATTTATTTGATGATCATATATAAATACTGTGCTTAGCCCAGGAGTAGATATAAATGTAAAAAAAAAAAAAATAATGGTAGACATGAAATAAAGAGGTTTTGTCCAATTAAAAAACTTTTTGTATATCACAATTACTCAGAGACACTTTTCAGACAAGTAAACAATGAATGAACTTGATAGATATGATAGACAAATTTGATACAAAGAGCCAATGGGAGAGTTTCTGTCTAATGATCCCAGTCAATCTAATTAATGTATTCTGCTACATTACATTTTAAGAAGTGACCATTGTGTAATACACTTTGAAATATGCACAAGCTAATGGGATAAGATACAAAAATTATTATGCTGACAGTAAATCATATTACATTCCTAATAAGCATTAACTAGATAACTAGGTCAAAGCAGTATTATCTTAATTGATTTTTCAAAAGAAACCTGACAGAAAAATGTCAATGCTCGAATATTTCTTCATGCATCATTAAAACAAGATTGGCTTTTAACAAAAGAAGAATCCTTCACAGAATTGATTCTTGCTTCAGGCTGCCTGCAAGTAAGTGTATTACATAAAAATCTATACAGGATATTAAAACAACACCACTCTGCAAGACAGTTACAATTAAAAGCTGACACCCCCCACTATGTGTCTACTACAGTAGCTTGCCAGTAAATGTATTTAAAGGCTTCAGAGCCATATATGAAAATCAGTCAGTTTTACTATTTGAGTGGGAGGGACACACACAGAGAGAACCTAATCAGAGCTTTTGATCAAATCAGTACTAACAACTCGCCCATTTCATTGCTATATAACAATTAAAGAAACATGCAAGGAAACAAGGAGAAATACTACCTGGGAAATATAACTGTAAATACAAGTTCTACATCTAACAAAATAGACATTTTAGTGTGGAGAGAGCACTGTTCTGACATCAGAAATTTCCAAGAGGGATTGTGGTGCAAAATGCAATATGCAGAACAAATAACATATGATAATGTCAATAGTAAAATGCTATATAGGTTCAAACAACAGCTCATGTTGCAAATGCATATGTGCATATGACCAGAGAAATGCTGACTGATCCATCCAAAGACAAGTAGCTCATAAATTTCAAAATCATGAATTCTAGAACATTTGGGGCTCAGTAGTACATATGGCATTAGTTTTGTGTAAATGATCATAGCTCATTTGCTTGGATTGTGTAGTTTGTGAAGTTATAATTAGAAAATGGACTTAGCAATTTCTGATAATTTTTAATGTCTAGTTTATACAATAACTTTCTTAGAAATACATAATATTCTTATCATTTATTCAATGCAAAGTAACTTGATTGCTAAACATTTTTTTTGCCAAAAAATGCCTGAGTTTTGCCAAAAAAAGCCTACATGGGCTCTTCAGCATGTAAACTTTTCCTCAGTGCTGAACATATTTTTGTGCCCACCATGCAATTTGTAAGTCATCACAACTTTTAAAAGTAAGGGAAGGATGATAACAGAAATCTTAGAACATTATTTCAGGAACACAGGCTCCACATAGGCTGTTCTCAGTCCTTGGGACAAAGAGAAGGAATGGGGCGAGATAAACCTTCAAGTTCTGTGAGAATGATTTGGGCCACAAGTCTAATTCAGAAGGGGACTATCTCCTTCACCAGCTCTGCCCTGTTTAGCTCTAAAGAATTTGGTTCTTTAGGTCACCACCTGATCTGAATGTTCAGTTTTACATAAATTCCCTGAGATCTCAAAACAGGAAGTGCCAGGATTGTGGTTCTCTTGTAACTGATATATCTTTTTTTTAAGTCAGGTGTAAAAGCAGGTGTAAATTTTAGAAATTAGAAAGAATGGGGTCTTATAATCTCTGGTTAGCATTAGCCCAAATTATCATAAATTTTGTGAATGAGGGTTTTGAAGCAATAGTATTGTGGGTTGTACAATGTCCTATTATGTAGTGGAGAAATGTTGTCCCTTAAATGAGTGCGTATAAACACATGATAGAAAAAAGCAGGCAAATCCTGTGAAACTGGAGCAAAGTCACCTCACACAACATGAATCCTAGTGGCTATTCAGCACCTTTGATCTTTGGTTGCACTAGTGGTTCAGTTTGTTCTTCAAATTTCCAGGGACATTGGAAAATATCAGGTAAAGTATCCTGTTCTTAAATTAGGCTACAGCAGAGTACACAGTCCATCTGCAAGCTCTGTGAAAGGGGGAGAGGTCAGGCTGTGCAGGGGCCCTGGGCCTCCAGTGAACCATGAAAGGTCAGTAGCATTTATTAATAAAAACTCAAGTTTAACTCCCATCCATATTTGTTATGTTTTCTTTGTAACCTCTGTACCAGTATAGCACAAGACATCCAAGCCATTTGTCCCAGGACTTGGTCCATGATTTGTCATTTCCCTCCATTTCTTGCTTTTCCAGAGACCCACCAGACATGAGACAGCAAATGGGATCTGCTCTGAAGGCAGGCAGGAAGCAATTTCGTGGTGTGGTGGAGAAAGGAGGAAGAAGAGAAAGGTTTGTGGCTACCAGGATGAAGTAAGCTGCAGAAATGGAAGAAAGAAAGGCCATTGTCCTACATTTAGGGCTTTTCTTCTAAGTTCCACCCCTCAGACAGGTCCCACATGTGTTATCATCAGTTTATCTTCAAAAAAATATCCAAGCCACCAACTAGTGACTATCATCTCAGTCCAAAAAGGTAATTTGAAAGCTGATTGCAAAGATCTGTTTATATTTTCTCAAAATTAAAATTAAGTCTTGAATGACAATATAAACAATTTATTTCAAAGCAAATTAATTCTCCACTGAATTCCTAGACAGCCTATGAGCCTATGAATTCCTACTGCCAAAAAGTATCCTTGAGGACCAGAACTCAACAATAGCCAAGAATGGACCATATATTTCCATAGAATTCAAACATAGTCCTAGGTTAATTGTTCAACAAGCATAAAGAAAATGATTTTGCTATCTTGCTGTGTTATGTTGTTGGCTGTACTATGGATTCATCTGCCCATTTCTTTAGATACACAATCATTTTCTGAATTCGCTCTAAGTGCATTTTGTTCTTAATATGCACTTTGCATATGCCTAGAGAGCACTGTATGGATAACATTTTGGTTTCATATTCTCCAGCTTCTCTTCACATTCTTGCCTGGCTTTTGGCAGTCCTCAAGATTTAGTTGTGTCAATGTATTTCATAAAAGTTTTATCTCCTGCCTCTTTCAGGGGAAAGGTCATAGATCTTCAATAATAAATCATTACTGAAGATGTTGAATAAGATTCGGTTTACACACATTTCTGTTGCATCCTTCTCAAACCCTTCCCCAGCAGATACATTTTTTTCTTGTTGTTATTTAGGGGGGTTTCTGACTTAATTTTTCAAAAGTGCTTTTGCCTGGCCTGGTTCATATTATTTTTTCAACAAAACAGAATAGTGAAAACTGTACAAAGATTCTTTAATATTCAATGTGTTCTACTGCAATTTGAGCTCATTTTATAATGTTGTTTCTGGAAAGCAAGACTATTCATATTTTTGCACTCATCTATTTCTTATGAAGGAAGTCTTAAATATAAGGTGGTGGGGACACAACACTTTTAAATAAGCATTACTTGAGAAAGACCTTAGTAAGGATAAATTAGAGAACATGATAAGAATTATTTTTATGATTAATTTACATCTTCTATTTGTAGTATCTGAACCATAAATCAATAACTTGGATGGATCAATAACTAGATAAATGTTATGAGCAGATGTTGCTTTCTCAGATATTCCTGGAATTTGCTTCATGTTTTTGGAAACAAACAAAACCCTCCAAAATGAATCAGTTTCAATTAGTATAAAGCACTCAGTTTTGAATAAATTTCACCTATTTCTAGTCATGTAAAAGCAGTGCATATAGTTTTAACCTATTTTCTAAACTCGCTTCTCAAGCATAAAGAGATAATTTTAAATAAAAGAGAATTTATCCCATTGTGAGATAGCTGCCTAAAACTGGTGGAATGACTCATTTTCTGACATCTCTGTCTCAGCTGATTAGAATAGTACCCCCATCAAGAACCTTTAGGTAGCTGAAGATGTTTGAGAATAATTTTTTTTCATGTAGATATATTTTGTCTTATTAAACTATGATACGAAAAGCTACTTTAGAGAAAAATTATGTCACTTTCATTTCAAGAAGGCCTATTTCACACAGTCGGATGACAACCTCAAACCCCAACAAGGTCATTGTCTTAACTAGGATTCTGGAAACAAATGAGCTATTTTCAATGCTGAATAGAGGGATGGGATCATGTCCCTCTACCTATTGTCCCTTCCTAGTGCACTCCCAGGTGTTTCTGGCCACCCTTGCCACAAGGCCACACTAGTGACTTATGTTTCACCAGATGTCCACTATAGCACCAGGGTCTCTTCTGCAAAACTGTTTACCAGTCCTCAGCCTGTATGTGTCAGCGCTTGGGGTTCCTTCTTCCAGGGATGGGACTTGGCATTTCTCTTTGCCAAACTGCATGTCAGACCAGCTCTCCAGCCACTCAAAGTCCATCTGAATGGTAGTACAACCATCTGGTGTATCATTCATTACTTCCAACTTTTTGCCATCTGCAAAGTGTCATTCTGTTCCATCATGTAGGTTGTTAAAGAAAATGCTAAATAGTACTGGCCACAGTATTGATCCCTGGGGTGCAACACCAGTGACTGGTTTCTTCAATCCACTTTATCATCTACTTATCTAGACCCTATTTCATCTATTTGTCAAAAAGGATGTTAGGGGAGGCAATGCTGAAAGCCTTCTGAAGCCAAGACAGCCACTGATCACCCTTCATGCACTGAGCAAATAATTAATTTGTAGAAGGCTATCAGGTTTGCTTACTCCAAATCATCTTTTTGTCTTTAATATCTTTGGAAATTGTTCTGAGAAGGGTTAGTTCGGTCATGTTCCCAGGCCTGTAGTTTCTTACTCCTTCATGCTCCTTCTTTCTGTCCTTCTCCAATTGCCATGACATTCCAAAAATAATTGAACTGAACTTGTAACGGCATTGATCAGCTCCTCAGCATGTGTGAACGCATTCAATCAGGTCCCACGGATTTGTGTATGTCCCCTGGTTTAAATTTTTCCTAACTCTACCTACCTTCCTTTACTGAGGGTTAAATACAAATTCCTCCAAATTTCTCCACTGATCTCAGGGATCTGACATTCCTGAAACCATGATGTGCCTCAGACTTTAACACCACCCTTGCCGTAAGATTTCTTGCCCCATCTGGCAATGGCTTCATTTTCCTCAGTCTTCTTTTTTTTCCGATGGACCTGTAGAAGCCCTTCTTGTTTTCATTCACAATCTCTTCAAATTTAATTTCTCACAAGTTTTGGCTTTTTTAACCCCATTTCTACATGCCTGGACTCCTTTCTATACTTTGAATGACCTGATTCTTCTTGCTTCTTCATATGCTTCCTTTTCTGTCTGAGGTTATTTTCAGGAGTTCTTTGTTCATTCAAGTGTGCCTCCTATCACATTTTCTTGTTCTCCTGAACATGGGGAGGGTCAAGGAAAACTTTAGAAGATGAGTGTCCTAACTTCAGCCAAGGATGGGGTTAATTTTTTGTAGTAGCCATGAGGAGGTAGAGCCTGGAGACCTGGGGGATTGGGCCTTGGGTCAGTCAGGACAGACACTGCAGCTGACAAGGCTGGTCCTTCCTAAAGTCTGTGGCAAAAAGTACCCATGGAGACTTGAGGACAGTCCCTGAGGTTCCAGAGTACGGGATACAAAGGATCCAAGGCCAGCTACTCCTCAGATGAAAAAGAGACACTGGCAGCTTATGAACTGGTTCAGGATGCCTCAAAAGTGATTGGCATTGAAGCACGGCTTTTTCTGGCACCCTGACTGTCAGTGCTGCACTGGATGCTCAAACGGAAAGTCCCGTCCACATGATGCCACTCATGTAAGTGGAACATGCTGATCCCACAGTGAGCTGGAGTAGGAATCCCCAATTGCCCAGGGATCTTGGAAGTCATCACTAATCATCACTAACTGTCCTGAAGGCAAAAATTTTGTGATAAAAATTTTTAAATGTAGGTAGAATTTAAACATTCTACATCCTGTAACAAAAAAAAACAAACAACCCACCTCCCAAAAAAACCCTCAAACTTTTATGGTCAATGTAGGTTATTTTCTTGGCAGTTTATGGGGAGAGGGGAAGAAAGACAATAATATTTCCAGATGTCATCAATAAGGAACAATTTATTGAGGTCACTGGACACTTCTACTTTTAAAATCTTGGTTCGAGTTACTTGGGCTATTTCTTCCTTTTAATAAATGGGATGAAAATTTTCTGTGCCATTACTCTGCAAAACATTGATTTTTTTGCAGACGATCTTTAATCTAGGAATATTTTCAGCTGAAATTTGCCAAACTTGATAGTCTAACCACAAAAATATACTTCTGTGATCTTTGTGAAAATATACTTTAGTTAGGAAACATGCTTCTGAGCATCTCTCTGCAACTTTGCAGTGTTTGAGTTTCTCAGGTTATCTGTTCTAGTCATGTTGCATCATGAAAAGGCTGAGGCTGTGAACAGCTTCTACTGTAATTATTCACCCTGACATCGAGGGACCAAAATCATAAAAGGAAAGTCCAGAAGGAAATTAATAATTGAATATTCAGAAAATGGTAAATGGAGTTAAGTAAATAAGGCCCAGGGCTACATATTCAGTGCTGCTAAATCTCAGCCTTTTCTGGCTGCCTACCCTACTTTGTCACCCATTTCGGTGTGGTCCTGCTGTGAAATGTGTGGTGTTCCCTAAGGCTGAGAAGGGAACAGGAGTGTTGAAGAGCTGGAACTGCAAGAGGAGCAGACAGAGGCCAGTGGGATACTGGTTTGGAGTTAATTGCTAGATTGGGACTAATAATAGAAATTATTAGTGAAATTCTTGGAATTTGAAGAGAATCTTGAAAATCAGCATAATCTCAGTGAAAGCTCCAAATTAGGGAGTTCCAGAAATTACCCTGATCCATAAATATGTAAAGCTCAGTAACAGCATAGCAAATGAACTAGTTAGTAAAATCTGAAAAATCAAAAATACCTGTTTATCACAGGGGAGAAAAAATGTTGGGATGATTCTTGGGTTTTCTTTTTTGTTGAGATTATTTACAAAAACATCTAAGACTTAATCAGAACAAAAATGTAGCAGTTTTATTTTAGCTGGTATTCACTGAGACCCCTCCAGGTATTACTGTTCAAGTTTCTAGAGGAAATAAAGACATTAATGCAACTTTCAGTAGTGTTCATCTGTTGAATATGACTTTTAGATAATAAATTATACTCTGAGTTTTATTTACAACTGCCTTAATATTACACTGCAAAACAGAGAGAAAAAATTGTGCATAAATGTTAAAGGAAAATGTAGAAGGTAAACTTTGTCTTTCTTCCTGAATCCCAGGAGTCTGGTCTTTCTCCACAGAACACATAGACATGGCACAGGCCTGTGACTGTCGTCTAAACCCCAGGAGCCTAGTCTTGGTCCACAGAACACATATAGACATTGCACAGACCTGTAACTGTCAAGTTTTATATGCTTTAAAGATGAATAAAACATTACTGTTGCTAGGTTTATATAGTAATATCTCAACAAGATGTGTGGGACTGTTTTTACTTCAGATGTGTGGTTCAAGACATCATTGCGCTAACTTAGAAGTTGAAGGAGAGTTTGGATTCTACTTATGAAAATCTTTCATAAAATCAATTTTGTATATAGAATGAAAGTATGAAACACAATATCCTACCCTTTCTTCCCATAAGAGAAAAGGACAAACAAGGAGATTCCTGACCTGAGCTGATGATCTTATATTTTCTCTGCAGCAGCAACATGGTGTGATATAGCATTTTATTATTAAAATATATTTAATTTAAAATAGTAAAGGAACCTACTCAGAACCATTTACACATACAGTTCTATCCTCTAAAAGAATAGAGATAGATAATGAAGTTGAATAACGGATTCAGATGTGCTGGTGAAGTTTTGTCTAAGTAAACTCAACCAACAAAACGGTGAAACACTTCAAGATCACATCCCACCCACTGATCTCTTTGCAGGATTCCCACAGCAACCAGCATTTTAACAGAGGAGTGTTGCAGTTCAAATAGTTCACTTACAGATGTCCTTTTAGTGCACTGACTCTAAATAAGGTAAGTATAAGGCTATTTTATCTATATACAGCATTAGGTTTCTGTGCTATTTCACTACAAAAGATGGGGAAAAACAGTGTTTACCAAAACTACCCAACAAAACAAACCAAAATGCAAAAATGGAAAGACTTTTATATTCTCTAAAATAGGAGTATTTCTCCACTTCAATGACTCTATGTGCTCTGCTATGGTACTTTGCTCTTGATCAGCTCTGTATGTTTCCAAACTCAGTTTGGATTTGGGAGCAAGCTGGACAATTCTGGTGGAACAGCTGCTTTCATATGTGTCAATTCCTTCTGGTAACCATAATTATGACTGCTTCTTGAACAATTCCACTTTTGCCCTTATTCTCTGTATAAAATGGAGTAGTCTTAAGTGTAAAGGGAAGTCAGCCAAGAGAAAAAATGTTCCAGGGAAACTATATGAAATATGCAAAATCAAAATAACCATAGAAATCTCAGGTCAACAGAATTCAATGTTTTTACAAATTTCACCTACATTACACTTTTTTGAATGGGAAATTCAAAATCAGGTGGAATTTATTGTTTTACTCCCCACCAAATTCTTTTTCCCCATTTTAGATTTGGGCCTTACAAAATAAGAGAGGTGAAGACCCTCTTTCTCTATCTCACACTCTCGCTATCTTCTTGCTTTTATCTGTGACTTGCATCTTCTTCAGCTTTGGGAAACTGGCAGCATATTGCAGCACAAATAACCTCAACATCTTCACAACCCTTCCTTTATCTTTCCAAACCTGGACCAATGTCAAGAAAATACAGGATGAAGAAGTGGGAACAAGTGTGTGTGTGTGTGTGCATGTAAAGTTTTTGAAACTCTTCATTTGGCTTCCTTGGGCTGGAACACACAATATACAAGGGAGAAAGACAAGGCAGTGCATTTGTTTAGCCTACAAAAGGAAATAATGAGGTGAGATCTAATTGAGGTCTTCGTTAAAAGGAAGTACAAAACTTATGGGGGTGACAGAGACAGACACTTCTCTGAGATGCTCAGCCAAATGACAAGAGACAACACTTGGAGCGTTCAACATACAAAATCCCAATTATATGAAAGTAGAAAAAAGCTCACAGAGAAAATGGTTTACTTCCAGAAGAAGCTGCTGAGTTTTACATCCTTTTCATCCAGGGCTCATGTAAGGTTCTGAGTAAACCTACCAAAATTTGAAACTTGCTGCTCTATAAAAGGAGGCTGGAAAAGTTCCTTCAACATGTAATTTTCTGAAATTCTGTATTTTATGTGACTGCATGCTAAACCAGTGAATCATCAGAAATCTCTGCTCTGAAAAAATGCTACAGCTTTCACAAAAGTGATTCTTCAAAAAGACTTCCTGTACTATCAAATCCCTGTTATCCCAGTCTCCCAATCCCTTGCCTCCTGACATGCCCTGGAAAAAAAAAAAAAAAGTTTCACAGGAAATACAAAAGAAAAAAGCTTTGGCCTACCAGCTATTATAGGGTATAATACCAGCATAATACTTTCCAAAAATTGAATTCCTCAAAATCTTAATTTATGAGAAGATGTCAACTTTTGCCCTGATATTTTTCCCTAGCATAATGTTTTTACCCTTTCAACAATAAGACTGCACTAAGAGTTCCATAATATTTACAGCTGAGTTCAGGTAGGTTGTAATTTGAGTTTTCAGCTATATTTTAAATATGTATTTGAATCTGTGATCTACTGAGGTGCCTTCTTATTGATTCACCTGTTGGGTACCTAACTCATGAACACCAGTACAGCTGAGAAATCTGTGAAGAGGAATTTGTCTGTTTTATAACAGCTGATATCTTTTATTCCTTGCTTCTGCAGAACTCCAGTTAGTTTTAACAGATGATTTAAATCTATAGGAGTGACAGAATCAGGAGGCAGACTGCTTTCTTAATAACAGCTATTTAACATCACTTTGATGTTTAAATGTGTAGTGTCACCTGCTTAAGGAACACAGACATCACTGAATATACCTATAATGTGTTTTTGGAATGTGGTGATACCCACTAAATTCAGACTATACACAATTGACCTTCTCTCTGTGCACTATGTGGGCAGTTTTTCAGATGAAGTTTCCTATAAAAAGACATATTTTAACCATAATTATCTCAAAAGTATAAACCCAAATATGATTCCACAGCCAGCATACTAATGCTACGGGATATCATGTACTGGATTTGCAAGTGCACACACGCACAAACACACAATTATATATGTAATTTGTAAATTTGCTCTGTGTGTATATGAACAAAATTAGTACTGTACCTAAAACTCCAAGAGATGTGTCAAGATTAGAAATCTTCCTGTTTGCAAGATTTTCCTATTATCCTGTACTATGGCAGATCCAAATAACTTTGATTTTGCATTCGGACCTGTGTGAAAAACTGGCTGTGATATACAGACCATTGAGAAAAAAAAAGAAAGGAGAAATTATTTTGGCACAGCAAAGGCAGGAAAATACTAAAATCTGGAAATTATAGAATTATGGGTCTCACAAATAAGCAGCAAATGTGAATGTAAGTCTTCCTAGTTTGAATGTTAATATGAAGTAAAACAGCTGTAATGAAAGTTAGGGATTTCAAAACTTCTATTGATAGGAAAAAATATCCACAAATATCAAAATTTCAATTGCTATGAAATACAGTTTTCCATCCTCTTAATGATAAATAGACTCAAGTGAACAAAACCACAAATATCCTTCATCGGTATGGGTCAACATTAAGGAAAGGGTTAGTAGTTAATCTAAAAGGATGATGGTATCAAAAATATTTCCAAAGTAAGTGTCTACTTCAGCAGTTCCTTATTGATGTTATTTAATAGGTCAGGAAACAACATAATTTGAAAATTTATACAATAAATATTTCTCTGCAACCAAACCGATTTTTCACAAAGGCAAGTCACAATTTAAATTGTATTCCATTTAATTCTCACCCACAGTAGCCTCTATAGACATAGTACAAAAGGAAGGAGATGAGAATATAGAAAATGTGGTACAAAATTATGGCAAAATTAATTTTTCAATTGAAAAGTTCTTAAATATAGTCACATTCAAAATGCTCAATATATGTATATTTACAAATTTAAAATACACCTTTTTTACAACTTTTTAATGTAAGAATATGATGATTTAAATTTAGTTAACTTTTCAAATAAATCATATCTGTGAGGAAACAATAAAATCTTAGGGGCTTTCTTAGAGGAGGATGTTACAAAGATATCTTACAAATAATGCAGCAAAATTATAATGAATCACAATAAAGCTGACTATGTCTTTCATTTTCTATTTCCTTATAAACTTATTTAATATTCATGTAATAAAATGCCTACATTACCTAGCAAGAAATACCTAACATTAAACAAAATATTGCACTCAAATCAATTTATGTTACATCAAATAATAATATAATAATAAAGTAAGGATGGTCAGAAATTCTTCAACAAAGGTTTATTGTGATAAAAAGCTGATTCATCCAGACTAAAACTTTTCTCTGGAACATCTCTGATAACACTTTCATCAAGAAGTGTTTCTTCAGGTCTGGGATAAGACACCTTGCCAGAAACTAAGCTCTCATTTCCATGACAACATGGAATCCAGCACCTCCGGTGTGAGAGAGGTAGTTCCCACCAGGCAAACCTAGGATTTGGAAACATAGCTCCAAGCTCCTTTGTGGACAGCCCAGACCTCTCTCTGCCAGCTGAGTTTCCATTTTTCCTCAGGCATTCCTGAAGTGTGCCAAACATGCCTGGCACCTCTAACTCATGGAAGCAAAATGAGCTGGATGCAGCCAGAACGTGCTGGGCATTCTGCACATGGATGGATGTATTCACCAGGAGATCGACAGTTTCTCCAGGACTGTTGCATGTCCTGGCTGCATGGGCTCATGCACAGGTGGCATGAGGAGGATGCAGAGGAAAACCCAGGTCTATGACAGAACCAACCAATAGCTATTCTAACTACATAAGGTTTTAAGATTGTCGCAGTGTGGAATGTGGACAGCTAGCATTGTCAATAAGTTCCTTCCAAGAAATGGCCTTCTAGCTTCTAACCAGCATGACCAGGTAGTGACATTTGTCTCTTGTGTCTATCGGCACTGTAAGGTTTGGTGCTTGGAAGGTGGAAATATACTCCTTCAGAAATTTAGGGCAGATTCTGTTTCATTTCCTTGTAAATGATGTTTGTCATATAAGTAGGGGTCTCCCAGCTTTAAGTTTTCTGCTGTTGTAGGACATGCAAAGTGGTTTTGCCCTCCTAATCTTAGCAGCTATCTCCATTATCTGGTAATAAAGCCAGCTCCTGAGAATGAATAGAGGAGTCCAAATGAAAGGCTAATATTTATAAATTTTGACATATTAAAAAGAAAAAAAAAGTTAAGTATCACCTTTAGCTTTTTGATTTGTTTGTGACTCTGAATAATGTGGGTCTCTAGCAGGAAAAACGCAACTATTGCTAATGTCTCACTGCAAGCAGTTAGATTGCATCTGTAAGCAGATTGCCCTATATAATTTTCAGATGGGCCATTTAAAGATTAATGTTATGAATTTTCCATGACTTCAGAGCACTGAGAATCTAGGTGTCATGTATACGTTGCTTGCAGGTTTATTTCTGGTCCAAGTATGTAAACAAGAATATGACTAGTGTTAAGAACAAGAAAAACCTATGCAAGAATTGTTCAATTTGCACTATTCCTCTGCAGTGCTTCTTAGGAGGCCTGAGCTCCTTCTGCTTCTGAGAATTTTAACAATTTGAGTACTAAATGAACAGGTTGAATTTAGTGTAGTTATACCATGAGAAAAAATAGCCTCGTCTCATGGGGGAGCAGTGGAATATTGTGCAGGGACCATTCCCTTGACATCAACTGTGTTTGGCAGATGGTGCTGTCAGTTCAGGTCTGTGTTTATTCTATCATGCATGTGGTAGCATATTTTAAAATGTACAATCTCATGTATTATCTATGGGCTAAAAGCATGCAACACAAGCGGGACTATATCACAGGAGTTAAACTTCTGTAAACAACTAGCAGCGGTTGTGTAAATGCTATTTTCTTGACATAAATAACAGAAACATATGGCCAGAGACAGGAAGTGGGTGATACCTGGATAGATTGATATCCTGCTAGACAAGTGGCTGTATTTATGACATGATTCTGCTTGACAGTGAAAGAGGAGGGGAGGAGAGCTAATGACTTTTTCATGAACTCTCTGACAACATACATTTGACCACTGAATAGCTTTGCTCAACAATCTGATTCTCAGCATTGTTGTTAAACACGTTCAATGAAGATGAAGAAATATTGGGGTCAGAAGTGAAAGGTAAAACTCTTACTTCCCCTTTTCTTAGGGCAACTTGTATTGAAACAACATTATTATTCCAATAGTTTAGTATCCACATGATTTCCAAACACTATTGCTTTACTGGATAGTAAATGTCATATGCAAGTAGTGTCCTACTATAAGCACTCTTTTTCTGTTATGGCCTGAACTTCAAAGTGAGAGGTTTAATACCACAACACCTATTTTATAATCTTGCTTCCTTCCTATTTCCTGATGAAAATCCTGCCTACAATAAGTTTAAAGCCTTCAGCATACAAATTACCTTCTTGCATTTGAATCTTACTCATTGAACATTACTGAATCATAGTAAAACACAACTTCAGTACATGTGACTCCTCTGCAGCATTTCAGAACAGTGATATATGATGTTTCTTGTATCTGAGCTATCCTGTTTTTCAAATTTATCCAGTTTGCAAAAACCCACAACAGTTTCTGACAACTGGATGAGATTTCTTCCATCCCAGTATAAATGCAGGCCAAACTAGGTTTTCTGGCACATCTATGCAACTGCTCCTCACTCTAATTCTGCCCTCAGTGATAAAGATTCAAGTTGTTTTCCTTTCAGCATGGTCCTGAGTCTACAGTCTATCATACTTTCATGAAGTGTTTGCGTACTTGCATTAAAATGATGCTCATGATGCACTATAATCTCCTCTAGATCACTCCTTCAGTTTTAACAAGTCTTTAAGGCCAAGTTAGGGTCAGATCAAATTTGCATTTTCTGACTGAAACTGATGGATTATTCTCCAGTCAACAGTAGATCAATGACTCCTGTAGAAAGGTGTTTGAATATTACCTTTTCAGTCTTCCTTACATATTGCTAAAATAGGAAAATGTCAAGGAAGAACATACACAAGCAGAAAAGTGCACTTGTGGTGAGAAAGTCAGCAGGATTTGTTCATAAACAAGAAGATTCAGAAGGAAACTATCTTCGTGAATAAATGTACTTTTGCAAAGCAATTCAAACAAAAGACTGCTTCCAGAATTGACCCTGAACTTGCAGAGCATTAAAAGGAAGCTGTTGAAATCCTACTGTCTTGGAGTAAAATCCTAAAACTTTTAAGGTAAACTACTTTTAAATGAAGGAAAATAGTGCCCAGCATGCCTGAGGTTCAAACCACCCTTTTCATCCGATTCAGAATATTATGACCATCTGGAATACTCAGTCATCTTTTCCTGTGTTTCTGTGCAAGGGTCTGATGAGCTCTGTCTCACAAGAGACCTCGGAGGGAAGCATTCCCGTTATTTACAGTACCCCAGTTGTTAAAATACAGACTATGTGGGAGGCCAGAGCTCAAATTCCTACTTTAGTTCAGCAGGCATGCCTCTGTGAAGTGCCTCATCAACACCAAATAGCGTATTCCAGGAAGTCTGCCTGTTTGTCATATTCTCCTATTGCCTCTGTACCAGTGTGCTCAACATCATTAAACATCCACTGGTGCAGCAACTCAAAACCCAGTGGTTTAGGATCCCAACAAGCAATAACTCATGTTTTTAGTCATGTTACAATACATATTTAATTACTTATATAAAATGTATTTATCAAGGAAACACTTCTTGCCAGTCCTCCTTATTACTTGTGGATCCTAACATTTAATTGAAATAGAAGAAAATAAGACTGAAAATTGACATTAAGAACTGTGGTAATCATCCTAGGATGTATGTGGCATTTCCAAAAGGCCAATGGCCAGGTATTTGATGCAGTGATAATTTTTTTTACTGTGTACTCTTAATGTGGATTTTGCAAAGCATAACAAAAAGAAACTGTCCAGAATTTCTAGGCAGCAAGTGAAAATGTGCCACAAATGTGTGGCTTTCACACCTTAGACTCCGCATTTATGTCAGCCCTTAAACTCTAGATGCCAAGAACTAGAAATTAGATATGTCCCTCAGTTATAATTTCCAACACTGAGACATTTGCTAAACATCTTCTAGCTTGTATCAATCTACAATTAATAAAATGACATTTCAAACTATAATTAGCAGATAATCACCTAGTCACCACCTGCTGATAACCGGTCATGATTTCAACATCTGAGCTAGGGCTGATTCCTGAAAAACGTTGTGTAAATCAAGAATATTTACATGCACATTAATAATCATATTCTTGGCATCTCAAATAGTCTGCATGTAAATGAAAAAAAAAAAATTCACTTTTCCCACAGAGTTCCTCATTATCTGCTTCAATGGGAACATTTAATCATTTCTAAGACATTGGGGAAAACCAGCAGTGGCACAGAGACTTTCCTTGAATTTGTGCTGTTGTATCATAGTTGTAAACAGAAGGAATCACTCATGTAGCTTGGTGTCCACAAACTGAGCAAAGCACCTGCACAGGGAAGTGCTGGCAAACTCAACTTGTCATCCCCTGCTACTTTCATAGAGGCCCCTTGAGTGCTTTCTAGAAAACAAAAAAAAAGGGGAAACATATGCTCATGCAGAGCTTGAAACTGGAGGGAATGTGCAGCAGTCTATTAAATGCATAAAGGTTGATTTGCTGATTTTTTTCTGTTGCTAATTTCTCTGCATCTTGGATCCTTTCACAGTATGTCTGACTGCATGGATTGATCTAGTGAATAGCAAAGAGAATATTCATTATATGTGAGAAAATTATGTTGCTTGCAAGGATTCCTTCAAAAATGAAATTCTTTTTGAGGATTGTCAGCATAAGAGATGTCTTCATAGTTTTACAGATAGGTGGCTTTTTTTTTCCTCCTAGCTTGGTTTTACAGTGAAATATAAGACAATAGTCACCAAAATATTTCTGGGGAACAGATCACATTCAGCCGTTGTATATGAATCTCAAAAAGTATTCAGACTCTGACAATGTCATATTGCCAACAGTGATTCTTAGCTCGCGTTACTGTGAATCAATAGAAAGTTGACTCTAAAATGCTGGGTGGGACAAGCATTGCACTGAATTGTCTCTCATCAAACCTGAGTTTTTATTAATCACTCATAAGTTCATATTTTCTCAACCATAATAACTTTGAGCTATTATAAGTAATTTAGAGAGGCAGCTTGATGTAGGTTTGTCCATCTCAAAAGCAGAAGAGACTCTTCTTTTGTGTGGGGAAGTACTAGGGCCATACCAACTATCTGTCAGGCATTATGTCTGTGAACCCTTTCCAGCTCTTTCATGTTAGTAGAGATGTAGAGATGACATTAAAAAAAAAAAAGCTGCAGTGAATAAGTGAATAAGCCCAATAATCAAGCTGTGGAAAGCCTGCTGGCCTCAGCATAATCTTTCATAATAAGAAAACTTTTTGGTGAAATTCAGGCATACTTGAAATCCACCTGTGCAAACTGGAGATGTATTTCCACAAAGTTTTCAAGTAATATGATACTTACTGTTTTTTTACTGTGCACAAATAAATATGCATAAGTAGACATCTTGACATGTTAATATTCTACATAAAAACAAACAGCAGGAAAGAAAGAAAAAGACACAAAAATTCAGAGCAACATTTTTTAAATTTCTGTGTAGAGTTTTTGAAAATATCTGTTATTATTCTTTTTACATTAATTTTCATGAGAATTTTCCTTCATTCTTATTTTGTTTTCAAGACAGTATCAGGTTGCTTTACTTTACCTGAGTAAAGATCTTAAATGTAGCATAAATGCAGTCTCTTTCATGACATTTTAAAATCCTCTGGAGTTGAAAACAGAATACTTTAGAGCCATTAGCAGAAAACTGCTTAACTACAAATGGCCTGGTTGGTATATAATATGCTTAATGTTAAAGCTGTTCCCAAGGTAAACATTCTGTAGTGGCTTTACAAATAGTGCATAGTAAAAAAATAATGGGATCTGTAATTGTTCAGTCATCTGCACAATATAAAAGTTAAGTATCTTAACCATACACTAAATGCGTTCAGGCCCTGTAATGGTAAATCTGGTGTCTTTTGCACTTTGTATCTGCTGTTATAAAACAAGGAGAAAACAAGCGGTCTGCAGAGAATCTGATGCAGTGCTTTCCCAGATGTCAGTCTCTGGGACAAGGCCATATTAATGTATGAGTGGCCAGCTCCTTTCATATACTACTAATGTACTGGAAAGTCTTCCGCACTCGGTGCTTTCCTTCACGTCTCAGGACATCTCGTGGTAGAGCACTTCCCCGTGCAGAACAATATGGCCTTCTCTTGGAAAAGCCCTCTGGGCTGATCACTGTCAGGTTATGTTATGTTTTAACAGTAGGCACTTCAATGCTAGTTTTGTGCAGAGTTGTAGCAGGAACAAGAGGTCTAAACAAACAGAAGGGCCACTAGAGCCCTTCCATTTATCATTCCAGCCTGACAGAAACCCCTATCTATTCCCTAGCTTTGCTGAATTTTACACGTTATTTTTAAAACGTCTGCCTTGGAAAAGCAGCTACCCTTATACTTGGCCCTTCTGCATAATCATTTTCTTCCTTACTGTTTAGATAAGCCAGTCTGAGAAATTTGAAGGAAAATGTAAAATCAGTGGTATCCATCTGAAAGGTTTTAACATAGCCTAAGTAAATATTATTAAAAATAATGGTGTTAATACTTGCATGGCACCTTTTAGCTGTGAAGGTGTGAATTAATTAGTGCTCACATCACAACACCCCTGTGAATTGGTAAAGAATTATTATACCAGATATTCACAGGAAGAAACAGATATAAAGAGAATATAAGCGTTGCCTAGGTAACACAGGGAATGGCAAAGGTGGGATTTAAGCCCAGTTTTTTTCACAGTGTTCGTTAACAACACTCCCTCTTTAATAACTGAGAGTGTATCATCAGTCCATCTTAAGTGAGCAATTGCTTACCATAAGGATTGGGATAAACTTTCCTTAAACACGTGGTTGAAAAATGCTCCTTTAGCACAAATTCTCAGTGTAAGTGTGTTCAGGTAACTATGAACATTCTCAAAAACTAGCCACAGTATTTTCCCACTATCTGTTTGCCAGTAACAATGGCAATACAGTTTGGAAAGGTATTTTTTTAGAGTTTCAGATTGGGTTCACTGCCTTTCTTCATGCAGCTCAAGTCAAGTATTATTTCAGTATTCATCATCCAATATTCAGTATTTCTGTGTTTTGAATGAACCTTCCCAGTGTGATCATAAAGGGACTTGTCTCCCAGGACTGAGACGGGAAAGACATATCCCCGAGAAGTACTGGCAATATGTTAAAAGAAATGCAAAATATTTTACATGGAAAAAGAACATTAAGACAGAACTCTGTTGGAGTGATTTATTTAGAAGAACTACTTGGACCAGACACAGAAGGCCTTTCTGTCTGATGGTAATGGGATATGTTTTACTCACTTTTAGAAAAGGGTTTGGTTTGGGTGGGTGATAATTCTAGTAAAGGGTGAGAGAAAATTTATGGGTCTGAAAGGAAGATTAGTAAGATGGGAAATTTTATATGAAAATACGCTGCATTTTTTGGGAGTAATGCTGTTTTGATGGAAAAGTGATTAATTTCCTGAGAGTTGCAAGGCACATCTTTAGTTCAGAGAAGGATGATGATGGAGAATGTTAAATACTTCAGTGAATTCGTGAGAAATATGTGGGATTTGAGCAAGTGTTCAATCTGTGAAATTAATGGGGAATTGGTGGCACAGGGGAAGGATTAAATGCAGGCAGTCATGGGATTGGGACCTGAGAGATTCTAAAAGATTGGATTGGGAGGCATCACTTGGGTCATTGAGTCGTTCATTCATGATCTCAGCTAACTATGTGATAGATGTTTATTTTATATTTATCCACATAATGTCTATTCTTCTGTCTTCCACCTATCACATTTCCCAGGACCAAAGGAAAATCAAGATCTTCCGTAAAAGTCACAACTACAGAATGTCACAGAAAGGACACAGAGGGGGTTACGGTCACCTCCAATAGTTGTGTCCCTGCATTATCAGGGAAGCAATTAAATAAAACTCTCAAGTGAGCCTAGAAAGCAAGCACTGTGCTCCACAGTACAAAAGTGCATCGAATTTCAAATAAAGGAAATCTTTCCTTGTAGAGCCAAACCAAGTGGCCATTTTACCCTGGGTAAATGAGAGAGATAAAATAGTGTGCCACTGAACATTAACTGCGGTAGAATAAAAGCATCTGAATATCCTTCCTATAACTTTTCTCTAGTTATGGTCAATTTCCAACACTTCACAAAAAAGAGAACTTTCCATCCTGTAAGAAACTTTTTTATCAAGATATGAAAATATTCCTTCCTTGCTTCCAGGAACATGCATGAGAAGTGCAAGGCACAAGATTAATTCAGTCTGTATGCAGTGTAAACAGGCAGCACTCATTTCAACTCCCTAGACACACTGGATACCTAATAATTCCTATCATAAGCCTAATCTCTTTTTATTCCCCCAGAATTCTCTTTTGCAAGTTTTAAAATCTTTCTTCTTATCACCATCTTATATTGAGTTCTTACTGCACTCTCCAATTTGGGAACCAAAAACTAATTTCTTGGATGGTTAGATATCATCTAGGTAGCAAACTAAATGCATTTGCAACCAATTTATTATAACTTCTCTTATGTTCATTTAATTCTTTTATGTAAAAACTCTTCTTCCTCTTGAATATTTAGCCCTGTGTTTCTGAGTTATTACATTTCCTCCAAACCTTCTTATATTATCTCTAAAGAAGTTAGGCATTTTTAATCTATCATCACAAAAGAGCTACTGCATGTTCCTAATATATCTTTCCTGCATTTAGCTCTATATTTCCTGAATACAGATAGATAGTCCTGCATATAATGTTCCTAAAGAAGTCTTTTGATTGTCTTCCCTCACGCTACTGGTAAACCTGGTCTGTGATAATATCACCTGGTCTGATGTATTCTGAAACTAGCCATTCTTTTTCACAACCCCATCACATTAGTTGTATCCTCACATAGCATGCACAAGTGTTCCTCCATTTCATTAGTTTCCAACTGATAAGACCAAAATCCCCAAACTTGTTGTCTGGACTCAAGCACATCCCAATGTTTCCCATGACAATAATTTCCATTCTGTTTCTGTCACTTTGAACAGTTAAACTACTAAATGCCTTTGAGGTACTTTTATACCCTAAGTAATGACAATAGCTATATTGTTCCAAAATACCACAATTGTCCCTAAAAATCAAAATATTTCTCTGTGAGTAGGAAAGATCTATGCTTCTTTCAGCATGCGATTGCTATTTTGTACCTTATTTTCTAGAGCACTGAGTGTACAGCACTCAGGTATGAGTGTGAAAGTTGGACAACACTCTGTTTCAGCCTTGAGTCAAATACAAAGTTTGAGTGACAGTAGTGTGTAAATCCAAACAGATGAGGTGAATAAAAAACAATAGTGAGAAAATTTTGATTGACAGATGCACCTCAGTGACTACTACTGCTCTTCCAAAGGATTTTGAGCACAGATTCTGTGGTTGGGATTTGGAAGTCAGCAGGGGATCATTTGTAAGTTTTAGTCTTTTTGATCCCTGACCCAGTGGGCAAGGAAAGACATGTCAGGAAAAACACTGTGTTTGGGGGAGCAGCTAAGTACAAGATGCTTAGTACCAGTTAGTCTGATCTAAATATTGTTTTAGGATTTCAGCTGACCAAGATGTTGTCCTATTCATGCTGTTTAATGTGCAATAGGATTAAAGGCATGCATAATCTGAGCATGTATGAAACCCTTGAGACCCACTTGAATGGCATGCTGAGGCTTTTGGCTCGGATCCTGCCCAAGAGGTATTAATTTGGGTATGAATCAAATGAGGCTGGGAACTGGTGCAGTTGTGCTAGTTACTGCTGATGTCAAATTTAAAGTCTCTCAGTTCTAATAAAGAATTTTGTCCAACTTGAGAGAATGCATTAAGATGGAGAGAGCAATGCTATTCAATGGCTAGCAGGTCTGAAGCCCTGACAGTGGAGACGATTTCAAGGATTCCAAACATTCCACCCTTCCCTCAGATCTCAAGCAGTCTCCCAAGTCTCTCCTCTCCTTGGTCTCCTAAGGAAGTTTTTTTGTAATATAGCGAAAAACCATAGAGGATTTGAGAGGCATAGTAAACAATTACGAGTCAGATTGAAATGTCTTTTGCTCGAAGTGGTTGTTAGGACTTCTAACAAGAGAAATTACTTGTGAGCTCAAGCGATGGGTTTCCAGTGTATCGGTTTAACGGAAGACTAGATTAAATTGGAGCTCTTGGGCTGAAGTTCCTCTCTCCTGTGACATTCAACCCTATTGGTACATGGGCATTAACCTGTGGCTTGAATGATGGAAGCTGACTGCACCAGTGACTGGGTCTGTAAACAATAAACAGGAGAGGTGACTGCCAGCTGGTACAAGGTACTTGGTGAATGAAAAGAAGATGTCACCAATGGGAACAGTGTACAACTCAAGGAAACAAGAAAAACTTCCCATATATCCTTTATGTCCAATATTTATTCCAGAGTTTTCAGAAAGAAGATATCTGGAGTGCTTTGCCAAGGTTAGAGGAGTTCTACTCTTTACTGATTTTATCCTCTTCTTTCTCTGAGACAGCAGCACTCACATTCATAGTGTGAGTCCTTCTAAAATTGTTCAATTGCCTTTTTTATAGAATAATATAAACCCCCAAAATTGTTCAGAGTTTTATTTAAATTATGAACATCTCTAACTGAAGTATACCATATGTCTGAGGAGATCAGAATCACCCTAAGGAACAGAATAGTGAGCTTCCAAACAGATGTGATGAATATACGTTTTGCATGCTTTCTTTTTCTCTCAGTTCTGTATGGAATCAGCATTTCAGTTATATAAGAGAAATTTCTGTAATCAAAGCATATATTGCATTTGAGAAAATATTAGTATTTAAAAAAAGTAGCAGGCAACATTCCAATGTAGTTGTAGTAAAAACTAATGTGTCCAACTAAACTTTAATTATTTTGTGGTTACTCATAATCCAAACTGAGGAAATAGAGCTTTAAAAATTGTTTCATGAGGAAATTTTAATTAAGTACAAATAGTTGACATGTACCTAAAACCTGATCCAGGTAAATTTCAAAAATCTGTGAAAGAGAGATTTTAAAATTTAATACTACTAATAAAACAGCATTATGTGCCCCTATTTGATATTTCCATTTTGATATAAACATTTTATTCTGTAGAGTCATATTCAAGGCGGTTGATGATTGCAAGTTTTCTTTGAAATACAAAATTGCTTTCAACTCTGAATACCAAGTCAGACTTAACAGGACCTAACAGGACAATAAGCCAAATCTTAACTAGAATATGAACTTGATTTGTTCACCAGCTTTACTGACACTTTATCTTAGGAGAGTTTTACTGTTAATTTTAAGTGAATTTCATCTGGGAAGTAAAGAAAGTTTTTTATTTCCAGCAATTATTTTGATGCAACGTAAAATGGGAAATTTTGTCACATATGGTAATCTTCCATTACATAAAGGTAATGTTTTGGCAGGTATTTTTTATACCTAAGAAGAAATTGGTGGGATAAAAATTTGACAATATTCAGTAATTTGGTAAAACTGCTAAAATACCGGGTGCTGTCTCTAGTAGAGGATGGGTACCTGTGTTGAAAATAAGTCAGGCATCAAAATAGAAAAAAAGGTAAAAAAACATGCATGAAACAAAGGCAAGAAAACTGACATAGATGAGCATATTTGCTCAAGATAATGAATAGGATAGTGAAGAAAGATTTTGAGGTGACTAAAGTGTTTTCATTGCATTAATCCTAATATTGGAATAATCCTTATATTGGAAGATATAAGTTGTGTCCTACTCCACTTTTTTATGCTATGACTTGTACTTCTGTAATTTCACTCCATTAACATTGACTTAAATGAGCATTATTTCTTTGAAAGGCATGGACATCAGATCTAATTCAGTTATGTTAGTGCACGATAAAGGACCTAGATTTGCAGGAAGCGCTTGATGGATACTCTAGAGGAACACTCAGCTGAAACTAGCTGATTCCTAAGCCTGTGGCCTTTAAGAAAGTGGTAATATTAAGGGACAAAAAAGTCTAGCTATTTTGGCTAAGAAAAAACCCCACCTAACAGCAAACCTAACAACAAAAATTGACCTGTTGAACACCAAGAAATCTACTTACACTAATGCATGTGGAAGAAAGGTCTGAGGAAATCCAAAGGAGCTCCACAAAAGGAGGACTTGTAAGCAAGCAGAGGCTAAACACTGAAATAACTATTAAATAAGGCCATTACGTGTCTGGACTTGAATATTCTTGTTGAATTAGCTTTTCTTTGGGTAAAGGAAGATTTCTTCATTTCTCTCAAACACAAAGAGTTTGTAAGATGAAAGAGCTCTGACAATTTATACCTCACAGGTGAAAATTCATTCCAGTTACATTAAAAGGAGGTGATTTCCTCCAAGGAAAATTAGGCTCAGCGCACTAGTTTCGAATGTAATAAATATATTAAGAACAGTTCTATCATCTCGACAATGGCATTTTGAAAAGAGGTAGCCTTGTTCATCTCAGAGGAAGGCCATAAGTTCAACAATGCTCAAGAGGGGCTTCCAAAACCTAGATATCTTAAGGACAGTGCCATTCTGCCTTCTTCCCTCAGATAACCTCTAGGGAAGAACGGCTTGAGATATCAGACTTGAGCATCGCATTATGTTTCTTATCAGCAACTTCAGCTGGCTCCTCACTTCACCTGTGGGTGTTCAGGATTACTTTCTGATCAGCCCATGCCCTTCAGATAGATATTAGGAACACTGGGTTTTAATTGTGGTCTAAGGGCCAGACACTGAAAAGTTAGGTGCGGCTTTGATTAATTTGTAGGTGTTTAGCATCATTAACTGGATTTAATTTATGCAACACTTAACATTTATCACATCTGAATCCTCCCATAGCTTTATCTAGTATCCTATAGAATGTGCAAACTAGCCAAAAGTGAGTAAAAATAGGACCCAGAAAGCAAAACATAGTACCATATTGTAATACTCTGTTCCCACAAAATCTCTGTCAAAACACTGCAAAGTAGGCTGTGAAATAAAAGAGTGAAAACGATTTTTTACGCAACATGCCCTATTAGCAACTGCTCTAACTTGTCTTCATAGATAGACCCTCAGTAATGAGAAAGAAAAGAAATTGTTACTATAGCACCGAAGTAATTAAAGCCGTTTCACTTATTACTGACTATTTGCTTAGGGAAATTATTCATTTTATCAGGAACAGAATAACCACAATTTAATAATTGCATTCTGTGCAAAGAGTGACTGATAGCACAACAAGATCTTCCTATTTAACTGTGTAGCAGGGGCTGGGGAACATAACTGGCAATATTACTATCTTAGTATATAAAATATATATATAAAATTAGGTGCCTGGTTTTTCAAATACTGGGTAGTTAAATTACCAACACTGTATCAGCTGCAACTAATAACTAATCCCATGAGAAAACCTCAACATATATCCAAATACTACCACACCAGCTCTGTACTTCAGTACAATTCCTCAAATCCTCTCTTGCAAATCCCACCTAAATAGGTTAGTCCTGCAGCAATGTGTTTCTAGAAGGAAAGGGGGATAAGGACCACGACAGGGAGAATTTTCTGAAATGGCAGGTTTACCTCTGTTTTCCAGTTTAAATCCAGAGGACTTCAGGTTTTAAACTGCTCTATGAATTGAAATTTGACCAAGACAGCATCCAAAGAAAATTATTTGGAGCAGAAAATAATCCTTTTCCCTGTCCATTTAAAGCATCAGATGTAATTTTCATCTTAAAAAAAGAAAGAAAAAAAAAGAAGCAGCAAACAGGAGGACAAATGCTTATGGTGCTTTGGTTCAAAACTATACTTAAGAAGCTGACTACCTGCTCCCTGTTAGTCTTGATTCCACTATTTTTAGGTCATAGCTTTAAGGGAAACTTAGTGCTCTAATGTGACAAAGCTATGGATGATTGTTGCATCTACATGTATTATGGAACACATGTAGTCCATTCTATGGATTTTTCTCTTTTTTTTTTTTTTTTTTTTTACATCCCACTCTCTTCCCTGTGGAAAGAAGAAATTTACCAGGTCTGAGGTATTCATCTTCCATTATAAGGTATTTCAAACCACTGCTTTTTGAAGAAGTCCTATTGCTTGGAACATCCAATGTGTATAAACCTGTGAAGTACATATAAATATCTGCTTTGGAATAGATCTGTGTATATGACACACCCAGCAGTAAGTAATAATTAGAAGATGATTTACTATATTCTTTTGGAATGTCTCAACCTCAGCATCATTGATCCTGATAAAGTCGGAAATCATTATATAGTTAATGTGGGAATATATTAAAAAATAAGTGATTATGTATGCACTGGCAAAATAAACACATATTTTAATATGTTAAATTTGTTAAATTCTCACATATACTCTGTAGCTATATGTACATTATTGTACAAATACATATTAAACTATGCTAATTAAAGGAAAGAAAATAAAAGTATAGCTTTAATTTTGGAGAAGCCTGTTGAATCACTGTGTATTTTTCCCTCTTCAAAACCAGCTCACAATAATTTGTAAATCGTCTTTTCATCATTGGAAAGAACATCACATTTCCCCCCTCCAGCTATTATGTGGTTGAACTTTAGGGGGAAAAAACCCTTAGTACATTAAGCATTATTTTCAAAGTCAATATCTACCCTAAAATTTCCTAAAGCTTTCATTACATTCTGAATAATTTTGCTTCCCCTTTATTTCTGTGAAAATATATTTGCTTCTCCATCTCAAAATATATAGTGTTTTTCATAGTTATGTAAATAATAGTCATAATGAAGAAAAAATGTATCTTTGTATTGAATTATTCCATACTGAGGTACTGAGTATACATTTGCTTTCAAGGTAAAGTCAAAATAACTGTATTGCCAGCAAAGCTTCTAATCTAGCAATTAGTGGATGGAGAAAGGTACAGACTTGTGAACAAATGTGACAAGACAAATAATCTTGGTAAATTAAGTATTACAACATTTCAAAGCACTATTTTCCTGCTGTCATGCACAATGTGACTTGGTATTTTAATCATAGTCAAATATTTTAGGCACTACAGAAACTGCCAGAATACTTTGTGTGGTATACCCTCTCCAAAAATGTCTGTAAACCTGTAACATAATGTTCTGTGTCACAGTTTTAGGCCAACATGATTGCAGTGAAGCCAAAGTCAAAATAACCTATTATAGAGGAATTAGGTTTGACTTTTACTATAGCTTCAAACAATAATTCATTTTCTCTACTAACTCACTTCTCATTCATTAATTACATTACAGATTAAAACAATCAGTAGGGAAAAAAATCCCATCCAGTGTAAATTTTACTTTGTTTCCATTTCCTATTTCAGCCTATAACTTTAGATATAATTAGTTATATTAAAGCTCTGAAGAATAAGGCAGCCATTAACAGTGATTTAGCAAATGCTTTCGAATTTTAGTCTTACACTACATAATTATACTTACATGAAATATAATTAATGAGGAAAACGTCTCATATGTGTGGGCTAGGAAGGCAAATATAACTATCCTTTATTGTGCCTTCAAGGTTAGAATTATTATAGCACTTATAATTTTATTATAATTACCCATAATGAGACTCCACATGCGTGATACAGTCTACATGCTTTTGACATTAGAAGTTTTCAAAATGCCTCATTAAGTATTTTACTCTATATTTATGTGGTTTTCCTTCACCTCCCATTTTTGGTGGCCATCTATTTCATGTAAAAGCATACAAACTTATTTAAAAAATGCTACCATTAAAGATCATAAAATGATTACAATGAATAGATATTAAGATGTCACAGCTGTATAACCTATTCCTTTTATGTACTCCCATGCTGAATTGTTTTATGACCTATCATAAACCTATTAAACTACTGGTAATAAAGGATTGTAATTAGTGATAAAACCTTGTTGCTTACTGAGCCAAGACAGTCAGCCTTACTTTGGATTTTATTGAAAGTAATCAAGATGAAACCTTCAGCAATGTCAAATAACACCCTCAGAGAAGAAGGTTGCACTTTTGGTAGAGATTGCCAATATTTAAGCTTTTTCTGTAGTTTACCTGCACTGTATTTTGCAGACTGAGCTTGATTAGTTCTGTTCCCCTCTACCCTTTTCCCCATGAACTTGCACAGAGGAATGAGAAATATAGGATAAAGGAAGCCAAATAAACTTGGAGCACAGTTCGACTTCAGTGGCTTTCCATTTTGCTATTGTATTACGCATGTAGAATGCTGTCCACAACCTGTTTCTTGGCAGGATTCAACAAGGGCTAAAGCAAAGTAGAAATCCTTGGAAGTGAGCTTTGACTGAAACAGAGAATCTAGTTAAGGAAAAAAAGCATGCAAGGCGCTGAACAAAATGTGTGACCTTTTCAGTTATCAAATCAAATTAACTTTTTTCCTAGTCATACTGCGCTGAATGCAAACATAGCTTCCAAAGGCACACAAGCCACTGCTTTAATCTGCACAGTATCATCAAGTCCCTCTTAACATTTGTGTGTTGGCCTTCTAGAATACATTAATTTTGCCAGCGTGCTCAGATAGTTGGTTCTTGATGTATCCTGGTGAAAGCTGACATTTTCACTTCCCTTAATGTAAATTTTCTGTAGCTTAACCTCAAAATTCCAGGTGGAGTAATTTTCTCAGAATCTAAGAAGATGTCTTTTACAATTTTGGCACGGAAACAGTATATGGACGAGACTGGGTGAAGGGAAAATATAATGCCAGAGATTAAACTCAGAAATCTGTATTCCTGTCTCCATGGCATAGCTATGCACATATCTTGCACATTTTGAAAACTGGAAACAAGGGGGGAGGGGAAGAAATCAAACAATATTCACTTTGTCTTTATAGCGCTATATTTCACTCCGCAGTAAACTGGAAAGACAGAGCTCTAAGCACCAAACAATTAACCCTCCACTAATTCCCCTTCTATCCTACAAAATAAAGAATACATCAAAGACAGAAGAACAGGTATCTTCTCTCCCATTCTTCTCAACATGGATTTATTTGTCCTAACTGGACTTTTAAACCTATTGTCCCTGGCTTTTCACAGCACTGAATTGAGCAATAGGGAAACTATAGTAACCAATAATCTGTTTCACTTCAATGAAAACTATGTATCTTGGTGGATAACAAAGCCTGGGATAAACACTAAAAACCTCTGACAGGGTTTGGAGGGGGAGAGTATGGTGTCTCGACTGTCAGGTCACGTTTTAGCCAGACTTCACCTATAGGCAACAATTATTAGGGTATTCCTCATTTTTCTTCACTAAGCAAATTCTTCAAAGGTGCTTAATGGTTACCTCACCTCCATTAAAATTCACAGTATTCTCTGCAATTAATTCAGCCATATGCAGAGGTGTGTGCATGCTAATCGCTTTTAGTCACATATACATTAAGATTATCTGCACCAGGCTCCTTTTGAAGGGACGCCTCCTGAAGGAAAGCTGGTAAAACTTTGTATAGTAATATTTGTAGTTGAGTCAACACAATACACCTCTCCTTAATTCCCATAAAGATTTTAAATCTCCCATTTCAAAGGGAGCAGGGGAAAAGTATATTTGGTATTCCCTATGCAATTATAAATCGGAATAGAAACAAGTCCAATATCCACTTAGATATCAATATGACCAAATAATTTTACATTACCTAGGATCTACATGAAATCAAGTGCACCAGAAGCTGATCGCTTTTGCAAGTAAATCAAAAAGGCTCTTCCTCTATTTTATTTTTTATCTTAAATGTATCCAGAGTTTTATAGCTAAATACAAAAGCACTAGCAGTTGGTCATGCTTTAAGCTACTAGAAGAAAGTTAAGCTTCCACGTTGGCTAGCCGAGATATCAGCTCTAAGCTGACAAGTAATTAAACCAGCATATCTATAACAACTGTCATCTCTTATTTCTGTGCAACTTGGATGTAAACCAAAGGCACGAAAGCCAAAAAAAGACTTCACATTACTGGGCAACTGCTGAGCATCTCCTGCTGAACAGTTTAGCAGACCTGGGCATTTAGAGGATTGTAGCAGAGATCAAAAGGGTCAGAGATCCCTTTACCAATTAACAGCAGGGAGAAGAACATCAAATAAGGTGTAAATTTTAGCTCTGCAGTTTTGAGTAAGCCAAGCATGAAATGCATTCTAATACTCTTGAGTAGCTGCAGCTTTGAGCCATCAGTGATGTCACTGGTGCACTAAAGGAAGCTTAATCGCACTTAGAGTGGCATGTAGCAATCCCGCTCAGCTAGGTGCTAAAGCCTGCTGCTTCTTGTCTCTTTTGATAACACATGGGAATTGCTAGCCCCGACGTGGCTGCCGAGAACAGAAAACACTCCACAAAAAGCAGGCTTTCTTTGGGGTCTTATGCTTTTATTGCTCCCGATCTTAAAGAGATAGTGTCACAGTGTTTATTTTCTCCCCTTAATTGTTTCAAATAAAGAAGGAAATAATTAATAAGGCCCAGTGTATGTAATCAGCCTTTGGGGGCTTGAAGCGCTGCTTAATCCAACTTTATGCAAATCACCATGGGGGGAAAGCTGTTCCTATAGACATTGCTCTTTCTTCTCTTTCTTCTCTCTCCAGCCACCACTCCCCCCCCAAACCACCCCCCCACCCTGCCTTTTAAGTATGACAAAAGAATGCCATTGAGCCTCTTTATGCATCCCCTTGACCGGTATATACTGCCCAGAATATGCAATCTGACATGACAGTCCTGGGGAATGCCGAGCAGGCCAAGAGCTGCCGGGACCAGAGGGAGGTGCTCCTTTTCTGCAGAGGGGCTGGGGACCAGCTGGGGGGGCTGTCCTGGTCCTTCTGCCTGGGGACACTCACCCCAGCTGCCGCAGAGGATGTGCAGCAATGGCACCTGTGAAGGCGGAAGAGGCAACATTAACAGCAAGAGCAACAGCAGCAGCAGCAGTAGCGGCAAAAGAGATGAAACGGGCCAACTGCTCTGGCAAAAAAGCAGTATAGCACTTTAAGGCTGAGCTAAAGGTCAGAATCAGATAAGTTTAACCTATTTTTAAAGTGGCTTTGTGTGTGGGTATTTATTGTTGCCCAATGTCATGCTTGCTTTCTCACAGAGAAGTGCATGAAACAGAGTTTAAACAGAAAAAGGCTTTTTTTTTCTTTTCACTGTTTGGGAATTAAAATTATGTCAATAATAATTCGAAGCACAATCCTTAAAGAAATAAATGTGAATATTATGTTATGCTTTTGTTTATTTCAGCTAACAAAAGATTACCATGGGGACAATTACAAATTCATGATATGGGTACATTCACAGAATACATTAGTGGTCCCGCTTCAGTGAGAAAATACAGTTGTGATGTTTAAAATGTGTTAAGAAGAATTCCCACAACTTAAATATGCACTTTCATTTTACAGATCTCAACTACAATGAGTTCAGATCAGGAATGCTCTAACAGACTTCAATTAAATATATTTCTCATGAACTTAACTATTCTGCTCAGAAACTCATCCCAGAGCATCAAATACTCCGTTTTACATACCTAAGTACTCATAATTGCATATACCTAATTTATTTAGGAAAAATTGGTGAAATCCCCTTTCTGTTTCAGTTTCAAGAGCAAGTACTTGGTTTCCTAAACATTATGAATAAAGCTAGATCTGAAAGACATCATATCCACAACAAAGAGAAGCTAGTGACCAGCTCAAATACACTGTCTTTTGAACAACAAGTCAGTGCAGACAGAAGTAAATGACAGTTAATTACAAATTACATTCTGGTTGGGGCTGTGAAGGCCTCCTGGCTTGAATAATAATCAGGCCCTGGGGCACTCACCTGCCTGCAAACCAACATAGAGAGACACAGTCTGGGGTGCTATACAAGTTTCAAAACAAGCTGCTAAACACAAAAGCTTATTGGATTACAGAGATTTAGGCAAAAGCATTCAGATCTCTGGCAGCAACTCTAATAGTAGGTTGAGGGAATTTCTAAAGGATGAATTGCCATTTACTGTAAATTTCTGAATACTCCTCCTGATTTTGGGGAAAGAAAATAAGATCTCTTCCAGCATTAAAAAAGTTATCCTGTTGCAAGTGCCCTTTATGAAATACGGTAGGAGTAAGTGTCTGCTATGAATTAGAGATCTAATCTCTTTCCAAATTCGAGAAATTATACATACTGTTTACATATTTATTTCTGATTCTTGCCATTCAACCAGTACCATATATGGTCTAAACGTAGTCTATATAAATGAAAATGAATCAGAAAAAAAGTGTTTCTCATGGTGGAAGAAATACTATTATGCAGCATCTTTGACTGTTGAAATTTGTGTTGTTTACTGATGTCTGTTACATTTTTTAACCGCTGATTTTAATCCCATATATTTGTAGAATATGACAATGTCTACCTTAATTAACATCAGTATTAGTGCAGTGTAAAACCTTGGCTTTTGTAATTCACTAAAGCAATTTCTATTCATTTAGTTGAGCTAAGTGCTTATTGTTAAAGACAAAAGGCTCAACAGTTTGACATCGAGCTCATTATGTATGTTTAAAACATTCTGCAATTCAAGGCCACACCACATGCAATAAAAAAGAAGCCGGTGGGTTCAGGGATTAAAATTCAGACCACACAGTTCTCTTCAATAACTTTCCATTTAAATCTGATTCAAACTTCAAAACAAAGCTATTTAGATGTATCAGCATATGTGGGTGTGTAAGTATGGGAGAGTATATATCTTTTGGGCTCTTGATATGCATGCACAAACTTTCAGTTGTTCTGTTTTTCTTTAAGTCAGCTGCCATGTAGATTCTGTAAAAATATTTTCTTGTTAGTAGGTGAATGTGATTGTTTGTTTTTGAAAGAATTTCTGGGTTTCAGAGAGAAATAATTTAGTAATTTTTTTCTTTTTGCTGTCTGTTATTATTCGCAAAGACAATATATAAGGACATGAGACTATGTTTATGCTCTTTATGGCATGTACATGTACATATAGTGGAATGAGAAGATAACATGGAAAGTACAATGGGTTGGAAATCATGCTATACATTTCAGATAAAGTGCACAAACTGCAAAAAAGGCTTGAATATCAAAAAATATTCTTGCAGTTAAAAGTATACCTGCATGTACTTCTTTCAAATCTCTTCTATTCTGAATAACCAGACAGTGACTATGATTTCCTTCTCCAAGCACGATTTCTCCAGTAGAACTTTTGACTTCAAGATTATAATATAGGCTGAATTATTACCCTGCCACTGTGAATGGAACAGCACCTCTGTGTGCCATGTGCCATATGGGATGGAAGTGATGCTCCTGTGGAATCGAAAGCTCAGCAATACTCTTTCACATTTGTCTGCCAAACACTTGCCTGTTTGTGAATCATCTGAATTTCTTACAAAACTTAAGCAAAGAGTGAGCTCAAGTGTTAGTAGCACCTTCAGGCTTGTGGGGACAGGGTGGAAAAGGCATTATGGAGCAAAACTTTGTGTCAGGAAAGGCTGTGACAATAACTATGTACTCTCATGGAATTCTCTGACAGTAATTTTCCAGGAAAATAAATGTGCTCTAACACTCCTGTTCTGCAGCTGATATTTTAGGATTCCTGTCCAAGGTGTATTTACTGTCTGTACCTCAGGCCACCACCTTCACATTTCACAGAACGAGCTGGGGGAAAGACAGCAGCATCAGACGCTACATTCAGAAGAGTTTTGACTAGCTCAGAGCCAAGCAGCATTAAGGCCCCTGTTGAATTTTTTTATTTGCTCTGCATAGCTCTTGTAAAGCTCCCCTGCAAACATTTCCAAAGTCCTGCCATTTTCCAGTGCTTTATTCTCTTCCAGTGCTACTACAAGGACAGGTGTCTCTTCTCACAAAGAGAGGACGAATCAGGAAGTGATGGTAGCAATTCAAACTCTCTGATAAATCATGAGGAAGAATGAGTTCAGGGAAGCATTCATTGTCCCTCTCAAAATATTTTATTTTCAAGATCAGAAAAAATGAAGTGATGCAAAACATTTGATACACATCTGTCTATTCTGAAAGTAATTTTCACAGGAATTTGTCTCCGATGTTCCAAAGCTACTAGGTGCAATTAAAAATAGTCTTCTCCATCTTTGATTTAAGGGATGTTTGTGTGAGCTACAGTTTTAAAACCAGAGGGAAAAATAGCATCACTCAACCAGAGTAAAGAAAAGGGGCCACCTTATCGGCAACAGAGTGATTTTGACTGTACTGACAATGACATGAGTAATCCATCATGTCATCGGCCCGGTGACGGATGTACCCCGCACCTCATCTCTGTATGTGTGCAGGGAGGACTATGTAGCAAGCCAGGAGGCAAGTAACACTTAACCCCTGCAAGCTTCATGTCCCTGCTGTGCTTCAGACAACCTGTGTCATGTATGAAAAGCCTAAAGAATGACAGTAAATCTATAAAGACCAGCACAATCTACCATCGTGACAACTACACACCACCATAGCCTTATAACGCTATTAAACTGTATCATCACAGACTTGTAAGACAAGGCCTGCATTATGTGCTTTGTTGAGCTACTTAAAAGGTCTTTGGAAATGCACTGAATATACCTTTTGTCTTCACTCAGTTAACAAAAAGATATCGGTCACAAATACTAATTCCATATAGAAAGATGATTAATTATTTTGGCCCAGTAGAAATAGCACCTCATTCCAGAAATTGACTTTAGTAGTAGACAATATTAAAAGGGAGTAACAAAAGTTAAATCTTCTTAAAAATATTTTCTAAGATTTTTTTTTTTAATTGACAGTACAGAATTCAGTTTTAACAGAAAATCATAGCTTTTTTCTGGTCAAAAAAAGGTGTGACCTACTTCCTTCAAATTTTTAATTTGTATGGTCACTTCTGAAAAAAAAAATGTACCTTAAAAACTTTGACATCCACTGTTTATTCAGCTCTGAAATGTAACAAATATTTCTGCCACCACAATTGCTGTTCTGTAGAATCTTCATAGTTAGGGTATAACACTGAAATGTCCCAGGATGGTAATCTCATAGATAAATACAAATGTGCTAACCCATAGTTCTCTATATACGTGCATACACACACACTCCTATGTATAAATGTATCCTGGAAGTGTAATGTGCCATGAAGATACCATCCAAAATTTTCACTCAGATCAGGAAAGAGAATCCTAAATAGCTCCTTTAAAAATGGATTCAGTGGCTACATATCCTGAGTCTTCAAAAATGGGCTTTTATTATCTCCCCTTTTCTCTCTCTGTTAATACAACAAGCTTCTGCTGGGTTAAAAAGAAAAAAGGGAAAATAACTGCTTGAATAGTAACATCGTTTGTTCATGTATATGCAAAAAAAGATCTTTTCACACCTTGATGAAATTAACATAAATTTAAATACTAATGAATTGGTAGAGACTAGTGAAGAATACCAAGGACTACATTCAAACTGAGTTATATCCCTATAAAACAGATCTATTTTCTAGGGACATGTGACATGAGTGTTATATGCCTTTATTGCACAATCTGCATAATTCTCAGTCCAAAACAATTTGCAGCTGGATAAAGGAAATCAGCTCTTTACTAGTGGAACATCACATCTAAAGGATATTATTTTACTTCTTGGCTGAAATTGCCATGTACTGTTGGAAGCCAGAAAGCCACAGTCAGAAAATACAAGGAAATGTGTGTTTGGAGCTATTCAGCATTTTGTCTCTGGGGAAAGCACAGTACAAACATACACAAGGCAGAGGGGGAGTGGGATGTAAGATGAAGAACCACTGCACCTTTCAGTAAATCCAAGAAGTTGCTAAGAGAAGGACAACAGCCATCAGGAGTAGTTTGTCTTCTCTGTTCCCTTCAGGCCCCATACAATGCATGCATGAAGCAGCACAACAGGAGCCAGTGCAAAACAAATATGCATAGTGGCTGAGTCAGTGTGCACATCTAAACAATTGCTATGCCCAATACTGTGGAATTTCCACACTGTTAGTGCTTTTCAAATCATCTGCTTATTGTGTGCATGGTTTACTCTGCTTGGTTCTGTTGGGGTCAGACACAACCTTCAAAGCCAAAGTTTGTATATATTTGCTCTTCTTTCCTGAATGGATCAAATCACACTCTTTTTTGTTGTTTGATGACTTTCTTCCTCAGACAACCATTCCTTTATCTTCTTATTTTGCTAAGTCTTGAGAATAGTAGAGACCTGATGGCAGGATACTCCACATCTACCAAAATCAGTTGACAGATTTCAGTAGGCATAAAGTTAATGGCGTGCTTACCTTTGGCTAAGGGATAAGAAAGCTCTTGACTTCTATTCCTGCAGAAACAGCAGCTGGTTCAGCACTGCCTTCCTTCCCCAATATTTTTTTCCCATTCTACAGCAATGTATCATACCCATGATCTGAAATTAATTAGTCAAAGAGCAAAATAAAATCAGAAATGAAAAGAAATTTTCCTCCGCTGTTCACAACAATATGACAGTATATTAAATCACTGTTTATAAAAACACAAGAGCAAAGTTATAAAGTTCCATTCAAATCAGGAATGCCTTTGGTAGGAAAAGACTAGCCTTTAAAAAAGGCTGTTTATTGCTGAAATTGAGTTTTCTCATCTCAACTTTTTAAATGTTTCCATATTATTTTCTCCTAGTGAAAACCCAGATAGATAAAATAGATAAAATATAAGCAACATAATTTAAAAAATTATAGAATTTTTCCTTTGAACATATGTAGGAAATTCCCTTTCCTGTTGTGTAGGAAAAATTTGAAATACGTCTCTCCGTCTGTCATCCATTGAGCTCTCCCCTGCAGGCCAAAAATAGCATTTTTGTTTTTTATTCTCAGTAAAAACACTCTTTCAAGAAATACTTTTTCTTCATCTGATGCAGGTTACTATACCCAGTCATATCATCCTCAGAAGAAAACATCCTAAATGTATTTTCTTTGTTATTATGGTGTTGCCATCCACAATGGGGCCAAATAAGTCTACAAAGAGTATGTATTGGTCCAACAGGTGAGTTTTTGTGAAACAGGTGTGGCTTGCTGTACAACAGAATTTATCCTCCATAAATTACAAATTACTGCTTAATTCAGTTCTTTTTGTGCAGGAGTCAATCCTTTGTTCCCTGTGTCAGGATGCAGCACAGGCCAGGGAGTCAGGGGCAGCCAGGGCAGTCACTGCCCTAGGGATTAAGTACCCCCATGGTGACAAGAATGGTACAGCCAATAAATCTTTCTGAAGAAGTTAATATTAGTGAGCAGAGCTGATGGATTCGCCTAGAAGAACCCTTATAAATGCCAAGCAAAACATTCAACTTGACTTTCTCAACTAGTTGAAATGTCTGTGATCAGAAATGTTTCCACAAGAACATAACATGATTTATTTAAAATGAACAAACTAACAAAAAATACAACCCTTTCTACTTAAAACAGAATATCCAACTTTGTACCAACTCTTTGTATACACTGATAGCAGCACTGTTGTGGAAAATTTAAAATAAAAACAAGATATAGTAATAAATGTTGAAAAGTACATCACAGACTAAAAACTCCCATGGAAATAACTTGGGCTGCTTGAGGTCCAATGTTTCCTAAAGTGATTAAGGCTATGTCATTTACCTATATGTTTTATAACATGTGAACTACATGTAAAGAGAAACCTATTTTACGCAGGTGGACTACAGCCTTTTGAAATTTATATTTTAAAATTCTCAGAAGGATATATTCTAGAGCCCACATGGTTGAAAACGAAGTCCTGAAGATAGGTTCTGCATATGGCATTTTTGAGTTTCTCAGCATCAGAATGGCTTACCAAGAGTACTCAGTCATTACTATTGAGTTCACCAGAAAACATCAAGATCAAAAGACTATGAAAATCAGCCCATAACTGTCTCAGCCTGAAGGAGAATTCAGCTGCCATAGGTAAATCCTAATTCCCCACAAACTTGATAAGTAGGCAGTTTGAGATGCAATCTCAATCACTTCTCAGTTTAAGATGAGATCTGGCAATCTCTGAAGTTCTAGTCTCAGCCACAAAAAATATACAGAATATTCAAGATTCCTCTAAAGTACATAACAAATGTATGAGCATATATACAAGTCAAAAAGAAGGAGTTATTTCCTACATTTTTACAGCTATGCTATTATATTTTAAAAATTGCCCTCATTTGGGTGCTCTTGGGATTTCTGTCAGCCTTGGCATGGGTAAAAGGCAAAATTTAAACCCCATAAATTACAGCTGCAAGTAAGGAAATTACTCATAATTATTGATTTCAGTAAGTTCCCTAAACAATATAGACTAAAAAACGTATCTTTACCAGGAAATTTATCAGTATGTCAATGTGTAGGTTTGACAAGCCATCCTCCTCCTACAGGGAAGTTTTGTGGCCCCAGAAGCCATCCCTGGGGGCAGCACAGCCCCCACAGCAGTTCTGCTGAAGAGCCCAATACACAAAAGATATTTCAGAGCAGGTGACATGCAACAGCAGACATTGTGTTCTGGCTGTAGCTATGTGGAGTTAAGAAATTTCTGTCCTCAGCCTGTCCTCAGCTGCTTGCCATTCCTCCCCTCCTTAGGGGTAATGCCCTCACAGATTTGGAGGCATAAGATCATTAATAGTTTCTCCCTAACTTGTTATCTGGATGATAATATTTAGTCTTCCAAATCACACCTTAAATATTCTGTTTTAGCTGTCCAGTGCCATCACGTGGGCTCGACAGAAAGATTTATTAGAAAACAGACCAAAAAAAAGCTGTAAAATTCTGACACAGCTTAGCTAAAAATGAAGCATGGGATTTGGAGGTGAAAGAAATTGCACCTTCGCCCATCCATAGAGGGGTCAGGCTCTGAAAGTCTATTATCACATGTATTATCACTAGTCACTCTGTGTATTTGGTGCTGTGGACAAGTCAAAATGTTCTACTTTTTTTTTATCTGTTAAAGGCAGGACAGACATAACCTTTCTATACATTCTTAAACCCCAAATCTGAGTTCTTTCAGATTTAATATAGTGTAAAGAAATGGCATCATATTTGGCTGAGAAACCAAGGTGCTCTGACTTACTCAGACTGGCTGACATATTTTTTGTTTGCTTAGCAATTGGATTTACTTTTTGCCCCACATAAGAGAATTCAGAGGAAGAAAAGTTTAGTCAAACTACATAACCATAAGTAAAGATTTGGGGATGTAGTATGTAGTTTTTGGTTTAGTTTTTAACATTTTGTTGCAAAGGAATGGCTTTCAATTGTTTGTGAGATAGTTTTAAAAAGGATTATGATAAGTTTTGCGTGCAGTTCTTGATACACAATGGCACTAACTAGAAGAAAAGGAAAAGAAATTCTGCATGCCCTTGGATTCAGATGCATAAAAACCCTACACGACTCAATAACTCTACAGCAGAATGACACATGCAATATAATTCAAAGCTTCAAACTTCACAATACCAAGAAGCCCTGTAAGTACTTGTAGGCTAGAGAAATATATAGGCAACTTGACCACAGACCTTTATGTACTGGTTCAAAGGACTAAAGTGTGGTTCTAATTGTTCATTTTGAAAAAGCATTGTATTACTTTTCTCATCAAAGAAAGAAGAAAAATGAAGAATTCAGTGCCTCATAATAAGAAAACCAGAGCTATTGAGAGAATATAGTGACAAAATGTTCTATAGAGTAGAAATGCAACATTTTAAATGTGCTTTATTCCCTATATAACATATGGTGGGAGCAGAGGTAGCTAGGAAAGATTGATGTGCATGTGCACTCTCTTGAGTTACTCTAGAATAGAGTGAATCAATGCAACATATATTGATTCAAGAGATTAGCAGTTAAAAGACAGCTTCACATTAGAGGGCTCTGAAGTTGTCACTGTTACCATATCACCACTTTAACACCCCAAACAACTATTTCTACTGGTAATGCTGACTTCTTAGGACCAAAATACATAGATATTTTACATTTAATACAATCAGGGTGTCTGAAAGAGCTACTGAAATAAAATTCTAAATTAAATTTTGAATAATACGACTTTCAAAATAAAGTTCAGTGACAATGTGTTTGAAGAGCTAAATGTGCGTTCCAGAGATAAGTTGGTAGGGAAATCTTCAGAAATGTTTTCCTTTCCAGTGCTAAAATAAAGCCATCTACTCTTATGCAATTGTTACAGACTGCAAAATTTTTCTTATGATCTCTTCACTATATTAATTTTTTATTCCTCTGGTTAGGGTTTGTAAGACCTTCAACCATTTCCTTCCCTCTTCTATCCTTCAGGCAGGAGAAAAAGGAGAATTGGATCAGTGTTTTTCTTAAACTTTTCTCCTGGAGATAAGGACTCCTAAAAATCCATTAGCCATGGATTTGACAAATGGTCAACCCTGTGTGTATGACCATTTCTGCGTGGATCAGAGATCATACATTCAGGTGGTCAAAACAGTGAGTCTGCATCATAAACCAGAATTTTTTTGAATGTTTAGGGAATACCTATCAATATTTATAATACCAACATGATAAATCTGTTATTTTATAATATACATGAGGCAAAGGCCAGTTGAATGACCAGAAAGTGGGAGAGTGAGGAAAGGTTACCAGAAAAGGTTAGTCTATTACTTATTATCACTGTGATCTTCTTCCAAACACCTCTTACATAGCCTTAGCTCCTCTGTAAGGCATGTTATGGGCTACCTATTTGCAGAAAATTCTGGATAGCTATTACAAGTTCCCGAACTTTACTGAAAAATTATTTTCTTTCTTTTTTTTTCCTCCTTCTATCTCACTGATTATAATTTGCCACTGCAATTTATTTTTTAACAGCAGTTAGAATCTAATAGAAAGAGGGTTCATCATTTATTTCTAGCACAATTATCCCCTCCATAATAAAGGAAAATCTGGTGCTTCTTCCAAAATCACAAGGGTTCCACTGGTCAGTGACTAATATTAACACTATATTATTTTTTCTTTCAGTGCCTATTTTCACATTAAGGTGAGGCATACAATTGTTTAAATGGGGAAGCTGATTTATCATTCAAAAAGTAATTCTTCATAGGGGCACACTAGGTGATAAAAATCAATGACAAGTATAGTAAATTGCCTGGGAGGGTTCAAAACAGATTCAAGATAAAGCAGAGAGAGAGAGAAAGAGGGAGAGAGAGATTATGTCAAGACAGCATCTAATGCTTTTGCCAAACACTTCAGCCTCACCCTATTTGACGTTGATCTAATAGTCGACCATTTAATTTCCAGGTCGCAGTGCCAATCTTTTGTCACCTCTGTTGCCCCATATCAAACTTTCAGGAAACAAAACCCCTGAAAGCAGACAATCAATAATGAGATCAGCAGATTTTATCTAAAGAGAAACAGGACTTGCCTGCTTTGTTTGTGGAAGGTTGTTTCTTTGAATGCTTCAGCCAGGGCTGCTTGTCAGTAAGTGACTGTGATGTGCACAGCATGATTGAAGGAGACTAGATAAAGTCACCAGAAAATGTGGAAGTGGAAAGAAAAACACATAAACCAAGGGGTGAAAATGTAGCACACCATGTGTGGCCACACAGTTCTTATCATAGGTACTCTCCTAGCATGTCATCCCATATAATTATTGGTGCATTTTAGATTTCTTGTCCCTGGCCATATGCTAAACACATTTTTACCTTAGGATCAGAAGATACTACGGGATTCCCAGGTTTAAAGATATGGAGGACTATGCATTTCTCCACAGTAGTGACTTTTTGCTGCTTTGAGCTACTATGTTGTTTAATAGGCATGTTGTGGATTAAGAAAATTATTGTATGGTTGGCTTTTTTTCCCATGATTTCTAAACTTTTTTCTGAAAAAAGGGATACAGAGGCATGGAACACAGTAGAAGCTGCATTTAAATTTTTTTAACAAGGTTTTGTGTATAGGGGCCCAGTCTAGGAAATCTGCATCATCGACTTGTGACATTGATATTTCAGTAAAAAGAAAAAAAAAAAAAAAAAAAAAGGTAGTGTCAGTGTCCACAGTCAAACCATACTTTGCATGGGTCCACCCTCACTAAAATTAGCTAACATCACTTCCACTTTCCCTTCCTCTCAGCAAACTGATATTTGGAAGAAAAAAAAAATACAAAAGTTGTAAAATAAAAAGTAATATTCGGACAAACCTAACTGCAACCAATACTAACTTCACTGTAGAAAAGTAATGACTCTGCTTATTGCATTTTCTAGCTTTTCTCTTTTTCTTCAAATGTGCTAGCCTGATCACAACATTTCCTTTTATAAGGCAGAGTAGGATAAATCTTCACTTTACATCACCCATTTTCATTTTTATTTCAATTATAGTCAGTAGAAAAAATATAATTAGTAAAAATTAGATAAATTTCCAAAAAGAATTCAAATGAATACTGACTCCTTTAAAAAGGTAGGGGCCAAGCTCCTCTTTTTAACCACAATGAGGTGCTAGTCAGTTTTTTCACCTACTTTTATTTTTTGCAATGGCAGTAGAGACCTGAATGAGAATGGTGAAATATTCAGCAGGTGTTCTGTGCTTGTTTTTTAAGTTGCTACTAGTAAAATAATATGGCAGAAATAGCACCATTGCTTTCCTCGGCATAAACACAGGATATTTTTAATTATTTAATTTTCTCAAGAAACTCAACTGAATGCAGTCTACAGAGCTGGTGAGACAAAAATTGCTGTTACTAAAGATTTAAAAATGTAACACAATAGCATCATTAATACCTTCAAAACCAGTGGTAAAATGTAGGGTAATTTAACCAATAAACATCGTCTTCTTCATTCAAAATGATGCAGCATATAAATTGAGAGGGTAGAGAGAAGAAGAATTACACTGGTGAAAAGGAAACAAATGTATCGAACAAACAGTTACTCCGTAGATCCCTACATTTAATTTCCTATGCTCTTAATTTGTGCTTCCCTTCCTTATGATTTTCACTTCCAAGAAACTGAGCAGTTTGTTCCAGATCTTTAAAAATGTCTATTTCTAAGGAGAACGTTGTTACTCTGAGCTGAATGATGATTTAAAGAGGAATTTGTGCCCAGGGCATTGACCTTGGTGGCCTTTTCGTACATTACAATTCCAAAGAAAATCACAAAAGAAGATGGGCTTACTGTAGTTAATGAGATTCCTCACCAAAAACACTAATCTGGGTTAAAACTAAAAGAATGCTGATAAGGATATTACAGCTCATACTGAGAACAAGAAAGGTGCACTGCTAAGATCAATTGTGGATGTTAGGAGGTAGCCTTCAATAGTGGGTTTTTAAAAAAATATCTATCAAAATGGATGTTTGAGGAAAAGCCTTTTAAATGAGGATCTGCTAAAATAGAATAAAACATATCATTTCTACTTTTTTTTTAATATTGTACCAGGTACAAATCAACCAATATTAGCAGAAGTTTAACATCACTTTAAAAGAAAGAGATTGACCTACTGAGAAAGTACATGAGTAAATGTGTAGCAATACACTGATTATTACTGTTTCCCCTCAGGCAAATACCTCTCTCTTAAGCATGTGCTTCACTGGAACATTTTGTTTTATTACCTTGTGAGATAAGTGGGGAAAAAAGCCTTTAGTACCTGGGGAATTAAAAAATTCAGACTTGTCATATCAGTGTCTGTTCTCAATTTCATGCAGGGCGCATAATTATAACCGTGTTTAAATTGAGCCCAGAAGAAAGATGGGTTCAAGTGCAAATTAATTTCAGATTATCACAACAAAGGCAATCAAATCTCAACAAGCTTGCCAGCAAAATACTTTGCAAAGGTCCCCAGGTCCCTTCCCACCCCCAACTTACAACAAAGACCTTTCAGCTCAAATTAAGCTAATGATCTAATACAACATTTCTGCCTACCTTTTTGGATTTTATTATTTACTCAGATGTGTACATTAAGTTAATGAAAAATGGAGGGAAAAGAGGAAGAAAAGGTGGCATGGAAAGGTCAGTGTTTAGTATCAGTAAAGTGACAAAATAAACAGTCAACAACCCTGACAAGGTCTGCATGTCGTCAAATTGTCTTATTCTGTGGAAACTATCAGAGTGAATTGACAGTGCTGAAAGAACTTGAAATTTATCTGAACCCCTTCTCATACAGACAGAATCCAAAACCAAATAGCACGGCTCACCTCCTCCACCTATCTATCAGCACAGCTTTTATATAAATCCAACATCTTACTCTATCCTATGGGAACCTGCTGGGGAATGAAGGGAATCAAGTGCTGAAAAAATTCAAGTCAAGCCTCATTACCTCCTCATTACCTTTGCAAAAGTGGAGTGAGAGAAAATTTTATCTAGGGAACAGAAGCTTGGGAATCTCATTCAGAGTTCTGTCTGGTTATTGCACAGCCAACCATGGAGCACTGCCTCTGTGGGATTAAAGTTTTCTTCCCATTTCTCTATAGTAATGATCCACTCATTAAGGTTTTTAAGGTAAATTACCATCACTTATCATTATGCCAGTCACTAAGTAAGCTGCATTAAACAAGGAATGTCAGTCGTACACTTTGCTTTTCTTTCTTTCCACTTATCATGAGGAAATGAAGAAAATAAATTTTGCAGTTGGTTTTATAATTCTATATTAATTATATTTTCCCACTTGTATTTGTTAGACCCTTAGGGCAGACATATTAGATAGAAATATAAATTAGTTTGTAAAAAACAAAAAAAGTATACATGAAGGTATGAAATTCTGTCTTCCTGAAAAAATCTCTCTAGAAAACATGATTTTTTTTTAGCAGTTTATTTTCATATTCACTTTGCTTCTATCTGAGGATGTTATGTACTGCCTCACTGTAGTGTGTAAGAGCTATTCATCTTGCTACATTTAAGTTTGGTTGTTATAATGTGCTTTTTAATTATTCAACTAACCCTTTTTGTTTTAAATCACTTCTTTTGTCAGTTTATCCTTTATTATGCAAATTTTTGTCGAAAAATTAAAATGCCCCACATACACCCTATTCTGAGCTTTTTGTAATGCTCAGTTCCGTGCTTCCTTGTTCTTTTCCATAAAAGTCTTGAAGCTTCTTGCTTATTTTTTTTTCTTTTATACTCAGCATTTCCAGGCAGATTTATATGGGAATTTTTTAAATACAAAAATAAATTTGTTGGGTTTTGAAATTACATGTTTCCTTTGGGAAATTTCTGGGTTTTTTTTTCTGTCACTTCTCAAACAAATTCATTGGAAGTTCATTTCAGAAATAAAGACATAAAAAACTATCTAGCAAGTTGTTTTGCCAGAAGAAAGGTGATCTGCAAGAACTGTATCCCCTCCAAGCAGCCATTTGCTTTTCCTATTTCACTGGAGAGACCCTTAAATTAGCCCAAAGTCTATCCATCCCCACCCTGAGACACTGGGTGATAGCCACCAGTACGCTGTAGATGGAAGAGAAGGCCACAGAACTAACCTTCCCAAAACAGCCAAACTTCCAAGGTGCAATGAGCAAGAAGAGGAGAGTCAATAATACTTCAGAACCTTAACCGGAAATACTGGGACTCATCCTTTTGCAAGAAATATGTACTGGAGGAGAAAAAAGGGACGTGAGAAGAAAAAGGCAAAGGCAATCAGAATAGACTAAAGGAAGGAACTAAGAAGCAGAAGATAACTGGGAACTCTCATAGCTCAAATAAAATGACAGGCAATATCACATTGCAGACATGTGAAAATAAATTCCTAAAAAAGGCAAGCCGCCTTCAAAACTATAAAAGGCTGCCTTGGTTTCTCTGCTACCAGTTGCTTTGCTAGACTTCCCCCTCTTCTTCTACGTGATGTTTTTTGCCCTCTTTCTACTGTTCAATTTCCTTTCCTAACACTTAGGGATCCCACATGCAATTAAAAAAAAAAATGATTTTCCAATAGGGTTGTTATTTTTGCAACTTCACCTATTGTAAAAAGCTCAATCCCCATTAACTCTACTACAATTTTGGGTTGGAATACCAAATATTCTGGTGCCATAAGGAAGTGAAACTGATTATTTTGTAGGTAGTGATATTTTGTGGAGCCATGAACCTCTGTTGTAATTTTTTGACAGTACATTTTAACCCTCCTGGCAAAGAAAGTCTTGAAAATAGGTCTTTAGTGAAACCAAAAATAAAATAGAAGGAATCAATGTTACATTATCTTTTAAAATACCCTGATAATGAACAAGTCACATGAGGCCCATCTGGAACCATTTGAATATGACAAAATTAATTCTAAAATGATTAGTTTTACTTTCTTTTGCTAAATTTTAAAGTGTAGCACCAGATACTAATGAGTTAAATTAATGTGCCAGTCATGAATGTGAAGTTACTGTCTGTAAAAACTCTGATCTTAAATAGACTTTAAATATGTTTATCAGTTTAGCAGTTCTTTTTGCATGTGCAAAAACAATGTCCTTCTAGGACTAAACCTGGTTAGGATGCAGTCAGAATTATTTTCCAGAAGGAAAAAAATACTGTTGGAGGCTGGGCAAATATAAACAGCTTCATGCATAAAGTATCACTGAGGTTACCTAGTTTGGAGAATACAGGAGAAAATTAAAAAAACCCAACCACTTTAGACTAGGTAATACATGAAATTCATGTAACGTGTTTATCTTGGGCTTTATGTTAATTAAAAATATAAGACTGGTCCACATAATTATTTGTGCTCAATGGTACATAATTCAACATCACGATGGTGATATTTTCAATTCTGAATATAAATCTTTGTAATGCCTTTAAATCTCTGAGAATTAATAACCAAATATTGGCTAATACACATTGACATCCAAGAGCAATTAATCAAAAGACTGCAAGATACAGTCATATGATATGAAAAAAAGCAGTAAAATAAAATTACTTGAGGAGAAAATATAGCTTTTCCTTTAACATGTAGAATAAGCATGCTTAATACTTGCTGCTGCAAACACTGAACAAGCATTCTCACATGCAGCACAAATATACAGACCCCTTGTCAATGAAAAGTGCTCGTTCTGTTCTAGGTTGACAGTGGAAATATCTTCAATGCACTTTGGTTTCAAAACTGGCAATTTTTATATACAAATACACACTTTTTTATATTACAGCTGATTATAACCTCAATACTGCAAGACTTTGATGACTGTTATAATAATTTTAATGCAGGTTTCCATTTCATGGCAACACCATAACAAGCATTATACCTCTATTTGTCAATATGTGAAGGATTAGCCTATTCTGTAAATAAATATAAATAGGACTAATATACAAATAAATACAAATGGGAATGCTATCACTTTAGAGCCACATATATTTCCACAGACAGAGTAATCTACTGAGAAGCAGTAGATTATTGTGTTACAGTCAGGGTGTGAGAAAGGCTGCAGAGTCCATACAATGATTACACTTTGTAAAACATAAACTAAGGTAATATGAATTGCAAATAGCTTTGGCTTGATATGCAGGATATTGTAATAAGCATCCTCCCAAACTTGAGCAATCAGAGGAAGAGCCCCTTACAACTTCAGTCTTTGATCTCAAGATAATTCTGGATCTGTTTTGCCACGAAAATTACTCATTTTTTCCTGAGGCAGCAGTAAGAGTGCAGAGCTAAGGCCATGCTCAGTCGTTTTGCTACACCTTGAGGTGAATTTTCATCACTTTGGCAGAAGGATACATCATCTTAAAGACCTCATAGGGGCAGATTGGTCCAAAATACATAATCACCTGAAATACTGAGGACTGCTTTTAACCAATATAATATTTTTTTTTCAAATACGTTCACAATATATACAAAGATTGCTGTGTCATACATGAAAGTTATCAGTTTCATGGTTCATGACAAACTAGATGATGGGGAGGGTAAGATTATAGCTCTCAATTTAAAGGTAATTTTAATCCCCTTTCAGTGTTGTTTTCTCTGTCTTTACCAAAAATGAAAAAATCACATTTTTCATTAAATGCAAAATTGTCCCTTAATTTCTTTTGGAGGCAGAGAAATATTCCATTTTAGGAACAATTTTGTTTAATAAACCAGATTACATTGTAAGGCAGAGGTGACTGGTACCAGTTCTCTCCTGGAGTAAAATTACTTAGTTCTACCAGCAAAATCTGGCCTTCATTCCAGCAACTAACTGTAACTAACCAGGTTAGTCACTAAGTAACTTCATCAGGTCCAGTGAGAGGTACCTTGTGGCACTTTTGCGGAGTCAAAGAGAATGAGAGGACCACACAGTCCCAGAACACCTCAGCAGCACTGACCACAGTGGCCACACTTCCTGCATACTGCATGTCCTAAAAGCCCCCTGAACCATACATTATTGTTGATCTCTGTTGACAAGCTACGGTTCAAAAAGTGTCATCATTTGATGGTCTCTAAAGAAATGCTGTTGCACTGTGGCCACTGTTCAGAGGCAAGCTTTACTTCACCTCAGTGTCTCTTTTCTCATGTCTAGATTCCATATCTTCTCTGTCTTTGGACACCAATATCCAGATGAGAATGTCTAGCTGTGCAGTTGAAATAGCACAGCTCAGCCTCTGTGCTGCCCACACATTGGCAGATTTGTGCCACTACAAGGAGGGGAGAAAGAGGAGTTTCACACGCTGCTGCTCAGAACAGATTGCATTGGCATGACAGAATGTATCAGGAGACTGCCCAGCTGGAGAGGCCCCCATTGCCACTGCAGACATGTCATTGAGCCAAGAGCCAGGGAAGAGACAGCATTTTTGCCATGCAGCTTTTGTGAATGTTAGGGAGGGAATAGCAAACTACATTTCCTAGGATAATCTAAGAGAACAGCCCTACAGTTGAACTACAGTTCTTATACTGGTCATGGAAACTGACTGGTGTATTTTCCTCAGGAGTCCAGACAGTCTTCCCTTGTCTCCTTCCCTGGCACCACAAGGCCTTACACCTTTAGAAATACTTAAAACGAAAACAAGCTCTCTCCTACATGCACTTTCTAATAGCATTAAAATAAATCATCATCTATAAAGCCAAACAATGCCACAAATCTGTTTCCACCCATGAGCTGGTTTCAGTAGTGCTAACCAGCAGCCAACATTGAGTTACAGTATTTTCTTTCTATTTAAAGAACTAAATGGAGAGCTTTTTCCAAATCCCAAGTCAACTTTTTAAAATAGAAAGTAACATACAAGAGCTTGCAAATCTGCTTGTAATCAGGACTCCTGGAAGCTACATCTGGTTGACAGATTTAGAGCACCACAAGTGTAGAGAAAGGAAGGCTAGAAGAATAGCAGCAGCATCAAGAATTGGAGGGGATAAACAGAACAGCGGCGGCAGAAAGCAAAGGAAGCATCTAGAAAACAATGAATAAAATATATTTCATGCTAACAACCAATACCACAGGATATAGATGCTGAAACAAAAGGTAACACACTGTCAAATATGTTCTTCCTGAATGAAATTGAGAAGAAATATACAATAAATACTTCTTGATAGATTTTGATTTAAAGATAATTAGAAGTATTTCTAAGTCCTTCTGAGTAGCCTGTAGGTATATGATATTTATGACTTTAGTGCATCACAAGTGGGTAAAAAATAATGGAAACCTATAGCTACCCAGCAATTAAGATCTTAATTTTGTTAAAACACACTATGTTTCTTCATAAGACTGAATACATATAGGTCTCTCACACTGTCCCTTTAATGAGCATAAGACTATGAAGTCACTAGTTCACAGTGTTTTACTTTGAACCCACAGAAGTCTTGCAAAGCCTCTGGGAAGCCAAGCTTTGTCAATCCTTATCCATTTCAGTTCAGGAATTCTCAGGTTCCAACCAAGAGCAATTAGTATTGTTAACTTTGTTGAAGGCAATAGCTTTTGGCAACAGCACGATAGTATAACTCTAGGCTAAAGCTACTTATAATTGTACTTTACTATCATAAAAATAGGTCTCCAAATTTGGTAAATACTTTAATGAAAATTAAGAGATAAAAAGATGAGTTGTATGATTTACAAAGTGCTACTTCAATAAAATGCACAGATACAGTCAGATATATGCATACAGACACAGAGATGTTTCTAAAATTTGATTAATATTTCTCCATCTCTCTGTCCTACTGGTGGGTTTTTTTAATGGCAAGAAAACTACTTCAATATTGTCAATCACTTTAGAAACATTTCTGAGTATCAAATGGTGTTCAGAACTTAAATACCCTATATATTCTGTGGCAGGCCCACATTGCTTGTCACCAAATGAATGTCACTCCGGAAGAGTCAGAAAGGCTGAACCAACCAAAAGCCCTTTACTGAAGGAGTGGTTTTGAAACATTTCACTCTTACTCTCTGTTGTGAAAAGTTTGCTAGGTTTTGGCAATATAATTTTTGGTTGTGGAGAACTTGGTCTTTTACAGGGGAACTAACAGATCAGTGAAGTTTCCAACTTAGCTGTAGACTTTGTAGTGAAGGAAAGTTCATCTTGTTCCTTTCTCTCACAGGGGTAAAATGGCCTAAGAAAGACATTTAAAAAAACTCCACCCAAGGCAGAAAAACAGGTAAGAAAAAGATTCTTTCAATTTTCTTTTTTCATCAGAGACATGATGGGCTGTAAACAAGCAAAAGGAAACAGAACATAAAGTTAAGTAGGGCAAATGTAAAAACAACATCATGGACCAAAAAAAATGTTTGAGGGCTAACTTTCAGTTAAGTACAAAAACCTTAAGTAAAGCTTTTTTCATGTGCATCACAGTTGAGAAATGTTCCAAGAAAAAGAAAAGAAAAAAAAGGAAAGAAAAGGAAAGAAAAGGAAAGAAAAGAGAAAAGGAAAGACAAGAAAAGAAAAGACAAGAAAAGAAAAGAAAATGAAAAGGAGTAAAATTTTATTAGCGATTGACATAAAACTGGATAAATTCATAAGCCACTATTCTTCTAAATAAGGGGTCCTCTAAAATTCCACTTTATAATGAAATATTTCTAAACTCATTTATCAGAGAAAATATAAAATGAACAGTGCTAAATCACCAACATGAGATAATACCTACCCAAAAACCTTCAGCTGATGGAAGTGTGAACTCTCTGAATTGTCTTGGACAATCTTTGTTTGAAAAAATTTGTTAACTAAGTGGTGGTGAAAACAGATCTTTTTTTTTAAGGCTACCCATGCATAATGAAGGAACTACAGTCTAGGAACTCCAGCATCTATATTGTGCAATTTAACAGAAATTGTAAAGAATCTATTTTAAAGAATATAACCAGTGGACATATTAATAAATTATATGTAATAGGAAGGAGCTAGAACTACTTCTATTAACAGAAATAATGCCTAACAAATCAATACAAGTTATTTAAATGATACACAAGAGAATGAATAAGATTCATCCTGATGATACAGATTATTTGGATTTCCAGAAAGCGTTTGACAAGATCCCTTACCAAGGGTCCTTAAAGAAACTGAGAAGTCAGAAGATTAAAAAGAAGATTCTTGCATGTATAAATAATTGGTTAAGATTGGAAACAGAGATTAAGAGTCCTTTCTCAGTGTAGAAGGAGGATCCCTGTGGAGCTCTGCAGTCATGTTTTTGGGTCTCGTACTGCTCAGTGTATTTCTAAAGAACTGGAAAGAAGAGAGGGTGAATATAAAGTGTCAACAGTTCCTTATGATATTAAGCTATTTAAGGCAGCAGAAAAGAGCTCACTGTGAAGTAGTGCAGATAGTGCTACTGGAATTCAGATACTACAGTCATTTCTTACTCCTAACCTGGCGCTGTATTGCACCTTCAGGCATGGGGCAATGAAATGTTAGATGAAATTCATTGAAGGTAAGTATATAGGTAAACAGATGGATATGGGAAAGTGACAACCCTTATTTCAGATATATTCTTACAGACTCTGAGCCAGCTTTTACCATTTAGGAGCTAGGCCTTCAGTTACAGCAATGAAGAGACTCTTGTGAATCTTTAATGCTGATCCCAAGTTAGTCCTGGGGAAATTTCAGAAGAGTGGGAAAAATTTTGTGTGGCAACGTTTCAAAACGGCAAAAGGATGAATAAGTAAAAGCTAGTTATCCTGGTTATCTGGGAATTAGGAGAGGATAGTAACACTCTATAATTTCACCTGAAATAGCTCATGTAAAATTAAAGAAATATGATTTGTTGCCAATGATAAATATAATTCATAGTAGCAAATATTTTAATATACTTAGACTTTCAGAAAATTCACAGTGTTTTATGAATAAATTATAAAAAAATTGAGCATCAAAACCCATGACATACTATATAAGAATTAATAATACTTGATTGTGTGAGAGTTCAGAAATTGTCCTTGTCCTTGCAGAGAAGGAATAGTCTTCATAGGATTTAGAATATGCCCTGTTCTTGCAATAGGATGGTAACCTGTGCAGAACAGGTTTGAAAGCCCGTATGAATAAATCAGTATTCTTCAATCAAGTACATAGCTCATATGATAAATGCATTTTAACCATATATCAAACAACTAAGATGGTGGTGGAGCTGCTGACTAAAAATAACACCGCAAAAAGAACTGGTACATGAAAAAAGGAAAGTAAGTTATGGCTTAGGGGTATCTTCACAATATCCCAGAACTTCCACCTACTGCTCCCTAAAGCCTCAAAGAAAAATACAGACAATCTAAGCAACCTTTTGCAAAGCCACTACCTCCAACTGAAACTACCTACAGCAGAATTAGGTTCAATGCAATCTATTTACATTGGAATTATAATTTCAGTAACTTGAAATTGCCTCAGTCACTTGGGCTAATGTCATACTGAAAATGTTATCTATTTTCTATCACATGAACTTTTTATCGACACATCCTTAATTTCATTTTTTAACATTTCTTTTTTAGTTATACACAGTTATATTTCAGCTATAGGTTTGTATCTTCAAAAGCAAGGAAAAATTTTGACATATTAGCAATCAACATTTTTGTTGAAGCCAAGTTACATTGCATTCAATTTATGAATATCTTCCAAAAGGCAAAAGAAGGAATGGATGCAGAGATAAAGTTGCATTTTCTCTTTTCTTCAGAGAGTAGTCTAATGCACTTGCTCCAGTCTGTTACCTATTCCATCCTGTTTTCATCTTACTCTTTGTTTAACTGTGATTGTCCGTGCAACCCAGATTCTGTTCAGCAATATTTTTAACCCAATCTTTTCCTCACTTATCCTAATCCTGGTTTTACTTTTAGTAATAATCAATCACCTCCCAACCAAGTATAATCTGTCTACCCTTATCCCAGTCCTTTCTTCTCGCTGGGTCTTCATCACGTTTTCAAACCTCCCTCATAACAAGCCTTTTCTTGTTATAACACCTTCGCAGAAGCTATGATTCACACTTCAGATTAGGTCTCACAAGGCTTGCTGACCTAATTCTGCTCCTTATCTTTCTCCAGATCTGTTTTTTGAACCCCTCCTTTTACCAGATTTCTTGAGTGGTAGCTGGAGGCCATATGCAAAACAAAACACACAGGACAACTTGACCTTCATTTTGACATTGGTCCCTGCCTTTTCCTTGCACTGCACAAGGCTGGAAGTAAAATGGAAGTCTCTGACCAGAGACAGAATCCAGGATACTCCCCTGCCTGCTGTGAAAGAAGCCACATATGGTTCAACTAGCAGTAGACACATGCTTGCGGAGGAAGAGTCTTTTGAAATTTTAGCTTTCTAATAAGGAAGTTGGCTGAGTATATATTTCAAATGTTTATTATTTGGCCCAATTTCAACAGATTTTGAAGGGGCCAACAAAAAAAAAAACCAAAAAAACCCAACACATCCCTGACACTATTTTAAGTCTCTGTTGGAAAGGAGGGGGTTACTGGTCAAAGAAATAATGGACCGTTGAATCACTTTGTTCGAAATTAAAATAAAAAGCAAAAATAAGAAATCTTAAACTGAGGCTGATGCAGAATATGGAGAAATTTCCACCCCAAGGACTGAAGTTGCACCAAGCTATAAGCAACTGAACAATAGGAACTTAAAATGGGGACTGATAATGAAAATTATTGATAATTTTAATATTGGTAATGATGTGATGCTACCTGACTATAATAACTAACAAGTAGCACTCTCTTATATAGACTAAAAGTAAAGGAATATAATTTACCACAACTGTATGGACAAGCAGCCACATAATTATGTATCTTTCTCTTACAGCAAAGTGGGTGAGATAAGAAACTAGGTGATGCAGGATTTTGCTTCTCCACAGAAATAGGATTTTCATTGGTTTCACCAGTTGTGCAAATTTGTTTTTGTACAGCCATATCTTCTTTTAAATCCTAAGGAACCGACATTTGTCCCCTAGGACGATTTTTCAAACATGTATGAAAATATCCCTAGTTGCTGTGTAGAGTGAAGAAAATCCATATCCAATATCCATACGCAATTATGTTCCATTAGTCACCCTTCCTTCCAGTCCTTCTTCCTTCCTGTTACTCCTTTACCAAAGACACCTGGCTTTTTATTAAGTATTGCACAGATTGAAGATGTCATCCTCGAGCTACTAAGTACCAAGTTTTCACTTGACATTTTGCCAGAAAAATTCTGCTTCCTTAAAAACTGGATGCTGTAAGCTCTATTATCACCAGTATTTCTGAACAGTGTATTGTCCTGGTTTATCTAAATAAGTGGCAGTCCACTTAACCCATAAGAACTCTAGCATCTTTAATAAAAGCCTCACTCTCTTTCCCCCTCATATCCCAACATCTTACTTGCCAAAGGTCAGTGAAGAAGCGTTTACCATTCAGCTTCAGAAACATCTCCCAGCAAATTGCATGAATGAAGAATTACAGTCAGGTATTGTCATGCATAGAATGCTTTCAGATTGCAGTCTGAGGTTTGGGGGGGGCATGGGGGGAGTCTCTGATTTGGATTAGATTCATGTCTGTTTTACAATGGTTTTCACTTGGCATGAACTTGGAAGTGAAGAGGGAACCAAACAGTAATAACTCAATATATTATGAGCCTAAATTAGTGTAAGTGGGGTCTGATCTACATACAGTGTAAGTGACATATGCACAAAGGAGTGTATAATTTGTACATTTTTCCTCTTCAATCCAGTATAAGTTCTCTGTAAAAATTATTTTATGATCTGCCCTTAAAATATTAATTAAAATTTTAAAAAATCAGTAGTCAAAATATTATTGATTTCCTTTTCCTTTTTTACCAAATTCTTTTTGGTAATCATAGTATGCGCCTACCTTTTTGGAGTCTTTTATTTAAAGCTTTCTCTTATTGACAACATTTGTTTCATCCAGCTTCCTTTTCAGCACTGGACTATTTTTACCAGTACAATACCTGCACTGCTTGCTTCCTGTTCATAGTGGGTGTAAAATGTCTGTCTTTACCACTTCAGACCACAATGTCTCCAGTTATGTCTTCACATCTTTCCCACATCTTTATACACGAACACATATAGAGCCGTACGTGTATTAAATGCATGTTACAGTAAGCATGCATGCTAAAACCAGATTTTGCATTAACCTATTCATGTAGAAACATCCTTGGTTCATCACAGAACACCAGACTGACTTTAAAATCATGCTGTCCTTTAGTATAACCTTTGTGGCACACTCTACTGGCTGCATTATGCAGTAGCTTTATAAGACAGTAATATTATGCCTAATAGTCTGATCTCCTATCACACCTCAGAGGGCACACCAATTAGTTGCATCCTAGATGGCAATCAGCCTGCTTCCCATCATTTTACTGAGAGAGGGTCTAGCTGTTTCCTTGTGCAATGCATAAAACTCTGATGTGTGTTTCACTTCTTTTGGTTTAATGAAAAGATGCTACCTGTGGCACCACACAAATTTCCACAAATCATTTTCATGGCAGGAACACACAGGAATGCTGAGCTGGATAAGATAGTGGGATTGTGTTCATATTGAGTGTCATGTCTTGGCCATAAGAGATGATATATTTTCAGTAACAGAAAGTCTTTAGTTGTTCATGGAAGAATGTATAGACACCATTTTACTTAGGGTCTGACTATAGCTTTGCCATTTACCTTTGAACAGACAGGAAAGAAGCCTGCCTTTGAAAATAATTAGTCTGTCACTTCTTACACACAACAGAGTATTCTTTCAACACACAGGTTTAGTTACACGAGGCTACATCATTGTTCTAATCTGAGTAGCAGAGCAAATGCTCTATATATCCTTCACTTTCTAGTATGATACAGATACAGGAGTACCACATACTCTTCCCAAATGTATACTACAGGCATTCATTTTCCTTTGCATGACTTGGAGTGTTGTGCTAATCTCCTCAAACTTAAGAATTCAGAGGGCACAGTTAAATCTACAACACTTATAAGGGTCTAAGTATGGGTCACCATCCCTGAAAAGGGAGATTAAGGGATAAGAATGCTAGTGGGGACACCTCAAAATTTCACACCAAAAGTCCGTTCATACTCCAAGACTCTCCAAACACAAATTTCTCCATTCCTCCTGGCCAAAGATATATTTCTTCTGGAGCTGTATCTTTAAAACCCTCGTTTCAAAGCATCACTGCATTTCTGCAGAAGATCTAAATTCTTTCACCCAAATTCCATTCAGCTCTCCACAGATGAGAGCCCCAGCTGATATATTTTACTCAACAGTCCTTCTCCCCTTGAACACTACTCCTATTCTTCTGGATTGTCCTTTAATTGATGATTTCCCTCTGACTGATGAACCTTGCTTACAATATCATCTTCTCAAGTGAGACTAGGTCTCCCCATGACATCTATGCTAACCAGAAACTTTCTCATGTGTAACTTAGAGAGTGGGGAAAAGAAAAAAAGGCAAAAAAAGATATGTCAGGAGTAGACATACATAGGGAAGTTCTACCAGATTTACTCTACTATTAAAACTCTCTACTATATAAAACTCTCATTTTGGCTAGTTCTTCAAAATATATTGTTCTACTCAGGGACATTTTCATCACTTCTTAGCCTAAAACAGATTTCAGGCAATAAAATATTTCAGCTAACAACTTTTATCTCTCTTTTTAATCACATGCATGTCTGCATGGTCCAGTTTATTTCTGAAAAGGCAGTATCTTTTTATCAATATTTTATTTATATATTTATTTCATTGTTTAACATGGTATAGGTCAGGGTTTGTATCACCTCAGCCTTATGAAAAAATGTTAATATAAAAAAAGATATCATTTGGGGAACAAAGTATTAATACTACTAGAACTGTAAAACAATAGCATTTAAAGTTCATAAAAAAATCTAAAATTCAGATATAAAAGTTTATATAATGGATACCTAGCCATGTATCTGGTAATTATGGTATATGGCAATTCCATACATATATTCAATACCTTATCAATACAGTAGTGACAATTGTATAATTTCCATGAGTATACTACTTTTAGTCAATTATTTTTGCTATTTAATAGTAATTATAGACAATCAATAAGGCCCTATAAAAAAGCACTGCTACCTGAAGGCTTAGGGACAAGAGAATAAGATCCCATATATAATTCCAAGTAAGTAAAGTTTGCTGTAACTCTTGGAGGTCCTGTAACTCTCAAGACCTTGCACATAAAAACAACTTGATATGTTATTGTCATATTTATGTCTAGGTTTTGGATCAATGGACTAAACAGATTTACAAAATCTATTTTAAATGGATTGTTAAAAGTAATGTTAATAGAAAAAACCCCAACATCTTAAATGCTCAATAAAAGTAAGGAATGTATAAATTATTATTAGGGGAAGTTTGGGTGGGGAGGTAATACCAGACTGAATTTGTAAACTGATTTTGCAGATTTGATATTGGTTTGCAACAATTTGCAAACTCACTGAATTGCAAAACTTGGAAAACTATTCTCTTAGTAAGGAGTTTATTTACACTAAGCAAGTATGCCACATTTACAGTCCTACTGTGTGAATTCGAGCAGCCATTAAGCAATTTCATGTGTCAGCTTTCAGCATCAGTAACCTAAAGTAAGGCCTCTAAGAGAGAAAACCAATATTTTGGCTATAAACCTATGGGATATGTTTGATCTTGAAGGACATACCGAAGAGGAAATTTTTAGCATTAAAAACATCTGTAATTTATCTACCTGTCTTAAATAACTTGACTGCCTGTTGGGTTCCTAATGTCCCCTAAGGATAATTCATGTTTCCTCACCATTCATAGTATTCATCTCAAGTCATGAGCATTAATTTTAGTTCCTTTATCATTTTCAGAAATCAGTTATGGCATAGGATGTTTTTCCCCTTGGCTTTTAATTGTGACTCTGCTGAGCAGAACTCTGAGAGACCCCAGTGCTGTGTGTGTTTCACCTGGGATTCAGGCTTCCTGTGACTGCACTATACAGGTGGAGTCTGAATCTACAAATCTCAGTTATCATCAGGTGAGATGACATCTTGTTAGCCTGACTTTAGTGACATTGGGCCTTCGTGGTCAGATAGGCTACAGGGTCAAGCGCATCAAGGCATAGATTATTTTTCCCTATCTTTTAATTTCTTTTCAATTGTGGGAGATTATCCATCTAATTCTAAGTTTACTTTTTTTTTTTTTTTACTGGCTCCTAGCTGTGTATCCTTTCTTAGGGTTTTGAAATAAATCCTGTCAAACAAGACCATATGGGTGACAGCACCTGCCTCCCTGCTCTTCTGTTTCTGCACACCCCCCTTCATAATTATATCAACTGTGACTTTGGATCAAGCAATTTTGTGGGGTGCTCCCATGCTCACAACAATCAAGACACGTCAAACTGCTGTCTGCCTGTTTTACTGATGCAATGTAACTCATGCCTCATCAGTGGTAATCAGGTAAAAAAGGCAACACTAAACTAAATATGTTTCACCTTTGATCACTGAATAGCATTTAAGTGAGAGAATAATCAGGCCTCTGTCTTGGTTTCAGCCAAGAACAGAGTTATTTTTTTTTTTTTTGCTGTAGCCATGAAGGAGTGCATAAGGAAAAGCACAGCCAGCAGGTCAAGGGAGATGATCCTGCCCTTCTACTTAAGACATGGTGAGGTCACACCTGGACTGCTGCGTGCAGTTCCGGGCTTCTCAGTAGAAGAGTGATATGCAGCTCCTGGAGAGGGTACAGGCAAGAGATACAAAGTTGATCAAAGAACAAGAGCATTTTCTTTTTAGGAAATGCCAAGAGGTCTGGGCCTGCTCAGCCTCAAGAAGAGGGTACTGAAAAGTGACCTCACTGTCTATAAATATCTAAAGCAGGGATGCCAATAAGATGGATCCAGATGCTTCTTGATAGTGCCAGCCAATAGAACAAGAGGCAATGGGCTGAAATCCCTTTGCAGGAAGTTCCACCTGAACATGAAGAACTTTACTGCGAGAGAAGATGCACTGAAACTGACTGGCCAAAGAGGTTGTGGAGTCTTCTTCTCTGGAGCTATTCCAGAGGAGTCTGGACACAATCATGTGCCGTGTGTAGTAAATAAAAATTCTAAGGTTTTTTGTTTTGTTTTCACCCCCTCCCAGTAAATGTAAAATCTCCTTATATTTGTTTATATCCGTTGTTAATGTTATTCCAGTTTCTGTACAACTCACCCTCTTTCCCCCCCCTCCCTTACTCTTTAAAAGATAAGTGAGCCTGCGGGCTCGGATCC